>JAQFVV010006225.1:4558825-5036325 GCA_028023455.1 Epiperipatus broadwayi | reverse complement strand
TAGTAATAAGTATTCTTAAATTTCTTGTTATATTCTGGACAGATTAATTCTACAGCAGTTAAAATGCAATCCTCTATAAACTTACCTTCAAAAAATGGTTTCAAATTTATTTTTTTTAATAACTGGCTCTCACAGAATTTTCTGACTTGTTTGTACTTTTTATAAAACATGTCAGCTACTTGATGAAACATTTTTTTACAAGTTTTCTATTTTAATATTTCTTTTCACCCCCAATAATTTTGTTATAGTCAGAATGTTTGATAAATAATCTCTTAATAATGTGTTCTTTATTGATTCTAGACTTTGATTTACTATTTCTTTCTATAAAAATAAAAAAATGCTTTGGTCCATTTCTTTTCAAATGTACAATTTTCTTGGTCGATTCTTATCTTATTCCTGTAGCCATCGTAATAAAAAAAAGGGGGAGGGGCAAAATAATAATAATAAAATATAGTAAAATTTGTGTTTTATCTTTGCTAGTTATACATTCAGGTTGGTGAAAATCACTATGAAACAAACAAAGTGCTCTCAGCATTATAGATAAAATCCTAGTCAGATAGGCCACACAATATAGATATTTTGTTAGAATATTACACCTATGTTAGAATAAAGTAGAATTATTAAAAAAATTAGAAAAAAGGATATTGTTGAGAAAATAAATATTTTATTTTACTTAATTCTTAATTCAATATTTGCACATATATTCGCACTGCACTATGTGCATGTTTAAATTAAAGTTTTATACAGGTCCATTATATATATATATATTTGTGAAAATATCTGAGGGCTGGATCGAGAGCTTTATAGGGCCAGAAGTTTTCCACTCTTGGCCAATTTATACTCTTTTCATAACAATACAATGCAGCTCTCTCCAATCACAATTATAATTAATGTAATCTTATTTTATTGAATCATTAATACATTTTTCTTTTATACAATAGAATTTAAATTAAAAAATTCAAATCAACAATTATAGATATAATTATATTAAATAAATTTTATATCCATTTTTTTTAAAAATCTATCTAAAATATTTTTGTTATTTTCTCATTTCCTTTTTTATACACACACAAAAAAGATAAGGTATATTTTTCTCTACTTCAATTTATCATTGTATTATGATAATGTTATGGTGTTTTCTCTTTTCTTATCTTCCAATAGCAGTAAATTAATAAGAGATTATTTTTAATTATACTTAAAATGAAATTTTGTATCTTTTTTTTTTCTTTTTTTTTTTCTACGATAAAAATTATTATTTGTTTTTCTTTTCTTACTTAATAAATAAATTTTCAAAAAATGTCGTATTTTTATTACATGTTGTTTTTAAAATGTATATCGTTTTTATATGTTCAGGTACACTTTGTAGTTATATCTAACAATATATATAAAATACAATTATAATATCTTCTTTTCATGTTAAAAATACTAATTCTATCATTTACAATTTATATAGTGTCAACAAATCATTTTGTTTTCGTTTTATGACTAAGACGTATAAAGTAATACCAACACCAACAACTTTATAATTCCTGTCACTATGTTATCATATACTTCTGTAGTTGGTGTATTTTATTAATTATTAGTATTTTGTAATGTCGAATGATGTCATATTGGCTTCAGTTTAAACTATTACAATATAAACACCATTTACCGATCTAATTATCTAGCTAACTACTTATTATCTGCCTTCCTGTAAACTTAAATATGTACTTTTCTATTTACTTATCTATCTATATCTGTTTATCTCCCTTCCTATCTGTTTCTGTCTGTCTGTCCATCTATCTATCTATCTATCTATCTATCTATCTATCTATCTATCTATCTATCTATCTATCTATCTATCTATCTATCTATCTATCTATCTATCTATCTATCTATCTATCTATCTATCTATCTATCTGTCTGTCTATCTACTGACCTATCCATCTATCTATCTATTTACCTATCTATCTATCTATCGACCTCTTCCCTCCCTACCTATCTATCTACCTCTCTACCTATCTACCTACCTAACTACCTTCCTACCTATCTACCTCCCTCCCTGCCTGCCTGAATAATAAAGCCATTGTATTATTTTATTTAATTTATAACTAACTATATATCTACCAACATACTTATCCATCTAACTATATGTATATTTTTCTATTTATTTTTCTTTCCATCTGTTTTATCTTTACATGTATTCTATTTATCTGTCTATATACTTATCTGCATACCCATAAGTTTACACATTAATCTGTCTAGCCATTTACCAAATCTTCATGTTTCACCTACCACTTACCTACTTAATCAATTATCTTTTTGTTTATCTACACATCATCATCATTTTTTACTATTAATATTATTCCAGTGCAAGATGAAGATTTCTCTATGTTAAATCAAATTTCTCAAATAATTTTTTTTTCACATCACTCTAGAAACTGATTTTTTATCTTATTTCTCCATCTCATTGTAATACGTTTTTAGATTTTTAATCATCTTTTGGAATCCAGTTTAAGAATTCGGTTGTCTATTTATTGTTATCTCTTATTTCAGTTTTATAATTACTTCAATGATATCAATGATACTTGTTTGTTTTCTTGTCTATGCACTTTATCTTTGATCTCTTCTTGTTATTCACAATATAATCTCTTTATAATTCACTGTGCAGTTTGAGGTCTTTATATTCTTCTATTAAGTCCCAAGTCTTAAATATCTATATTACAAGAATTATCAGATGAAGATAAGAAAGTAGGACTAAAGATAACTGCTCAAAGACTAAATTAATGATCAGTGTTTTTCAATCCTCCCCCTTCCCCCAACAAATAGAAGTGAAACTTATTGGAAATTTTTATGTTCACTAGGAATATGTATATATTTAAAAAATATTAAGCTATTTTTGCATTAAAAGTACTCCATTCAACTTTGAATATATGATTGTGTTCAGTATAGTTTTGTTAGTTTAATAATCTAAAAATTTGTAGTTAAAACTTATATGATTTATTTGTGTAAAAAATAACTTTCAGCATTATTTTATCTTTTTAGCAGCTATCTTTAATTCTACAATTACAACATCTGAAACTCCAGACTATTGCTTGTAAAAATATCATTATCTGCAAAATCTAAATGACTTAAATAAGATTCACACAGTTTTCATTTCATTAATTTCCAATTTTAAACCTCAAACTACTTTCTGTAAAAATTGTTGCAAAAGGATTTGGAGTTATGGAATTATCTTATCAGGTAGTCTAATCATTGCTGTCATTTCTGATAAATATTCTTCAGAATCTGATGCTAATCTGGGTCTACATCTCTGGTATTACAAAATTTAAGCATACAGAAATGCTTATATAGTCAAATGCCTCTCTATAATTTACAAATTCAAAGCATAATCATATTAATTTATTTTTCTACAACTTCTCTTAATATTTAGAAGTGATCTATAATGTTCAAATTACTTTTAAGTCCACTTTATTTCATTCCTTATTTTGAATCTAAAATGGGTTTTTAAAGTGATTGTAATGATTTTGGTAAAAATCTTATACAGAAATGATAATTGACTGGGTCTATAATTTTCAATATTTTCCTTTTTCAGCTTTCTTAATTTCATTATCACTACTGCATTCTTGCAATCATATAGGAATCATTTAAAATTTTAACAACTTTACTAACAATTTTTCTATTTCTTCATTGTTTCTTATAAAATATAAATAATAATCCCATTATTTCCTCGTTCTTTGTAAATTTAATTGCATATCTCATCTTTTCATTTTTGGCAATTCAAATATATAGTAATTGTCTGTTTTAGTTAGAGATTTTTATTCTCATGTATTGTCTTTTTGGACAAATAATTATAATATTTACTTATATTATCATCAGTTGTTTTTTTACCCTATAACAGAATTCAGGATATTTAATTATTTTAAATAAATCATTTAAAAATATTTTCATATTTCTTTTTTTTTTTTTATAATTTGTTTGGGGACAGTTGAAACTTTACTTAGAAATTGCCTTTTATGTATGTATCTGACATTAATAGAGTATCATTTATCTTATTAATTTCATTCAAGTGTGAATCAATATAGAAGTCTCTTAATATTTTATAATAATTTGCAGGTTTTTTTATTTTTTGTTTTATATGTCAAAGTATTGACCACCGGGAAGCGAACGTGAGCCAGCTGCTTGTAAGACAGCTTTGCTAACTACTAGACCACCAATGCTTGACACAATTTGCAGGTTCTACCTTAAATTCAGTGGAATATTTTTAAAGATTACAAATATCAATTGTCAATAATGGGCTTTTTATTTTTATTTTTTTAAAAAAAAGCTTTTGTTTTTTTAGTTTTGTATTATTATATATCTTACATCTCATTAATCAATTATTACTATCTAGTTTTTATTAAATACTATCTGGCATCTATTAAATACATTAACAATTTTGAAATACTGCATATAACATCACATGATCACATTTCCTATACTAGCACATTAATTGTTGATAAACAGATCAAAACTCTCCATACAGTATTGCCACCTGTGCTAAACAGAGTAATCAATGGATGCCAGAAGGCTTGTGCATAAAATCCCTATCCAATGCCTACTCATCCAATATCCCCAGACTAGTTTAGAGGGTTGCATTAGATCCTAAGATCTAGATGCAGTGCTCTCAGATCCAAAGCTCCTCACTGAAGAAGGCCAGAAACCAGTCTGGGGATATTGGATGAGTAGGCATTGGATAGGGATTTTATGCACAAGCCTTCTGGCATCCATTGATTACTCTGTTTAGCACAGGTGGCAATATTGTATGGAGAGTTTTGCTCTGTTTAAATACTGCATATATTTTCTTTTTAGCCAAATATTACCCAATTCCACCGTACCTTCATTTGGATGTTTCTATATTTATTTCTGTTTTGAATTTTTTCCAAAAATCAATGTATACAGCTTTTCTCTAAAATCTCATAGTCATTTTATTTGTCACTTCTGTTTTTTTTTGTTTAAATTTCTCTATAGCAACTATTTTGTAATTCAAGCATCCGTAACAATTTTAAAATGTGTTCTTGTTGATCAAAACTGTTATGTAAATCTAAATAATAATTTCCCTTGTGCGCTCTAGTGCAGTGGTAGAAGGGCAAATTTTTGAGGTTAAGGTTCATAAATTGTGCCCAGTTCTATTATTTTTAGCATTTAAATTTCTTATAGAACCCCAAGTAATAAAGTCATGTGATAATTTTATTTAATAAAAATCCTTTAATTTGTCATCAGAATTCCATCAAGAAGTTTTACCTGGCTGGAAATTGAACTTAAGTCATGTGCTGTACTTAGTCCATGATTTCTTTTCATATGGATATAATTAAATTTAAAAGACGAATTCAATTCAATAAATTTGGTATAAATTTTATATAGGAATTGAGCTTTAAGAAATCATGAATAATATTCATAAATTAGTTTTAAACAGAATGATAAGAGTGAGAGAAGTTAAATTTACTATTTAACAATACCAATACTAAATGTCATGTGATTTATTAAGATTTTACTTAATCTACATTAGAAAGTAGTAATATCTCTCAGAAATCACTGCAGATTCTATGATATTGCTTTTTACCTGGAGAATATTAGTAAACCAGAACTAGTATACAAGAATTTAGTTGAAAGGGGAGAGAGATGATACCCCTGTCTTATACTAGAAGATAAAAATATACAATAAATAATGCATTTAAATATTTAGAAAATAAAATAAATATTAAAAAATGGCATAGCAAATATAGTAAAAGTTATTTATAATATATTACCTCAAGTAAAATCATACTCTAAAAAATTCATAATTGTTGAAAACTTACTTCGATTTATCCATTCGTAAAAGATGAATCTTTTACCATTAGCAGTTATAGATTATTCTATCCTCATATACAACTCAAATATGGGAGCAAATAACTATTCATAGAAAATATTTTTATAAAAAAAAAGTTCATCAATTCATTAAATATTGGTAGTCTGTACACAAAAACTGACTTAATCTGTTATGGATTCATTAACTGATTACAGTCAAATGGATTTCAACATGACACACAACTCATTTACCATAATGTGAATATATATTTTTATTAAGCACAAGTGAGTATATGTAAATACTGAAATAGCAGACTTAATCAGTGAAGAAATTTACAGCTTCACATTCTCTAATTAAGATGTTTCAGATTTGCCTATTTAATTAGAAAGTTAGATTAAAGATAAGATGGCCATTCTTATCTGTATAAAGCCATAATCTTGTGGCAAGATTTGGTGAAGTCCCTCTGGTGTTAAAAAGTACCTTTAAGTATTTACATAATGTAAATAATATTAGATTCATTGACCAGATCACTCAATCAACCTTAATTATTTATTTACTTGTTATTTAATTATTTGGCACCATTGTTTTTTTTTTACTCCCATTTCTATTAATTGGATGAGTCCTTTATTGAAGATAAGCTTTAAATTGGTACACAATATAATTTTATTCTCATATTTTATTTAGTGTAATTATTTTTTACAAATTAAATTGCAGCATTTTATTCATTAATTTTTTTTAACAGAATAAAAGGCTGCAATTTATTAAAAACATATTTTTTAAATTTTCTAAAATCAAATTATTAATTTGTAGATAAATGTTCAGCTTTTATAATAAAATATAATATATACAAATTTATATATAATATTAAAATACAAGTATAGTATGCATATTTAAACTAGATATAATTAAAGGGGATTTGAACCCAGACTTTCAAGTTCCCTATAGTCATCCATTCTATCTAATATAACTGCTACACATGGCCATATACATATGAAGAAAATAACTGTTCTCCAATATATGTATTTCATGCTGAACCAGCACTTATCAATTGGTCTCACATGGCTGCATACATATGAAAGACTAACTGACGAATGCTGGTTCAGCAAGAAATACATATATTGGGGATCATTTATCTTTTTCATATGTATGTGACCATGTGTATGAGTTATATTGGATAGTGTAGATGACTGTAGGGTTAAAATCACTTTTAAATATATACATAGTAAAAAAAAACTTTAAGGTACAATAATTGGCTTATTCACCTATCATGCCAAAATTTGGGATTCATATCTAGACGAAATTTGGAAACATCATTCAAATAGAGATAGAATTTGGAAACCTTTTTGAGGTAACTGAAAATTTACAAACAAGCTTAAGATTATTTTCAGTTAGCTCACCCATTAGCAACATATATCAAGTAGATCACTCAAAAATAATCCAGATAGACATTGGATAGCACATTCATATACAATCCTAATAGACATTAAGCATCTCATCCATAGCTAAACAAGCAGATAGAAATTTAATATGTAAATGGATATCAGCTATTCATGGCATGAGGATATATCAAGGAAGGAACTATGAAAAAGCATTTGCTCAGGTGAAACATGCTTTCACTTATTGTCTTTGTAGAAAAAGATACTAGACAAGATTTTACATTGAGATTTTTTTATTATCTATATAATGGTGAAAATTAATTGCCTATTACAAAAACATTACTTGATCATATCCACTTGATTATTATTATCATCATCATCATCATCATTATTATTATTATGAAATTTGAAGTATCATATGGGTACTAGTATCATTGACAGTACAGGGTGCTGTTGCTACACAAAACAGTTAAATATACCATTTACAAGGCTATAGTGTGTTATGCTAATTTCTCGCAATTCACACTTGGCTAATACAAGCTGTTCTTACTCTCCAAATGATCGGTATATTGAGCGACTTAGTTTTTGTAAATAAAAAAATTTATTCAAATTAATGCTTATACTTGTTGGATCATTTATCTTAACTAAGAAAAAAGATATTGTTTACTATTTTTTACTATTTAGTTATTAAAAAATGGTAAGTTTTTTATTAAAAGGTCACAGTCCAGTAATGTTATATTTAACTGTTTTTGTGTAGCAACAGCGCCATCTAGAACCATGTACCATCAATGATACTAGTACCAAAGTGTGATATATAGTTTAGAAGTTTTAACATTTTTAAAACCATTTAGTTTTGTATAAAAATATTAAGAGTGTTAGTACAAGTATAGTAAAAAAGAGAGCTTTGGACATATATCTGCCATGCCAATAACTGGATTGGAATCTGTATTGGAAACCTTTTCTGATAACAAAATTTTTAGATAGGCTTAGAATTTGTTTCAGACAACTAATGTATAAATTATTTATTTATTTTTTAGATATAAACAACTTCCAGTCCACTATTTATTTAATCATTCAATTATAAGTGAGAAAATAGATATTTAACTATTCTTAGCTAAAGGATAAAAATAGGAAGTAATTAAAACTATTATCAACTGATAGTTTTCTAATATATTGCGATAACGATTTTCTCTTTATTGCTTATTTATGGACAAACTTCAAAAAGAATTTTCGTTCTTTGGCAGCTATTTAAAACTGAATCATTTTTACATTACATTAAAATACTTTTTTTTTTTTCAATAGGATTTTTTTAAAAAAAATACACTTACCAAAAAAATTTGTAAAAAACATTAGATACTGTATGAGGAAAATACGTTTATGAGATTTTGGCAATTTTTAAAAGTACAGGCAATCCTGTGTAGCTAAATATAAGGAAGGGCAGTGTTATTTCTTTGAAAGTACATTAGATAAAATAAAAATGATTAATTACTTGCTTTTAAATTATTCGCAAAGCTGACAAGGGCTATATAAATTCTAGTTTAAAAATGATTTAATAATAATAAAACTTAAGAAAAAAGAATTGTTAAATAGTATTAGAAGAACACTATATAATTTCAAAGTCTCTGTCCATTAAAGTATAAATATTGGCTATCTTAATATATATCTGAGCACTTATAACATATATGTGTAGCGATGGTAATCTGGACCAACTGATGATTGCTGGTTTAGCATGAAATACGTATCTTGGTGATTATTTATCTTTTCGACATATATGTGTTCAAGTGTATCAGTGTTATGAGATAGAATAGAGAGTGGTGGGTCGTGTGGAAGTCTGTGCTCATATACCCTATAAGCCTGTGTTTCAGTTATTACAAAGTATGAGAAGATAAAAATTTGCCAAGCGATCTACCAAAAAATATATGCTTATGTGACAGATAACAATATTCATACACAACTTCCAAAACAAATATTTTCTGACCATGTTTATTATCTTTTTTGCATTTTAGTAGGCAGATCTATTAGATGAAAATATATTTAAATTAGAAATATTTTTACTCTTATCCGTAGATACCCACTATAGAGAAAAGACCTTTCCAGAAACTCTCCATAGAGGAACAACAGCACAACAAGCTAGTTAAGAGATGCTTCTTTTATAATACCGTATATATAATTTGTCTCTCTCATTTATCCATTAAGGACTGCAAAACAACTATTTGCTAATTAACGATTAAATTACTCACAAGACTGGTTATGGGTCAATTTCTTGAATAATTTTTTTCTAAATTTGCTTGGAAAAATCATTTGTTTTATATAATGGATGGGCCAATAGATGCTTCCTTTATATTATTTTTTCTTAATTTCTTTGTAATTTATTTACTTTACCCCCCCCCCCCCTCCTCCGAAATATAAGTTTTATAAAACAATTAATGAAATATCACTGTTATGATAAAAAAAAAAACAATGATTTCAGTCCATAAATTCAAGTGACCTAAAAATTCTTTTGCAAACAATAGTTACAATCTAGGAATACAAAAATTTCCTATATAAATATTATATGTTTATAGAGATGTAAATAAAAACTAGTGTTTCTTTAAAAACTTTAAGAATTAAAATTTCAAACGAGTGTAATTATTTAGGAATCCATATTATTTAGGAATAATTGTAGAAAGAGTGGAGTGTCTGATTAATTAATTATTCGTTAGCACTAAGTAGAAAATATTTCATAAACTAAATATATTTTTTTATATTTACTTTCGTCTAATGAATATATTTATTGGATATTCAACTAGGAAATAACTTGATAAAAACTAGTATCAGACGCTTATTAGTATGTATGTATGCTTTTTTTTAAACTCCCAAAAGCTATTATTTTAAACTTTCAACACCAAAATAAGAGCAAATGTACCTACTAAATGAACTTTAATAGAGGAGAATATTTTAATTGCTCTTGTTTAAAAAAAATTAAAGCAGAATAATGTTCAATATAAAATTGATAAATTGAAACATGTAGATGTTTTATTAGAACTTTATATATAAGTATAGTGAGATATATATGTTGTTACTTCTTAGTTGAAATGTCATTGATTTTCTTAAAAAAAAAATGTATGTATGAAGATGTGTGTGAATAATCATTTTCTTTTATAAATACAATCTCATCAGATAAACCTAGAGTATGTTTCTTTTGTCCTAGGAGGCTGCAAAAATCATTATCCAAATCAGTAGTTGGTAACCAAGAACAAATGGTGTTAATAATCCCCTGATTGCATTGGTAGGTTATAATTTGATGATGAATTTTTAATTTAATTATCTATAATTATAGACTACTTTCAATAGAGAAAATTGCATGAATTGTAAGATCTGTCTAATATTAAATGGGACACTATACTATTTTGTGAAGTTATAAAATGAGATAAGTGGTTTAAAATGTGAACATATTAACAGCAGAAGTAATATAAGATTCATTAGAAATAAAAAATGGAAGAACAACATTGTGGGGATTGATAATATGCCAGACAGAATGAGAAGATTAGTTAATGAAAGATACCAAATGCAGATAATTCAGGCTTTGCCCCAACAAGTTTTATTATGATGAAAATGTACTAAAATCTTTTGTTCAGACCAAATATCATTTACAAAGTATTATAGAAGATTTTAATACTAGAATTAGCAACAAATTGTATGATGTAAGTACAATATTTAAATTTGGATATGGAAAGAAAAGTGAAAAAAAATGTAGACAATGGAATTTGCAGATGAAAATTTGTATATGCAATTTTTTTTTGAGAAAAATCCAAAGAAGGTGATTATGGAAGCATCCAGCTAAAATCACTGTAGAAATGTATATTTTAAGTACTAGAAAATATGCATCTCAAGTATTTGTATCATAGATTTAACTCAATCAATATGCAATAATACAAAAATAGGCAGACAAAAGTTATTAAAAAAGAAATTATTAAAATTGATATTTATAAACCTTCTGAAATATCTCAACAAATTTTAACTAGAATTTGCAAATCATTTTAAAATATTAATAGTCTTAAATGTTGTTCATAATTTATTGACTTCAATAGAAAATATAGTACAAAATGCACTAATTCATCCATAAATTGACAACTGTGACAAGGCTAGGTAAGAAGAAACTATTATATTTTTGGGAAAAAATCAAAATACATAATTATACATTTAAGTAATTATGTTCCAAATATAATCAACAAAACATATTCAGATTATTTGTTCAATGATGAGTCTGTGTCATTAAGGAAACCACATCTCTTTATTTGTACATTTCCTATTATTATGTTCAATTCGAATCATCTATTCCTTTTTAGGATTAAAACTGTGTTCTAAAAATACTGACAATAGTATCTATTTTAGCTTTATTATGTATGATTATGGTAAACTTTACAGAAAATGCAATTAGACTTAGGTTATAAAGAAGAAAGAAACCACTTTGATATGCGGATGAACAAACGTTTGCAAATTCGAATTACACACACACACATATATATATATAAACAAATCAAATAAAATATGTAAATAACCAAAGTTCATCCAAGGTTTATTATCAGTAATTCTATTTCTATTCTATTTTAACTTCTCATAAAATTGTTTCTAACAAAAATGAAAAATAAGTGAAATAGAATACAAGTTTTCAAGTTCATTGACTATATTAAATCAATTAATCAGTAATGGTGAAGAAAAAATTACCCTTAGAAAAAATCCATATGTTGTTCATATAAGTAAATAGCAAGAACCAAATTGATTTTAATTTTATTATGGTGAATTGAGAGTGAACATTTGTAAAAAATTAAAGCAGCATATATATATAAAAAGCTAAGACAGCTTCTATAATGTCATATTGTTATAAAAGCAAAGGATATTTGGTAATATTTTAATGCTAAAAAAGAACAAATGATTTGCATTCAACGCAATAACCAGAAATGTGCACAGTGAATTCATTAATAACATCGACATAGTGATAAATATCCACACAATATTTTTACCTGTTTCTTTTGAGATATTGATTATAATTCTATCATTTCCTGGAACTTTTTTTTTCTTTATGGATTAATTGAATTTTTCACTTCTTCATTTAAAATGCTGAGCAATTCAAAATATGCAATAACTATAGAAGATACTTTATTTTTTTTGTCTGTTTTTCATTACCATATAATTCTTCATAGAACTCTTCCTCATGTTTTTTGATGTCATCTCTCTTTTTAATAATAGTTCTATCTTTTCTTCATATTACAGGAATAACTTTTCTTCCAATACCAAGATATTGCTTCACGCTTTTGAGACTTATTCTCTTTTTTAGTTTTTCTTGCCAATTCACAATTATATTTTCTTTTATCATTATTAATTCTTTTTGGCATCATTTTATAAAACTTTATATATTCAATTCTACTTAACTTTTTAAAAATTGTATATTTCTTCTTTCCTTCATAACTGCTTTTTGCACCAGCTTTTGGTTGCAGTTCTTAATAATGTACCTGCAATTATTTTCTTATTGATTTCATTAAAATTTGAATCATCTCCAAAATCTATTAATATTTTAAAATATTTCTCAAGATTAGAAATATCAACTGCTGATATTATTTTTTTTAATGTTTTGTCTCTCTAGTTTTGCTATAGTATGAAATTCCATCTCACTAATTGATGTCACTTTCTGTGCTGAATCTACTAAGAACATTGCAACCTTGAAATACATATTATGTGTTACTTAAAATATAGTCCATGTCTGTTGTACCTTTATTTGAGTACTTCTATATTCAGTTTTGTTTAGATTTTTTTTTTAAAGAAAGAATTCATAATATCCCTTTTTGTCCCCCTGTGTACTTCACAAATCTGTGATGTATCATATTTCCAACACCATAATCAAATTTATTCATGACACTTTCATCTTTAAATCATCTACCAATTTTAGCATTAAGGTTTTCTATGATCAATTTTAAAATGTTGTTTAATATTATTAAAGGCATTTTGTAAATTCATGTAAAAATCCTCTATTTGTTTTTATAGCACAATGAGAACTTCTTCAGGTGTAAACCTAAATTATCTGCATTTGATGTCTTTCATTAAATTGAATAATTAATGTTTCCATCCTGTCTATATACCATCAATCTCCAAAATATTGTTTTTTATTTATAATGAAATTCACTTTATTTGTGTTTTCAATAGTTGTATCTTTGTAGTAAAGTACCTGTTCATCTTTTTTAAATCAATCACTTCTGTACCTTTTCTTCTAACTTCACAAAGTCGAACAGCAATCCCTTTAATATTATACAGTTCTTCCAATTTGAAAGTGGTTTGCAATTGTAAAAAAGTAAATAAAAGTTCACCATAGAATGGCAATCTGGATCTACAATCAGGGGATTGTTGGAATCTTCCAATTTATTTTAAAAAAGTCATCATTTACATACATATTTATTGTGCCTTCAAAAAAATTCAATTGATATTTCACTTAAGAGATATCAGGCAAGTGAAAAGAAAGATCATGATGTTCCTTGATCTTAAACTCAGAGGTAAAAAGTCAATAAACTCCCTAAAATAATGGATACTATTTGTTTAGTATATCAATAGTTATGTAGTAATAATTGTTACAATGAAAAGACTGTATAGAGTGTATATTAGAAATTTGTCGTGTTCAGTTTTTTAAAGCCTCAAAAAGGAAACAAAAGTTCATCTTTCAGTGAAAAGAAAACTTCTTTCTTCAGTCTATTCTTAGGCAATTATCTCAATATATATATATTTCATTAAATTAATTCTTTACTAATGTCTGTTTTTCAAAGAAAGCATTTTTTAAAATTTGTCTTTTAAAGAAAGTACGATAATGGACATATAACTATTCTTTAATGGATGGGCAATAAATACTGAGTAATCCCAAACATAAAAATATTGTCATTCTTTTAGAAATAAATCATAAGATTGAAAAGGGAATGCTATTTCCATGAAATGAGAATTGTAATTATTTGCTATCATCTGTAAAAATGTCTAAGGCTATATTTATTTATTGGAAACATTGTTTAAATGTGATTAAAGTCATTGTTTGTTGAGTTTTGGGATCACTGTTTCAGTGGTCAGTGTGCTGTACTGTTTTATTAAGACTTAGGATTTAAATTAATAAAATAAAATTAGATGCTAGGTTGAATTCTCAAAAATAAAGGAATGCTAACCAGAATAATATGAAAGTGTAGAAGTCATATATTGGATTAGACAGTGGCAATTTTAATACTACATTGTAACTTATATTCTTTCCTATTAAAAAGAAAAAGTAAAATAAATAAGATATTATAACCATCTTCATTTCCTCAGGCAATCAATAAATGATGTGATATAGCAATCCTAGTTCTTCTTTGGAAGACTGTGATGTCAAAAGGTGGTATTTAAACAATACTAGATTAAAAAATTAGCCAGATTATGTCTAATAAAAACAATGTCATCTATTAAATGCTTAATATATTGTACTCTACTAGAATTATAAGAAAAATAAGATCTATACTACAATAGTGATCTTTCTTGAACAAAGTCACAATGATCTATATACAATAACTGCTGAAATAAAAAATAAATAATAAATAAAGTATGTTTCATTCTCTAAACATTTTGCAAAGTTTCCAAAAGGGAAAACAAATGCACTCTGAAGAAGGCCAATCTACTAGTTGAAATAATTATGTATTTATTTGCCTTTTTTTTGTTTGCTTAGGTTAGGATTATTATACAATTATTTCTACTTCCTGCCTTATTTAGATAAGACAATCATAGATAGTTCTCTGTAGGCAAAGTCCTTTTGAGCAACCCTTTGTAGATAATCAAAATATCAGATTGCTAATATGCAGTTACTAGGATTTGTTTTTTATAATTTGCCTTTTCTAGAAACTGCTAAATAGTTATTACTGATCAAGATTTGGATTATTAGCTAGATTGATTATGGGCTAATTATCTAAAAAAAAAAAATCTTAAATTTGCTTCACCTGCTTTATATACTGCTTTGGTCAAAAGTTACTTTACGATAATATTATTTTTTATAATGCCATTTATAGACCTTCTTTAATCACTTTTTACAATGCAACCAAATCAAATTTATTCCTAGATATTTTCTTACACTTTCAATTGTCCAGCAGTCTCCATCAGAGTTCCCTTTACCTCTAAAAAACTTTTAACTCTGATGAAGACTGCTGGTCAATTGAAACTAAGAAAATATCTAGGAATACATTTTTTTTGATTGCCTTGTAAAAAGTGTGTATAAATTATGTCATAAAGATATATGCAAATCAATGCATAGAGAAATAAAGTGGAAAGAGAAATTATAATACTATTTTTTCTTAATTTCTATTTAATTTTATTACTTTACTATAATATTATTACATTTTTTTTAACAGATGTTTGATATAATCAAAATAGAATTGTGTTATCTTACAATGAAACTAGCTCTAATAAATAATAGTTTCAATCCATGAGATCAAGTGATCTGAAAATTCTTTTACAAATAATAGTATATGTAAATAAAAATTATTGTTTCTTAAACAATTTTAAGAATTAAATTGAAGATTAGATAATATTTACTAATAATTATGGTGGTGGTGGTGGGGATAATTATTAAATTACTAATTTTTTAAATTCATATATCTAAATATATATATATTTATTTCTATCCAAGGAATATATTTATTGGATATTCAACTGGGAAATAACATCATAAAAACTAATATCAGACTACTTACATTAATATTTTCTCGCCCCCCCCCTCAAACTCCTGTTCTAAACTTTGAAAAGTCAAACCAGATCAACTGCATTTAGGAAATGAACTGTATAAGAGAAGAATTTATTTAAACAATCTCATTCTGAGAGAAAAAAAAACATAATAACAAATGGTATTAAAATGTTGAACTCAAACACGCGATTCTTTACAGAGTTTAATTAGATATATATATTGTGAGATACATGTGATAACATGCGAAAGGGTTCCTTATTGTAATGCTAATGCATCTGTTTGGCATATTTACTACAATTTAACTTTGAAACTGGGCTGTCTAAAACTTCCCTTAAGGTTCTAATTAGTTTCAGTATTTTTTTTTTTATATAGTCTTACTATTGCCAATATATTTAACCATCCAATATTTGTTAGTAACTAACTAGTTATTCTCAACAAGAATGTAAAACAAGAATGGAAAGTGGCTCAAACCCTCACTATGAAGGTCATTGCTGACTTGGTGAGAAATGCCTTATTCTTTACCGGAGAAGCCTTAGGCTGTTGTAGTCTATTTAAAGATTGTTTTATTTATCATTTAAATACTACATACGTTTTAAGTAATTGGTAAACCGTGAAGTTAAATTTTATATAAAAGCATATATATCTGTAAATTAGAAAAATATTACCATTAGATATTAAAATATGATTCATAAAAAATATAACTATTGTAAATGATAGAAATAAAAATCTGAATCCATGAATATATATTTTTGATAATAAAATAATATGCACTTGTTAAGTTCTCTATCTGAAGGCAAGTGAGGTGCAAACAAGCATATCAATAATATGGTCTGCTATTTCTTTATAGACTCTTAATACAGTATTTAGAGCCATATCATAAGCTATAATATAAAAAAAACACACGCGCACACAGTTACTTGTCTACATAGTTGCTTTGAATATTTCAACCAGATGACTGGTTTTCATTAGAGAATATTAAAAGCAGCTGAGCAGACAAGTGATTGAGTTTTATATATATATTCCCTTTATATTGGATTTTATATTTTTTTTATTGTTTCCATAATAAAGTGATTGAACCTAAGTATTTTAAAGAACGGTCTAAATATTTAAAATAAGATTCTATACCAGTGAATAATAGATAATGAAAGAATCGAATTTGTAAATTAATTGATAATTAAAAGATACTAAAAACCTCACCTATAATTATTAAGCATTATAGTATTAAATAAGAATATCACAAACGAGGAGTTTAATTTGTATTTCAGAGTGGAAAAACGCAGCACCAACAGTAAATAAATCTGGATTGTATTACAAATGGGAGCATTCATTAATGTTATGTTGCAAATAATACCCTATCAGCAAATCATTAAATTTTTCATTCCACCTCACACAGGTATGAAAAAGCCTGTACTGTAGAAAAAATTCATATCTCACACAGTATGCTAAAACAAGAGTTACTGAGCTCTATTCTAGCTCTATCTATTGTAAAGTTGAATAACCAGTGATTAGAAAACCTTTTGTTATGTGTCATCCTCAGACTGATTTGAATTTAAGTGTTAAAATGGAATTAAAATTGTTTGATGGATTCTTAACCGCATTGCTTCCAACTTTGAACTCCAAAGCCTCATTGATTACTCAAACTTGCAGTAAATAGTTTTAAAATAAGAAGCTGTTCGTGTTTAATGTTATATTGTACTTCTAAATATTAAAATTCTCAATTTAAAATGTGTTAAGATGATGGCAAGCTACTCGTGATAATAAAGTGTTATTATTTAATTGTAATGACTTTTTGAACAGACACACGCATACCATTTTTATATAGCAAAGATAATAGAGAATATCCTGGAATAAGAAGGGGGGGAAATGTTATAATTTATTTGATGCAGCATGAGGATTTGTCAAACTATTTAAATTTTTTTAACTCTACAAGTTTATAATCAAACCAACTAGTCAGTCATTATTGGGCAATAACTGATAATTTCCCATTATTGATCAACAATCTACTTGTGATTTTTTTGTCTCACTTAGATACATGCTCTTTTTGTTTGTGCTCCCTGTCAAATGGGTAAAGGTTACATTAGGCCAATGATACAACAGCACTTTTTAGTAAAATAAGTATTTGTAATCTTATTGTATTTCTGTTTATATTTTTGGGTGCCCCCTCTGCTATGAATTCTTATGGGCTGCCACTGTTGATCAGTAAATGTTATCGGTACTGTGGTATTAGAGCTGCGACATGAAAAATTATAATAGTTTAATCATTAAATTAATTAGGTTATTAAAAAACATATTTCAAAATCTACATTAAAAAAAAAAACAATTTAACAAAAAAAAAAATACGAAAAGCATTAATGTGAAGAATAGTTAAAATATGTGTTTAAATCAAATTGAGTGTGTGTTTGCACGTGCATATTCTGCATAAACTATTTTAATACATTGTACAGGATTACACCTGCATTTATATATGTAATATATGCAGGATTCAAACTCAGACTTTCATACGACCTACAACTCTCGGTGCCATCTTCTATTGATGACTTACCTGATCACACACATGTTGAAAAGATAAATAATCACCAATATACATATTTCGTGCTAAAGCAGCACTCATCAGTTGGTTCAGATTATCATCTCCACACATATATACAATTAGTACTCAGCTTTATATTCAGACAAACAATCTTCATACTTTAATGAGTGCTGGTTTAGCATTAAATATGTATATTGATGATTATTTATTTTTTCAACATGTGTGTGATCGGGTGAGTCAGCAATATAAGATGACACTGAGAGTTGTAAGTTGTGTGAAAGTCTGAGTTTAAATCCCACATATATTACATATATAAATGCAGGTGTAAGCCTGTACAATGTATTAAAATAGATTATGCAGAATATGCACGTGCAAACACATGCTCAGTTTGATTTTAACATGTATTTTAACTATTCTTCACATTAATGCTTTTCGTATTTTTTTTTGTTAAATTGTTTTTTTTAAATGTAGATTTTAAAAAAGTTTTTGATTTAATAACCTAATTAATTTAATGATTAAACGATTATAATTCTTCATGTCGCAGCTCTAATACCATAGTTACCATGTTATCTAATTAAAATTAGTTTCAGATTACAGGCCCCAAAATAATCAGTTTTGATTAATTGAATGTTGGTGTGCTGATTTAAAAAAATTATAGGTGAGAGAGATGCTATATACCACCATATATCTCTAATACTCGTCCCATAATTTAGCTTAATTGTTGGTCTTTTTGTACTTTGAAAATCATTCTACATCATTTTTAATGGTGAGTAATTAGAATATTGTCTCATAGATAAAGGTACTTGTACTTACAGATATAAATAATAATCACTGCATACAAATTATTTTTTGATCTAGTCTTCAAAATAAATCAGAAGTATGATTAATATCAGGGAAGATCCTGCATTGAAATTATTTATCCAAAGCATCAAATGAGTCTTGTGCTAAATGGTTGAAATATGACACAAAATAAGTTGAGATACAATTAAAAATTTGTAAATGAGTATGAAAAATTATCAATGCAGTGTTGGATTTTAATTCTTTTTTTTTTTCATTTAATTAGATAACACCAACTTTAGAAACCATAAACTTTGCCTGTGTGTGGTAGTATTGAACCTATGTTTGAGAGTCACAAAAATGATGACATTATCTATGAAATAAGAAGTTTTGAAACTTTTTATTAAAATATATTCTATGAAATTAATTTGGTTTAGATAATATAGAAAAATTAGATTTCTAATAAGCAATCTAGAACTAACAGGTTTTGCATCTTAATAGAGCAAATGAGTAAGGATTATTCTTGATTAGTCAGACTCGGAAAGTTGAGGATAAGCACTGAGTTTGGTCCATACACTCTTTAACTGAATTATATAAAATGATGAATAAATCCAATGAATTTACAAATAATAGCCACAGGATCAAAAGATGAATACAAATTAAGGTATTGGCTTGGGGGCAGTCTTGGCCCTCAAACATCAATCATGGCCTTCCACTGGAATTCTGTGTTAATTACAAAAACATTCTTGCAAGATTTATTTAATTAAATTCCATATTGAAAATTGAATTGAAGTAGAACATAAGCAAAATCTTTTTGTGTGTTGGGCAAGATAGATCCCAAAAATCTAAGTATTACTAAACAGTAATTTTCTTGTTTCTGTTTTTTTTTTTTTTAATTTTGATTAATTAAGATAAATTTTTATTTTGAGTTTATCAAATATTAAATTTTAATAGTAAATCAAATAAAGAATAAATAAAGTTATTTAGTTCAAGTGCTATTATTATTAGATAAATAACCAAAGTCCAAATAATAATGTTTTCTATTATTACAGAAATTTTAAAAATTCAGATATTTAGATAAAGGGAAAATATATTTAAATGTATGAAATAATGATTCCCTAATTACACCCATCAATCAAATTTTAAACAATAATTGAATTAGTAAGAAAACAATAACAATCACATATCTAAATAATTTGCTTTTAATCAAAGATTCCCCCCCCCCATTTATACTCGAGTATTATTAAAATATTATCAATTAATTTTATTAAACACATTTGAAAGATTATTTTTATAATATATACTAATTTTATTAGGAAATGATAATTGATACACATGTCACATCTTAAATATTTATATACCAAACAAAGAATATGACAAAACCCAATATGGGGGTGAACATGGAGCTAATATGGGGATGTGGAAAAATACCATCATCCCCATTTAATAATTCATCAAATATAAAATGAATATGAAAGGAATGTAATAAATATGAGCAGAGATTCTGCATGGAATAAACAAATTATAATAATCATTGCCAGCATTATACTAGGAAATCAAATCATCAATAATCAGTCAATAATCATCAATAAACAGTCAAAAGATCATAAACTCAGCATTAAAAAAAACTCATCTTTGATCAAGTCAACCTTGTGACTAGATTTAAAAGAGGTACATTAAAACAGGCTATTTATCTAGCTACTGCCAAACCTAGGGCACAATATCATGTAGTTATTTGGATGCACATACTTAAGTGCTAATTCATAACTTATAATAAAAATAATTCTGAGATACTGAAACATGCTGATAATCATCAGTGGCCTGGCCATGTAGTACCATCAGTGTAAAGGCCAACTATAATTTAATATCTAATTAAAAAATAAGTGAATGGACTTTAAAGGGTGATACCTTTGCACTATCCAGAATTACCATCTGGGTGTCCAAACACCAACATAAATCCATACATCCATAAAACTAACCAGTATGCTCTAGACTAGCTCAGGAAGATAACTCTACAAACTGTTACTATGGATAAGGAATAAATAAATATAACAGCTTAGTCTACTTTAAATAATTTTAATGAAATACTTAAGAAAATCCTTAAAACACTAAGCTATATAAAATCAAGTCATACAGACTGCCAATTTATGTAGCAGATAGCTGGAGGAATAACACATTAACACTAAAATATTCTGATACATGATTATTTAATAAATTAACTGATTAACAATAAATAAAAAAATGACATGATAATATGAAAATTTAAATTGATACAATCTTGTCAAAAGTATAGTTTCATATTTAAAAAAACTATGTACTTGATTTTCATTTCTTGAATTAGTCTTTTTTATCAATGAGTTATTTTCTTTTTAATAAATAAATTTGAAGAATGATATTTTAATCAGGGAAAAGGAGTAAAATTATTTTAATCCTTTGTATAATTTTTGGGAGTAAAATAAATGAATAAAAAACATCAAAATTTAATAAAATTTAAATTATTAAAAACTATAATTTTGCAAGAAAGTCACATTAATAAAAAAAAAAACATGTTTCAATTGAAAAAATACTAATAACAGTATTAAAATTATTGAAGAGAGAGAACAAAAGACATTATTTATTTGATTCTATATTTTTTTCTCTTTTACAAATATTTATACCACCTATTAAAATATTTTTATTACTAAAAATTTAGTGTTTGAGAATTCTCATATTATCATTTAGTAAAGGTGAATATCTAAATCAAGACTTATTATAAGAATATGATAAAAACTAAATATTATTATTATAAAAACATTTAGGGAAATTAAATATTATTTTCCCATTAACTAATCTATTCTAAACTTAAGGAGCTTGTAATACTGGTATGGCCAGTGATCACAATATTATAGTATATTGTATCTGGCTAATGTCTACCATCTACTTAGTCAGTTTGTAAAAGTGAACAACAAATTTAAAATACCATGCAATAATGCAATAAATTCCTGAAGACTGTTTCGACTACGTCAGACATATATAATTGAAAAATATATAAATATCTAGGCAATTGATTACACCAACTTTTAGACATCACTGCATCTTTTGTTTGAAATTACATGTCATTTATTCAGAACTTGATTGAAAAAAAAGTAGATCTGCTGTTGAGAGATTATTTGATTTTTTTTTGAGACCTTAAAAACATTGAGGAGTGCAACCTCTTAATGATCATTAATTTGTTCTTGTTACTGAAACTATAATTACTACATGATTATACATATTTGAACAAACATGAATGTATTGATTCCAAAACACACAAACTAAAGTGATTAGTTTACTAGCTTCTTACTTCTGAGTTTAAAATACAAAAAAAAACATGATTGTCTCATAATTATTAACTGAAATGTCATATGAGTGATATGTATAATTTAAATATATATTTAAAATCATGACAAATAAAACTAAATTATGGTCCTTATTTCCAAAAGTCTGTAAAATTACTGTTCAAAGCAATAGTTGGTGACTGAAGACAGAGATTGTTAAAAATCTTGTAATTGCATACTAAGATTCCTATTCAATGATAATCATTTACTTAGCTATTTAGAGTAACAAATCATCTACAATTAAAAGAAGATTGCATGAAAGTGATTTGGAAAGAGACAGTCAGAATGGCAAGATTAGTTATTCAATTTGACAGAAGATACCAAATCAAATAATTCAGGTTTATGCCATTGTTACTATGAAGTAGAGGATTTTTATGTAGATTACAAAATGGTTTTGATAAGATTAAATAACATTCTTAAATTGTCATGGGAGACTTTAATGCAATAATTGATAAAAATTCAAAGATGAAAGTGTTGTAGATAAATTTGATTATGGTCAAAGAAATAAGACAAAAGCCAGACGTGGAGTTTGCAGAAAAAAGAAAAAGGTATATTATGAATTCTTTCTTTGAGAAAAATGCTGAACAGAAATGGACATGAAAACATCCAAATAAAGGTTCAGTAGAATTAGATATTATTTTGACTAAAATCAAATATATATTTCAAGATTGTAATGTTCTTAATAAATTCAACATGGGAAGTGATCATTGATTAGTGAGTTATAAGATATGTGTTAATGCAAAACTAGGAAAAAACTAAAATTATTAAGAAAAATAGTACTAACAGATGAGATTCCTAATTTTCAGAAACACTCTAAGTTAAATTAGAACTTGCAAATAGTTTTAAAATATTGACTAATTTCCAAAATGGTTCCTATTTAACTGAAATCAATAACAATATAACTCACACTCTATTAAAAACTGTAACAGTGAAACTGATACAGAAAAGTACCATTTCATCAGTAAATTTTTAACTGAGAAAATGCAATATACAAAAGAACAAATATGAACATTTTAAAAAATGAACTGTTAAGAAGAATTGAATATCTAGAGTTTCATAAAATAGTATGAAAAAGAATTAGTAATGATATAAAAAAAATAATAGAATTATCAACATAACTATAGAAGAGAACAAAAGTTTCAAAAGTATAAAACAACATCTTGATATTAAAATAAAAATAGTTACATCAATAAAAGAAAAAATATGAAACTATTATTAAAAAGATCTTACCATAAAATGTGTGGAAAAGCTCTACAAAGAATTAGATAATAGTAAAGAGCAAATACATAATAATCGTTATTACATTTTCTGAATAGTTAAGCATTTTAAATGAAGAGGTATGACATACAATTAATTAAATCTATGAAGAAGGCTCCAAGAAACAATTTACTGGTGATATCTTAATAGAAGTGGGTGGGAAAAAAATTGATGGCAAAACTATATACCAAATATTTATCTGATAAAAATATATGAGATAATTAGAAGAATGCAGTAGTAATATTACTATTTAAGGAAGATGGTAAAGATGTATTAGAAATTACTGACCTGTCAGTGTTTTACCAGTTTTATATAGAACTTACCAAGATAAATACAACTCAACTACAGCAAACTTGGCACTAAAAAACAAGCTAGATTTTAAAATGGCTTAACACAATAGATCACATTCAAGTATTGAGAGATGTTATAGAAAGAACTAATGAATATGAGTTGCCTTTATACTTTATGAACAGGCATTTGACTCTGTAAGCATTTTCACAACAGCTAAAGCATTGGATCATCAAGATATAGACCCAGATCTTGCCATATTTTGAAGAATATTTATTAAAATGCAACAGCCACATTTAGACTATATGATGAAACTGAAAAGATTAACATTAATAAGAATGTATTGATTTTATAATTTCAAAACGTTTTATCACAATTTTATGGGAAGCTAAGAAATAAAACTACATGGAGATTTTTTAAAGCCGTTTTGCAAATGATATTCTTTTATGCTTCTGATCTTGAAGAAATATTGCAAGAATTATCAAAAGAAAATTTTAAAAAGTAGGACTCAAGATTAATACTAAAAAGTCTAATATAATGTTCAATGATACGCTTTCAATATATGTGTTTACCAGTTCTTATTTATGAATGTGATACTCAGATACTTAATAGAAGATCAATGCAGAGACTTAAAGAATTAAGAGACAGAAATGGAATTCAGATAAATACATTGCTAGAAAAGATGGTAATATATGGAAAATTAAAGTCTTAAATTGAATTCCAAGAGATTGTAAAAATTTATAGAAAGACCATATATGAGATGGGTAAATAAAATAAGGAATTTATTCAGGAGCAGTGGATCAATAATAGATGAAAATAATTATGTTTTATACATGAGGGGTATGTGTGTGTATGAAAATATGTAAATTCATATATGTAAATAATAACTCAGATTGTATATAATTGAAGCTTCAATAAGTTATAGTTAAATGCACAGATATATTTATAATAGTAAACAACTAAATAAAAAATAGACACTAGTGTAGAAATAAATTTCTAAATGAAATAACAAAAATATGAAAGGAGAAAAAGAGTCTAAGTATATGAAATAAAACAATGTCAAAGTGATTTAGCTTTTAATAGAAATTGATAGACTGAATAGTTATATAAGGGGAAAAAATTCTTGAAACCATATTAATATGCTGTTGTCCTTTTGAGATAAAAGCTATATTTTTCTTTTCAATCCTGAACATAATATAAAGTAAGGCTCATACATATTTTGATAAATAAATAAAAATCAAATACCTTGATATTCTTAGGAGTTGAATTACTTAGCTTGCATTATATGTAATTTAATGAATAAGCAAATGTTAAAACATTTAATAACTAAACAGGTTTGGGTTTGAAATACAAAAGAATTTATTTGAAGCTAAGTACATTCAATATCATACAGTAACATAATCATAGTGTAATAAAAGGAGAGGGAATGTAAATGTTGAATAATAAATTGTATCAAGACCAGAATGAATACTTAAAGATGAATTTGCATATTAATGAGAAGTAAAGGGCTATAAGTGCCATGTTTTAGAAAGAGAGTTGTTGGAGTCTTTTATATTGATGGAGTAGATATCTTTGGCAATTGACAAAGGCTCCTTAATCTCTTTCTTTTGATCATCATGCTCTCAACAAACAATGTTAGCTGTGGAAAGATCAAAGTTATGACCAGACAGCAATTCATGATCAAGGAAAAGGGAAGAATATTCAGTGCTTTTGCTAGCACAATTATACAGATAATTATGTTAGCAAGTCCAGTGCCCAGTGAGAACTAGGACTATGAATGAATGAATGGCACTAGCAAGATATTTACAGTCATAAAATATGAATATTAACAGTCTATTTTCCATAAATCCAAAAAAGAATATATCTTTTGATGAATGAATAATCAAAGATGGAACCCATTTGTAAGTATTGGACTACTAACTGCTTGCACATACACTCTCTTTTTTTCTTTTAGATACATATTTATATAAAAAGTAAAACTGCCTTAAATAGATCACAGCATGACATTCCTTTCATGAGAAAATTTCCTTTTTTTTTACCATTATTATATAATCTTATAGCATCTCATAATAAAATGTTAAAAGAAGACAATAATCATTGGGAGAAGTCAATTTTTAGGTAATAGAAACGTCATAAAATTTTTTGGTTTTATTATTTATTTAATGATAGCATGATTCAGCTTACTGACCAAAAATAAACTAGTTGAGTTAATGAAAAATAATAATTGTTTTTATAAATTCTCAGCTACCTGAAAATTTTTCTCAATTTCATCTGGAATTATTATCCAGTTTAAGGTCATGACAGGAAAAATCCATTATTCATTATATATCAGGTTGCTGTCATCATTGCAAACACACACATATGTATAATTATATTTGCATGTCTTAAGAGTTCACAATTACTTTAACAATTAGCCAAATAATAATTTATCACTTTTTAAACAACTTACCGAGCGTACAGTTTTTCGGGAGGTCGTATCTCACGGTGCATATTTTGCCCATATCATGCCTAAAGCATAACTTCACTCGTAGGCCAATACAAATGATATATTACTTGCAATATATGAATATTTAACCTAAAAATTAAAATGGATGAAATAATTATTTTAATAATAAAAAATAATGACCAAAAATTATGATAATAACATAATAGAGAGAGGGGAGGGGAAAGGCTATTATTTATTTGTGAAACTTGTTACGTATTAACAAAAAACAACTTTTCAAGTAAATTAAAAGGTATGGATTCTCGGTTATCAGTACTTATTAATTAGATATTTCCTTTCTTAGCGCTGCAATATATTTTCAATGAATATATGTTGCATCTCATAATAAAAAATTTGTTTTTCAATTTTAAAAAAATGAATAATAATAATAATTAGGAATGTTTGTATTACATTACTAAATTTAAAAAAAAAACAAACAAATAATTTATTATACATATGTGTATGTAAACTTTACTTTTTACTAAGAATTTTCCGAAAGATTAGTTTTAGCTCTTTATTGCAATTTTTAACATTTTATAACCAACACAATTATTCAATTAAAATATTTTCACGTATATTATTAGCATCTTATTAATTTATCCATTTAGCATAATCTTTGTAATCTATTAATTTTATTTAAATACAGTAAAAAAAAAAAAATATCGACATTTTATCCCTAAATAATTAACATTTTTGTTCTCTGGATAATATTTATAAGATGCTACAAGTTAGAAGAAAGAAAGATACACCGACAGTTGGAATGAGAAGTTACATCTAGAAAAAGTAAAGGAAATGTTATGCAAAGAAAGGAACTACAATCTAGAAAGAAAAAAAATTAAAGTTGAAAAGAACAGTTATCAGCTAGCAAGAATATATACTTATAATTGAAGAGAGAAGCTACAAGTTAGAATCAATTGGAGATATAGAAGTTACACATTTTAACTGGAATATTATTGAATAACAAGTATGTGTATTATATAATCCTAATAAAAATAGATTTGTTTTATTATTTCATGTATTCACTTATTAGTCAGTAACGTTCTAATTAAAAATTGTATGATGAACATATGTTGTGGAGATAAGATATTTAAAATTTAATCATTCTCTGAAAATAAGAATAACAATTATAACTATTTCACAAAAACTTACATTACACCAATTAAAGTTATACCAAGATTCAATCTCAGTGGTGAAGTCTCATACTTTTTCCTGTCAGCCAGAGCTATACTTATGTAACCAATTAATTAAATATGCCCTAATTTAATATATGCCATTTTTATTTCTATATTATATTACTTATGTTTGTATACGTTCTTGTCGTTGCAGCTGTTATTACTATGTGATTATTCATATAGTATACGAACATGGATGGGCTGCTTACCAACACGCATTAGCCAGCGTGGTGAGTTTATTGGCTTTTTACCTCTGAGTTTAAGATCGAGAAACACCATGGTCTTTCTTCTCAGTGCCTAATAAGGCAGAATGAATGTTTGTGTAAATGATAAATATTTTTTCTAATACATATATACAATTATGACAGACAAAAATAAAGCATGGCCCTTATTCCCAGGAGGCTGTAAAGTCACCAACCAAAGCAGTGGTTGGTGGCCGAAGGCGGAGGGTGCTAAGAATCCCCTGATTGTGGACCCAGGCTGCTATTTGATGACGACTTTTTATTTAGGTACTTACAACTGCAGATCACTTTCAAGTGAAGGAAGATTGCAAGAATTAGAAGAAGAATTGTCTTATATTAAATGGAACATTATTGGACTTTGTGAAGTTAGAAGAAAAGGTGAAGAAACAATTGATTTAAAAAGTGGACATATACTCTATTATAAAGGCACACATATTGGAAATACAAGTGGAGTAGGATTCATTATAAATAAAAAGTGGAAGAACAATATTGTGGAGATTGATGGTGTATTGGACAGAGTTGCAAGATTAGTTATACAACTTAATAGCAGATACCAAATGCAGATAATTCAGGTTTATGCCCCAACAAGTTCTCATAGTGACGAAGTAGTAGAAGATTTTTATATGGATGTACAAAAGGCTTTTGATCAGAGTAAACAACATTTTAAAATTGTTATGGGAGACTTTAATGCTAGAATTGGTAGACAAATGATAGATGAAATTGCTGTAGGTAATTTTGGTTATGGTAATAGAAATGAGAGAGGACATAGACTTGTGGAGTTTGCAGCAAAAGAAAAACTTTATATTATGAATTCATTTTTTGAGAAAAATGTTAAAAGGAAATGGACATGGAAGCATCCAAATGAAGGTACAGCAGAATTGGATTATATTTTGACTAACAGAAAATACATATTTCAAGATTGTAATGTTCTTAATAAATTTAACACAGGAAGTGATCATCGATTAGTAAGGTGTAAGTTACGTGTTAATGTAAAACTAGAGAGACAAAAATTATTAAGAAAAACAATATTTACAGTTGATATTCCTAATCTTCAGAAACATTCTAATGAATTTAAATTGGAACTTACAAATAGGTTTCAAGTGTTAGGAGATTTTGAACATGATTCAGATTTGAATGAAATTAATATGAAAATAACTGATACACTTTTAAAAACTGCAACAAACATAGCTGGTAGAAAAAAGCAGCAATTGACTAATAAAATTTCTACTGAGACTAGAGAATTTATGAAGAAAAGAAGGAATATGAAGATATACAAAAATGATGTATTAAAAAGAATTGAATATCTCGAATTTTGTAAAATGGTACGGAAAAGAATTGAAAATGATATAAGAAAGTATAACTGTGAAATAGCAAGGAAAGCTGTAGAAGAAAATAAAAGTCTCAAAAATGTTAAACAACATTTTGGTATTGGTAGGAAATTTATATCTGCAATAAGAAAAAAAGATGGAATTATTACTAAAAAGAGAGATGACATCATGAAATTGGTAGAAGATTTTTTATCAAGAATTATATAGTAATAAAGAACAAGTACCTCCTATATCTATTACATCTTCTGAATTGCCCAGAATTTTAAATGAAGAAGTGAGACATGTAATTAAGTGTATGAAGAAAGAAAAGGCTCCAGGAAATGATGGAATTATAATTGATATATTAAAAGAAGCAGGTGAAGAAATAGAAACAATTTTAGCAAAGTTATATACCAAATGTCTAAATGATAAAGATGTACCAGAAGATTGGAAGAATGCAGTAATAATATTAATATTTAAAAAAGGTGATAAAGAAGATATTAGAAATTACAGACCTATCAGCCTTTTATCAGTTTTATATAAAATTTTTACCAAGATAATTACAACTCGTCTACAAAGAACTTTGGATTTCCACCAACCAAGAGAACAAGCTGGATTTAAAAGTGGTTTTAGTACAATAGATCATATCCAGGTATTGAGAGAAGTCATAGAAAGGACAAACGAATATGAGTTGTCATTATGTTTTGGATTTGTAGATTATGAAAAGGCATTCGATTCTATACACATTTCTTCAGTGATTAAAGCATTGGATCATCAAGGTATAGATCCAGGATATTGTCATATTTTAAAGAATATTTATAAAAATGCAACAGCAACAATTAGATTACATAATGATACTGGAAAAATCAACATTGAGAAAGGTGTAAGACAAGGTGAGTCCATATCTCCAAAACTCTTTACAGCAGTGCTGCAAGAAGTATTTTGTGGATTAAAATGGGAAACTAAAGGAGCGAAAGTAAATGGAGAGTATTTAAGTCATTTAGATTTTGCAGATGATGTAGTTGTTTTTGCAAATAATGCTTCAGAGCTGCAGGAAATGTTGCAGGAGTTAGCAGATGAAAGTAGAAAAGTAGGACTAAAGATAAATGTTAAAAAGACTAAAGTAATGTTTAATCGATTTGCTCAAAATATGAAAATAAAGATTGATTATGAAGAATTAGAAGAAGTTAACAGTTACAAATACCTAGGTCAGATTATTAATACAGATGGAAACATAATGGAGGAAATTAATCATAGAATTAAACTTGGTTGGAGTGCTTTTGGTAGAAATAACTTGATACTAAAAGGAAATATGCCTATGTGTTTGAAAAGAATGGTTTTTAACAAATGTGTTTTACCAGTTCTTACTTATGGATCTGAGACTTGGACACTTAATAGAAGAGCAATACAGAGACTTCAGACCACTCAAAGGAGTATGGAGAGATGCATGTTGGGAGTAACAAGAAGAGATCGAAGATGCAATGTATGGGTAAGACAACAAACAGGTGTTACTGACCTTATTGAAAAAATTAAAAGATTGAAATGGAGTTGGGCTGGACATATTGCTAGAAGAAATGATAATAGATGGACAATTGAAATTTTAAACTGGATTCCAAGAGATTGTAAAAGACCCAGAAAGAGACCACATGTGAGATGGATGGATGAAATAAGAAAATGTGCAGGGGTGTTGTGGAAAAGAGAAGCTAAAGATCGGAGAAGATGGATTAAACTTGGAGAGACCTTCATCCTGCAGTGGATTGATAATGGTTGATGATGATGATGTTACACAATTTCACTTTATACGTATTTGTTTTACCAACCAATCGTTTATAATAATTGTTTTACAATAATATATAAATGATTATTAAGCATTCTTGATTAGATTAATAATTGTTACTTTTTATTTAACAATAGATATAGACTTTAATTAAAAATAAGTGCGTCATTTTTAGTATTTTCGTTCACCCGTACATTTTTATTTCTTTGAAAACATAATATTCTATAATATAGAATGATATTATTCAAAAGTTAACAATATCACTCTAAAACATTTAAATACCCACTAGTTTAAATTCTTACGACTTTTTATAGGATCAGGGTTTTTTTCCCCATAAAACATTATTGTTTATATCTTTCTATGTTCTTTTTTTGTACTATAAATTATTCCAGAGACTGCTGCATAATGCAAGACACATATATAATAACTTTGGACAAAATTAGAATAAAAAATGACTAAATCTAGAGTGTTAAAAAAACCTATTATCACCTCTTTTTCTGCCTTTTTTAAATATGAATTTTCCTTCTATAATTAAAGCTTTTAATTATTCCAATATCCTCAGTTTATTTTTTCTGGCCTCATACATATGTCTACTATTAGAAAGAGAAAGACTAATCTTTTTCCACATGTGCCTTAAACATTTGCATAATAGTCAAATGATGTAGTTTTTAATGATAGAGGGACCTCTCAAACATCAACAAAATATAGGGACTTTATAAAGATAAAAGCAGCTGTCTTATCTTTAAACTAAATTCTTATTTATATAGGTCAATCTGAAGCATCTTGATCTGAGAGCATGAAGATATTATTCTCTTCACATTTAAATCCACTATTTCATTTCACAAACTAATTTAAGCTAAACCTTGTGATTTACAATGAGTTAATATTAAGATATTTTTTTTCATGTGTCAAAGCATCGGCCTGGGAAGCGAACCTGCAAACCCAGGACAACTGCTTGTAAGGCAGCTATGCTAACCACTAGCGCACCGATGCTTGACTCTTTAATGAAAATATAGAAACTAATGTAATGTTCTAACAAACATTTAAGATGCATGTGGGAAAAGGTTAAAGCCTTTCTCTTTCTAATTACATACTGTCTGTGCACTGGTAAAATAATTAGAACATTACATACATCTGCTATGTTACATGGACCCCAATTTCATAATATAATAATTGACTTTCAAACACAAGAATATTGTGATAAGAAAAGCTTAGTATTTACATACTCTTGATCAAGCTTAGAGCTTTTGATACCTTCTGAGTAAGTATCATAATCAGTGCTGAAGGTATCAAAAGTGCTAAGCTCAATTAAATTTACATAAATACTAAGATTTTCTTATCACAGCACCCTAACATTTGAAAGTCAATTTACAAGTTGTCTAAAAAAAGTTATTACTTCAAACAATAATATAACAATGTAAAAAAATAAACTTAAATGTGACCAACCATTTATTTAAAAGTGAGTGTGATTTTTGATGTTGAGACAAACTTTTAACTATTTTTGATAAATCAGATACATATTTGCAACATGTAAATCTTAATATGTCATCAAGGTGAGAATCAATATTCCAATTTCTATACAAGTTCTCCATGTATTTCATTTTAGAGTAGGATGATCCACAAAGATATGTTGATGTGAACAATGTGAGCAGTATTTGGTCACATTTTTGTAAGATCTTGTGTTTTTCAGGCATTCATTTCTGAAATTCAGTATATTCCTTTTTCTTCTTCTTTTCTTTTAAAAGTATCTCCAGAATTGTATTAATTTCAAATTCAATGAATTCATCAAATAGATTTGCATATTCACATCCTAATGCAGATAGTTGTGCAATAATTATTGTTTCTAAGTTCCGAGGATTTCTACAAACAATAGACAATTCTTAATATTTCTTAAATCCTGAAATTTGATCTTAAGTTCATTGTATAAGGAAGCAAAATAATTTAAAATGATTGTATCTTTTTCTGGAAAAATATCATTACCATCTTATTTAATTTTTGTTGTGACTGTAAACTACGCAGTATTTGGTTTTGCATTTCATCACAATAGATGATTAAATTTTCTTTAAAAATAAATATTTTATTTGCCATTTGTGAAATAATTTTATTATCAGCCTGTAAAACACAATTGAATTTATCAAGTTTTTCTATGAAGTCACATAGAAAGACTAAAAAAACACCACCATCCACCATTTTCAAATTTGTTGTAGAAAATTTATTGTTACATTATAAAAAAATAAGCTAATTTCTTGCTGTAAAAAAAAAATAATAATAATCCAGAACTTTTCCTTTAAGTAGTCATCATAACAACTCATATAAAAGAATGTTGCTATAATTACCATTCAATTCCTAAAAAAAAAAAATTGAATTTTCTATGGTTCAGTTCTCATACTTGAATATAATTTGCTATATTTATGATGATTTTCATCATGGTGTTTACTTCAGCCATGGAAATATATACTTCCAAGTTTTATTGGTGGATGATACAATGAAATGGTAAGACATTTGTTAAAGTGTATTTCTTTTTCAATATAAAAACAAATCCATGTTCAGATCCAGTTATTAAAGGTTGTCCATATGTGCACACAAAAACCAATTTTTTTATATGAATATTATTAGTCTCTAGAAAAATACCCCTAATATTGAGATAATCTGTAGCCATGATTTAGCTCTTCATAGGAAGAAATTTCAAAAATTTTTCACAAATTAAATTCTGTTCAATATAGTATCTAACAAAAACAAAGTATTGTAATATTGGTGAAATGTCAGTGCTAGAATCAAAAGCCGAGCTAATACTTTTAAAGTTTTTTATATCTTCTATGATGTAATTAGAAATGTGTTTTGTAATATCTGAATATGTCTAAAACAGGTAAAATTTGCATTATTCTTTGGTTTTTATTGCTACATTTATCAAATAATACATTGAAAGCACTGACAAAACATTCTCATCAAAAAATAGTTACCAAGTATGTAGCAAATTTCATATAATATTTGTCACTGTGGCATCTTATGACATCATCCCTGACACAGTTTTGTTGTTGCTGCAATGACTTCTTAAGAAAATTAACTTTTCACATCTTATTAAAGACCCATGAGGAAAAATATAATTAAATGATTTGCATTTCATAATATAATGATGAATAATGTTATATTGTTTTAATATACCACTTTCATGGCAAATCAAACAAATAGCAAACTGTTTATTTTGTGGTCAAAATATTCTTCTTCTTCAATTGACTTGAAACACTTACTGTGTGTGAGTAAATGATAGTTTGTCATAAAACAATACATTATAAAAGTTACAAATGTGCTGTATCCATTCCACACAATTGACACTTCAAATTACAAGAAACAAAATTATCCCACACAATTATAATTACATAATTAAAACTAACAAATGCAACATGATTGCAATTTTGGATCACAGTATGAAAAAAGCAGGTAAGTGTAACTGATACCTTTTTGCTGATCAAACAATTATTTCTGTACATCTCAAGATTGGTAGATGAGCATGTGTTTTAGCCTCACATAAAAAAGCTCAATAGGCTTCAAATTGAATATGATTGTTTTAATGGAAGACTAATATCATTTATCTAATTTTAATATACCATAAAACCTGTTTGAGAAATCTAGAATTAAAAACATCAACTGATAAAAGTAATACAGTATATGTAATAAAATTATCTTTTCTATTTTTTTCTCTGATATTGTTAATTAATATTTATAAATCTTGTCATTCAATATAACTATCATATTATTTGTGCAGATATGCGTTGGGGATCATTTAAATGATGAAATAAGGTAAAGAAAAAAACACTATATATATATATTAATTCTAATATTTTCATGAATAAATGATGATTTCATATTATTATTATTTTCAGGATATTCCGTGTAGTAAAATAGCTGACGCTTCAGTACAATATCAAATACCTTTCTCAGAGCATCCTCTTTCTCAAATCATAGGAATATCCTGAAAATAATATATATATATATGAATTACTGGAAGTGTAATAGAAATTTCCATGAATTTACTTAGATAAACTTCAACTAGGGTGTATTTCTAGTAGTAAAAAAACATTTCTGACCTATAATTAAACTAAAAATGAAACTCCTGAAGGTTTGTGATGTTGGTGTTTTAGTTATATTTATATATTGGACAATTTCTATCAACTAATATAAGTATTGAATGTCTTTAGAAAAATTTAACTTTATTTAAATATTCCAATGCATTCAACTAACCTATTTGCTATTACTAAGCATTGAATGTATTTGGAATATTTAAATAAAGTTAAATTTTTCTAAAGATATTCAATAATTATATTATATGATGGAAATAGTAAATACAACTAAAAGTGAAATCTGTTTTATGCTAAGCACTTTAAATATTATAAGAATCATAGAGTCATAGTTCACATATATTTTAGTGTGAAAACTAATTAATATATCTAGAGATTTTAATATTGTAATTATGTGTAATTCTTTTTGCAAGTATATTATTATTTATTTATAATTACTAATTCCATATACAAATGCAATTATATATATTGTGCCGGTCGGAAAATGTATATTGATTTAATCCAGTTCGAATACTAGGCAAAAGTACCTCGAGGCCACTCATACGCGAGATATAAGAATCAAGAATACTAAGGCCTCCGCCCTATTCGTTTATTTTCGAGTCTAAACATGAACCAACAACATATCTGAGACACGCATAAATTATTTTCTAACCCTGGATCACAGCTTAGTATCAGGGAGAGACATGGACTAGAATACTTACAGAACTAACTAAGTTAAATGTTCACATAATATGATATGAGTTAAATGTTTGTGCATGCCTGGATCATTGGACAATTAATATAAAAGGTTAAGCTAATAAAAAAATTGAAATAACATTAGAAGACTTAAGCCTTTTAGTTAAATAATATATTTTAATAAACGTGATTTTAAAATATTAGAAAGGTTTTAATTATCTCCGCTATTCCTCGTTTGATTACTGATAAATAATTTTACAATGAGGCAGATGGCAATTACGTAATATTTTGCGGTCTAAGTATAACTTTCCCAATTTGAATAAAGTTATTAACCTGTGTCCCCTCGATAAAGCAAAATTAGAATAATTTTTTCACAAAGCATTTTCTAGTTGCTTTGTGCTTTATAAACCATTTTAAAATATTTAAAGACTTCTATAAATAACTATTATTTAAATGTGGAATAAATGCAAACGAAGTAAGCGTTATCCAGAAGATCAAGTTGGCAAACAAAAAAGGAAACTTAACTAATATTTAAATGACAGATATTATTTCAAATTGGAAATATATTTAAATGAAAAATAATTTAAACTGCAATAAAACAAGAAAGCATTTATATAACACACTAAAATGAGGAATAGCGAAGAGGAAAAATTTAAGTATATAATAGATGATCAAACAAAAGAAAAATGTAAATCTAATAAGAGAAAAACAGTTACATTATAAATATAAATTAAAGAAATAATTAGCGAAAGGTATTTTATAAAAAGGTAAAAAATAGTTCATGAGGAGATATATAAAGTGACCAGTCCTTGTTTCTTTGGTGCAATTCTCTCGACGTCCGTGGCTTGATTCGTCGTTGGGATTTGTCTGGACAAAGGGATTTGAAATATGCAGCATTTTATGTGAAGTGCACAGACACGGCTCACAGTTTGGGTTTACTATTGGTTTGACATTACAGCATTTTGATGGATTTAGGACCCCGGCAACAGGCAAAGTTGTTGTGCCTAGCCGCCAAACATGGTCACGTCCACCAAATTAATTGAACTTTTAACAGGTCGTATGTTGGAACTTATAACAGAAATTTTCCGCACAATTATGACTTCGTTTTCAGCGCAACCTAGGGGGATCACTTAAAGCACAGGATCTGAATAAATCTTCAAGCACAAAATAGAATCATTTAACGAACAAAATCGGAATAAATTCAGGAACAAAATCTGAATGATTTTAAAAGCAAAATCTAAATAATCAGTCTTGAAAGCCAAAGGTCTGAATCATTCAAAGCAAAGAATCTGCACGAATAAGCATAAGAACCGATTTTAAAAGCAAAATCTGAATAATAATCTCAGGAACAACATCTGATTGATTTTAAAAGCAAAATCTGAAAAAGAATCTAGTCTTTTGTTCTCCCCACCTTTTTATACCTTTCTGGAGATACTCTTCTATTGTTTTGTGTATGATTTTAGATCTTGATAAACCCCCTATGCTCCTTTGTTTCGAAGTAACTTTTTGCTAAAAATAAACTTTCATTTCTTATTATAGATTTCTGCATTTAACTTTGAATTTTGATTTAATTAAAAAGGCCATCTTTAATTTGACTTGAATGGAGTAACTAACTGAACAAATGCCATTCCTTTAGAAATGCTAGCAGGCTTATCTTAAAATAAAATCATACGCCATATTTTAACAAAAATTAAAAGAAATATATCTTACTATTTCTTTTAATAAAATAACATTTTATTTCAACAGAATTTTGCATTTAATCATATATATATATGCTTCCGTGTATATATATATATTTGATTAATAAATTTTGTAAAGGAAATTTTGATAACAATTTAATCTTAAACAGAATATTATTTTAAAAGAAATATTTTAAAGTAAATAGCTAATTTAATAAGCGTTAAATGTACAAAATGAAATACGTTAATTTTATATTTAATGCAAAATCCTGTTGATACTTGGATATAAACTTAATCCAGGTTTACAATATTGGTAAGTATAAAGAAGGCTGTGATCCATTGCTTCAATATATATATATATTGTAATAAAAAATAACAATTAATATAATATTGATAATATATTAATAAAAAGCTATAACAAACCATAAAAGTACTTTCAGTTAATTACTTAACCTTCTTCAATTGTTATTTAAATTCATATATAGAAGTAAACATCATTAAGTCACATCTCAAGATTGCCAAATTTTAACATTAGTAGGTTGTCAATTAGTTATAGATATTCTATTCATATTTATTAAAATTGCTTCCTTAATTTTTATTTTATTATGATTTCTCTCCTTATGAAGAATATTATCATTTTCAAGATCAAAGTTAAACGTAAACTTACATGTTTTTCAAGATCAAAGAAAACAAGCTCTTACTAAATCATTATTACTCTTTTTTTATTATTTATATAATAACTGATGCCCTTTTAATCTTTTTGCAAGGAAGGAGGCAATTTTCATAAATAGAAATAGAAGGTCTATAATTAATAAACAATCTGCTAACATTAAAATTCAAAAAACTTGGGATATGACTTGATGATGTTTACTTCCACTATATTGGAATTTAAGTCAATAAACATCATGTGATCACTATTTCTTATGCTTGCTCTTAACTGTTATTAAAACAGGCAAAACTCTCTATACATATTGCCACTCAGTGCAAACCAGAGTAATCAATGGTTGTCAGAAGACTTGTGCAAAGAAATCCTATCTAGAGCCTACTCATTCTATATCCCCAGACTAGTTTCTGGCTTGTGGCCTTCGTCACAAACTAGTCTGGGGATATTGGACGAGTAGGCACTAGATGGGGATTTTATGCACGAGCCTTCTGGCATCCATTGATTACTCTGGCTTGCACTGAGTGGTAATATGTATAGAGAGTTTTGTCTGTTTTAATATTGGAATTTAATGACACTTGAAGAAAGTTAAGTCATTACTTGAAAGTACTTCAGTGGTTTGTTATATATAGTTTTATTTATATTATTACCATTATCTATAATGGACATTTTATTTTATTTACATATATATAAGGCAGACAGGTTTTTAACTGTAAATACATAAGAGCTGTCAACACCTAGACTGCTTTTATGTATTTACATACATGTATGTAAAACATACAGATATGTAATATATAGGGGGTTTGAACTCAGACTTTCACATGATCGTCAACATCCATACTATCTCATATTGCTGATACATTTTATCACACACATGTTGAAAAGATAAATAATCACCAATATAACTATTTCATGCTAAACCAGCACTCATCAGTTGGTCCAGATTATCATCTCTGCACATATATACAATCAAAGCTCAGCTTATATTAAGATAGCCAATATTCGTACTTTAATGGCCATGATTCAAACCACTCCACCCCACAACTCTTCATATATGTATAATATATTTAATAATAAATTAGAGCATTTAAACTGAGATTCTCTATTAATCTTTGAAGATATACTTCATAAAAAAATTATACTATGATAAAGTATATTTTTAAAGATTAGTACAAAAAAGCTCTTTAAAAAATTATCTTTACATTTATACAAATAAAATAAGAATAATCAATCAATCAATCAAATGACTTTATTGTTTGGGAGATCATAAGAAATTTGAAAGCCAGTCCAGATTCAATCCAAGGATTTTAAGCTACAGACTCTGATACTGCACATGCAGGCTTATATATACATTGTAGTACTGCATAGCCAACTACAAGTCAATCAAACGATGGAATGCATAACAATCCAGATATAACATTTTACAGATAATGTAGACTCAGTAATAAAAGTTAAGTTTATTCCAATAATTATGAATGTGAAGTTATTGATATGTACTCTCAAACAAATATTTTGTGTATATATTTAAAAAAAATTGTTAACTAATCGTAATTAATGACTGCAAAGAAAAAAGAAAGTAAAACAGATTCAAAATAAACTGAAATTGTTAAAATTGTTAACTAAACGAGAAAGTTTTTAAATATAGCTTGTTCCAAAGAAATTTAAATTTGCAAAAAATAATAATTTTCTTATTTTTTTTCTCTCTTTTCCTTCCTTATTTCAATATTTATTTCTATGTTTACTAATAAACATGCCATTGAAATAGGATAGGATAAAACTTGGGTGGAGATTGCTATTTTTTTTTTTTCAATAAAGATTTATCAATAAACACATACGATAATCTATAAAAGACTACCACTATAATTTTAATCATCAGAAAATATTTTGCTAATAGAGAGAGCAGATTGGATAAGCATTTATCATGAAAGCCATTATTGAATAGCGTAGTATTCACTATATCGAATCTTGATTGTAATATCCGCACTTACGACTGTGCCAAGGTTAAAACTGCAAGTCATACTGTGCGGTCAGCAAATAACGTTATACAATTCCCACGCTGTTCTTTTCCAACGAAGCTCTCCAAATGCATTGGTCTGCCACGAAGCTCTCCAAACGAGTTGGTCTGCAACAAAGCTCTCCAATGAATTGGTCTGCAACGAAGCTCAGCCACGGATGCTCTCCCATGAATGGTCTGCACCGACTGCTCTCCAGTGAATGGTCTGCAAGCGGATGCTCTCCAAACGCATGGTCTGCAACTTGCTACTGTGTGACTGCTCTCTCCTACACTCTATATTACACTGCTTAGTTATTACCCCAGTGTTCCTATTGCTCTCTGACAACTGCAACAATCAATCAATGCACTGACCAATACAGTAACGCCTCTTATCTAGAAATATTTGTAATCAGCAAATATTTCTAGGAATTGTCGATCGCCATCACGTCAATGCACTAATTAAATTCCTCAGCTATCAGAGCGCGATCTAAAAACAGCTATACGAATAAATTCTAGTTTTTCTGGAGTGCACAAAAATGTCTACCATTTTTACAAACACTACACTCCTCCCTCCACTCCAGAAAAACCCTTGTTGCTATTCCTTGGTGTTATTTTTCTCTCACTACTTTCCTGTTATTTCACTCAGAAATATGTGATTTAACAGCTGCTGAAACTTTTTTTTTTCCAATATACATTAGCTTCCAATGTTAACTGCACAAACATTTTATTTCCAAACTTTCACCGATGTTAACGTTACTAATTGGGATTGTCATTTTCGCCCGGTTTCTCCATCTACGGCTAAACTTATAGTTCAACGTATTCACTACTCCCAGATTCCAAATGCGACTGCGCCATTGTAATATCCACACTTACAACTGAGCCAAGGTTAAAACTGCAAGTCATACTGTGTGGTCAGCAAATAATGTTATACAATTCCCACGCTGTTCTTTTCCAACGAAGCTCTCCAAACGCATTGGTCTGCCACGAAGCTCTCCAAACGAATTGGTCTGCAACAAAGCTCTCCAATGAATTCATCTGCAACAAAGCTCAGCCACGGATGCTCTCCCACGAATGGTCTGCACCGACTGCTCTCCAATGAATGGTTTTGCAAGCGGATGCTCTCCAAATGCATGGTATGCAACTTGCTACTGCATGACTGCTCTCTCCTACCCTCTATATTACACTGCTTAGTTATTACCCAGTGTTCCTATCACTCTCTGACAACTGCAACAATCAATCAATGCTATGACCAATAGAGTAATGCCTCTTATCTAGAAATATTTGTAATCAGCAAATATTTCTAGGAATTGTCGATCGCCATCACGTCAATGCACTAATTAAATTCCTCAGCTATCAGAGCACGATCTAAAAACAGCCTTACGAATAAATTCTAGTTTTTCTGGAGTGCACAAAAATGTCTACCATTTTTACAAACACTACATTGATGAAATACATTTCTAAATATACATAAGAAAATAGGAGTGTATTGGTCAAGTGTTGTTAGCCGAGAGATCATCGCAGCTGCCTTGCAAGCAAGTAGTTGTTTGCAGAAGGTTGTGGGTTCGCCTCCTGGCCAATGCTATGACATATGGAAAAAAATAGGAGTGTATTGTTTATATTTCTATTCTTATTAAAATACCTGATAGGCACATATTTCTCAAAATGGGTTGTTAAAAATTCCAGTGACTGACATGGTTACTGCATAGAGAATGGGTTGACATTATTCAGCCTAAAATTGGAAAGATTGTCCTAGCATGGAAGAAAAGGTATCTGGTTCCAGTGACTGACATGGTTGCTGCATAGAGAATGGGTTGACATTATTCAGCCTAAAATTGCAAAGATTGTCCTAGCATGGAAGAAAAGGTATCTGGTTAACGAGTAAGAAATCACTGTCATTCTACCCCGGATCTAGTTCTCTATCAACACCACAAAAAAAAAAAAAGAAATCTGCTGAGGCATGCTAATTAAACAATCCAAAATCATAAATAACAAACGTATTATTTATTCATCTACCAAGCAATGATAAAGTATCACGCGCAACTTCATGGAATAATGTAAGCTTTTTTTATTCTATAGTTGTATATAATAATTTAATGGATTAACTTATACTTTTTCAAAAAGTCAAGAAGTACATAGGATTAATTAATGAATTAAATTGAAATTACTTCATTGATAAAAAGAAAACAAATAAATAACCTCAAGGATTGTATAGTTGTTATTATTATTATTAACCTATTCACTTATTTGACTGAATACTTAGTATAATAAATAAAGGGATTTGACCCTAGGATTTTAAAACAACCGATACACATGACCATAATATGTGAAAAAGATAAATGATCCCAAATATACATATTTCATGCTGAACCAGCACCTATCAGTTATGCCAGATCATAATCTCTCACACATACATACAATCAGTGCTTAGTTTATATTAAGATAGAAAATCCTTAATTTTTAATGGGAAGGCTTCAATCTTCTCATTTTTCCAACTATTCAATCATCCATTTCACTGAAAAACCAAAAATGGAATGCTCAAAGCTGATGTAATATCTACATGAGTATGGACTATAAGATCAAATCCACCAAGAGTTTTGACCTTTACATCATTGATTTTTCATTGGAAGAGTGAGAAGTTTGAAGCCTGGCCTTTAAAATTAAAGGAATTGCTATCTTAATATAAACCAATCACTGATTCTGTATATGTGGCAGATTATGATCTGTCCCAAGTGATGAGTGCTGGTTCAGTACGAAATATGTATAATGGAGATCACTTTTTTCCACATGTGTATAGTCATGTGTATTGGTTGTTGGAGATGGGGAGGAGGTGAATATAGATTGAAAATCCTAGGTTCAAATTTCTTTATTATTATTGTTTTTTTCTGTATATAAGACACATATAACTATATGTTTGTTAATAATTAACATTGATTTAATTATTTATTTTATAGTTAATACTCATCTACTTATTCTGAAAATATTATGTGCTTATTTTTCCAAAACAAAATCTACATTTGTTTAAATAAGGAAGTTGATATATATTATTTATTATTCAATTATATAATTCAAACACCAATTAGGTATCTTGATTAATATAATTTTTTGTTGTGATTGTTTAAATTAATAACAAAAGATAGTGTAATTCATTGAATATCATTGCATAAAAAGATAATGTCCATGCCTTATCAATAATTGTGCTATTAATTTTAGGATAAAGTAAATTGTTTGAGAGAGTACATTGAATGGTTGCCATTATTGTGGAATAAAACTGTTGTTGAATATTATATGTATATTTTTGCCATTGTTCACTTTTCATTTATGCATTTTACCCATTTAGAAGAGATTTAAACTAAATAGTACAATACCATGAGTAAGTTTCATGAACTCTAAACTGTAGTTTACTGCTGATGGATGTATCATTAAATGAAATATAGATTCAAACCGATGTTGTTAGTTGCATTATTGTGGTTATTTAATAGTAGGACTAGCTCAAAATAATAAATATTCTAGTATTTTCAGCTATTATAAGTCAAATACAGATAAAAGCCCTTCAGCATGATCATTATAAATTCCGACTTTTAATAATTGTGGCAAATAATTCCACTCTGCTATGCACATGCCCAATTATATTTAATGCACCACTATGAGGTTTGTTATTATCATGTTACATGGGGCTACCTAATTGTGGCTCACTCACATCATCATATATATGACATCATGTTATAATATATATATATATATTGAGATGGTTATGTGTCTCATGGCATATAACAACATAATAGTGTGTGTATATTATATATACATATATAAAGTTGAAAGGCAAAACTCTCCATATAGTAGTGCCACTCAGTGCAGGTCAGAATAATCAATGGATGGCAGAAGGTTTGTGCATAAAATCCCCATCTACTGCCTATTCATCACTATTATGAGCAAGCATAAGAAATGGTGATCATGTAAAGTTGAAAGTAAAAGTGAAAATAAACACAAACAAAAGTTTTTTGTAGATATTTTTTATATTATATTGGAATGACAGTTAAGGATTAAATAATTTTGAATTAAAAAAATTATTATAAATTAAATGTTTTCAAAAGCTCTAATTAATATTTTATTAATTCTAATTTTGAAAGTAAAACAAGCATGTTTTTGTGTTAAAATAGATATACTGGTAATTATAAAATTCCACTATCTATTTTGTTTATTATTTTGAGAAAAATGCTAAATGGAAATGGATGTGAAAGCATTACATTATAATATGCAAAATGGATTATATTTTGATTATCAGAAAATATATACTTTAAGATTGCTATGCTAATGATCATTGAGTAGTGAAATACAAGATGTGTATTAATGCAAAAATAGAGAGATAAAAAACTTAAAAATTAACAAATTTTGAAGATGGTTTAAATTTGATTGAAATCAATAAGATAACTCATATTTTATTGAGAACTGTAAGTAAGATAGATGATACAAAAAAGAAGCAATCTATCAATAAATTTTCTACTGAGTCAATACAATATATGGAAGAAAAGAAGTAATATAAAAAATTTTAAATGATCCATTAAGAAGAATTGAATATCTACAAAATTTTATAAAATGTTAGTAAATGAATTAATAATGGTATAAGAAAATATAATTGTGAATTAGCAAGAAAAGTTATAGAAATGACTGAAAATCTCAAAATTGTAAAATATGTATTTAGGATCGAAAGGAACATCATTTCTGCAATAAGAGATGGAACTACTACTAAAAAGAGAGATGACATTATAAAATGCAAGGAAGAGTTCTATAAAAAGAATATATAGTAATAAAGAATTAAAAATACAAAGTATCTCTTAACAATTTCTGAATTGCACAGAATTTTAAATGAAGAAGTGAGATATGCAATTAAATGTATGAAAAAGAAAAAGCTCCAGGAAGTAATGGAATTATAATTGATGTCTTAGAAGAAGCAGGTGAATAAATATAAAAAATGTGGCAAATATATATACAAAATGTCTAAATGATAAAATGAATCAAGTGATTGGAAGAATGCAATATTAATATTGAAAGTTGAAAAAGATATTAGAAACTAAAGACCTATCAGTATTTTATTAATTTTATACAAAATCTTAAGATAATTACAACTTATCTTCAATGAACTTTGAATTCTAACCAAACAAACAAACAAAAAAAAAACTGGCTTTAAGAGTTGTTTTAGCACAGCAAAATCATATCCAAGTATTGTGAGAAGTTGTAGAAAGGACCAATGAATATGAGTATTATTATTTATTGGATTCATAAATTATGAAAGGCATTTGATTCCTTAAGCATTTCTATAAATTTAAAGCATTAAATCATCAAGATACTTACACAGAATATTGTCATGTTCTAAAGAATATTTATCAAAATGCAGAAGCAATCATTAGATTATATGATGATTTTAAGAAAATTTTAAGATTGAGAAAGGTGTATGTTATGGTAATTTTATATCTTCAAAACTTTTTACAGCAGTTTGCATTAATTATTTTGTGAATTAAAATAGGAAGCTAAAAATATAAAATAAAAGATTTTTTAAAAATCATCTAGATTTGACAGATGATGTGATTGGTTTTGCAAAGAATGCGTTAGAGTTTCAGAAAATATCACAAAAATTATCAGACAAAATTAAAAAATAGGATTAAAGATAATAATTAATTTAATTTTTGGGATTTTTTAGAAAAAAAAAAATTAAGACTGGTAATCATGAATTAGAAGGGATTAATAATTACAAATATCATAGTCAGAATAAACATATGGAAGAAATGCTTTTAGCAGAAATAACTTAATATTAAAAGAAAATATGCTTATGCATCAGGAAAAGTTTTTAATGGATGTATTTTACCAGTTCTCACTTATGCATCTGAGACATGGACACTTAATAGAAAAATCACTCAAAGAAATATCATCATCATCAACCATTATCAATCCACTGCAAGTCTCTCCAAGTTCAATACATCTTCTCTAATCTTTAGCTTCTCTTCTCGACATCACACCTGCACACTTTCTTATCCATTTCACATGTGACCTCTTTCTTGGTCTTTTACAATCTCTTGGAATCCAGTTTAAGATTTCAATTGTCCATCTATTATCATCTCTTCTAGCAATATGTCCAGCCCAACTCCATTTCAGTCTTTTAATTCTTTCAATGAGGTTAGTAACACCTCTTTGTTCTCTTATCCATATATTGCATTTTTGATCTCTTCTTCTTACTCCCATCATGCATCTCTCCATACTTCTTTGAGTCATCTGAAGTCTCTGTATTGCTCTTCTCAGATCCATAAGTAAGAACTGGTAAAACACATTTATTAAAAACCTTTCTTTTCAAATATATAGGCATATTTCCTTTTAGTATCAAGTTATTTCTACCAAAAGCACTCCAACCAAGTCTAATTCTATGATTAACTTCATCCACAATGTTTCCATCTGTAGTAATAATTGTTAACTTCTTCTAACTCATCATAATCAATCTTTATTTTCATATTTTGAAAAAATCCATTAAATTACTTTAGTCTTTTTAACATTTATCTTTAGTCCTATTTTCCTTCATATTTCAAAGTCCTTCATATTTCAAAGAAATATGAAGAGATGTATATTAAGAGTAGTAAGAAGAGATGGAAATAAAATACATGAGTGATGGAACAAACAGTTACCACTGACACCATTGAAGCAATTGAGAACCTTAAATGGAGGACATATTGTTAAAATAGATAATAGATAGACAGTTGAAGTTTTAAATTAGATCTGAAGAGACTTTAAAAGACCTAGAAAGAGATCACATGTGAAATGAATGAATGAAATAAGAAAGTTTGCTAATGTGTCATGTAGAAGAGAGATTAGAATCCGAAGAAATTGGGTTAAACTCAGAAAGATCTTTATCCTGCAGTGGATAGATAATGGTTGAAAGTGTTGATGATGATAATGATTATACACTCTGAAACCATTAGAATTTAAAACTGAAAAACAATTGAATGACATAATGAAGATAAGTTTTTATTATATTATATTTTATTAATTAAGAACAAAGTTTTAGTTTTATATACAAAGCCAACTATGATTATATATCTTAACACCATAAGAATTTAAAAACACTATCATTAAAAAATAAGTTTCATTTAATATTTTTGTCACTTATTGTCTTTTTCAAGGACTACAAATTTAATTTTGTGTGTGTGTGTTCATAATAAGCAAATAATCATTTTATTTTAAAAAGTTATATAGAGAATTTGAATTCTATATTACGCAAAATTTTTTTCTTTCTCTGACCTTTTATTTCGTTAATAATATTTTTCATTTCTTAAAACCCAAGGAAAAATATGTAATGTAATGTTTTAAATGTAACACGGCATAGTTTATGTGTCAGTTTAATTAAATAATTTATTTTTTAATTGAACATTTTATACAACATCTCCAAACGAGAGATTAGTAATGTTACTTCAAGGTTATTCAACTAATGTCATTCAGTGACAGTAAAGACCTGCGGCAATTTTTTGAAACTTTCACCGACTTTGAAGATGAAACTTTTTTTTTTGGTCACAGTTCATTACCCTTCCGTGAGTGTGACAATGATATTGTCTAAGTGAAATTTAAAATTCTAGTTTAAATGTAAATTTTACTAGGAAAAAAAACTTAAAAAAAAAAAAGATATTTTAAAAAACAAGTCGGTAGAAAGGACAGTGCATACATTTTTAAGGTATGAGGAGATGAAAATTTGCGGAAATGCTCTATGAATTTTTTTTTTTTTTTTTAAATTAAAGAATTTTTAAAATATTTCCTTTAAAAAATATTCGAATTATTTTTATTTTTAAAAAAAAAATCAATTTTTAGTATTAAAATTTCATGTTTATTATACAAATTTTATAATCAAAATGGATAATTTTTAAATCATTATTACTGCATACTTTATTATCAATCCCAGAATACATATTAATCAAGAATAATAGTCTAAACTTAAAATTTTTATATTGTAATTAACGGTTAAAAATTCTATTATTTTAACCTTAGAAGAAAAAAAACTAAGATAAAAAAATTTAATAATTTTTATTTGTCATTCATTAGACTAGAGATTATCCAAGAATGAATAATATTTCTGCGGTGTAATTTTCACAAGATAGGAACTGTTTTTTATCCGCTTTTAACACCTTGTGAAGGAGTGTAATCATAAACATATAAATCATATATCTTTTTCATATGTCTTTGATCATATATTCATGATTGCCTCTCTACACAAAATGTTAAAAGCGGATAGAAACCAGTCCCTACCTTGAGTGAGAATGGGTGTAGTGAAAATCATACTACAGAAATATTATTCATTAGATTGAAAAATATTTAATATCTAGTGGTCATTCATTTTTATTTGTTCAAAAAGATCTAGTCATTAATAACCATCACAAGTTCACAACTAACTATGAATTTTAATTTTAAAGTTAAACAGATAAAAAATTACAAAAAAAATGAAAAAGGAAAGCTATCAGATATAGCAAGAAGTGATAGAAATAAAAATAAATGGATTTAAACCAAAACTAGCTTGTTATTGTATAGATTAAAGATCTGAAATGGAGAGTCACTGAATTCATAATAAGAAAATAGGATAATTCCTTTTTTACATTAAAAAAAATTTATACTGTCTTTTATTACTGTTTTTGTTTCTTACAGTTTTGACTATCAAGCAATTTTCTGCAGAGATTCAGTTACTTTTTCAGTTAGGGGAAAAAACAGTTTGAATTTTAAATAGAGGGATTTGAACTTACAATTTTCAGTTTATATTCATCTTCCATTCGATCTTAAACAACTGATACACTTGACCACACACCCGTAAAAAAGATAAATGATCCCCAATATACATATTTTGTGCAGAACAGGCACTCATCAGTTTGACCAGATCATAATCTCCCACATATATATATATAATCAGTGTTTGGCATATATTAAGATAGTAATTTCTTAAACTTTAATAGACAGGCTTCAATCTTCTCACTCTTCCAACAATTCAACTGTTTATTTCATTGAAAAACTAATGATGGAATGCTTGAATTGTAAGAAGGGTGAGAAAATTGAAGTTTGTTCATTAAAGTTTAAAGAATTGCTATCTTAATATAAGTTGAGCACTGATTGTATATATGTGTGGGAGATTATGATATGGTTCAGCAGACAGAGTGCTGATTCTGCATGAAATACTTGTACTGGAAATCAGTCATCCTTTTCACATGTGTGTGGTTATATGTATCAGTTGTTTGAGATGATGTGGAGAATGAATATCGACTGAAAACTGTAAGTTCAAATCCCTCCATTTACTATAATAAACATTCAGTATACTGAATGAATAGTTTAATTAGATGAATTTAAATAGTTTTTTTTTTTAAAAAAAAAAAACAGTGTGGGGGTGTGTTGGTGAAGGGGGGGGGGATATTTGAAACTCTGAAGAAGGTTGCTAAACTTTAAGAAAGAACAACAATAATAGAAAGTGCTACAAAAAGAAAAAATGCACATAAAAATAATACAGAATTAAAATATTTAAAACAACATCACATTTCTAATCAAAAAGCCTGCATTAAAATGGGATCAAAACATTTTCCAAATCATTCTGAAAGACGAAGGATTGGGATGGATCTTTGTGGAAATTAGAGAAGTCTTTGATTTGAAGGAAGTTGCTACTGGCTGCTGTTGATACTATAACCAACAAAATAAATTTTACTGAAAAGGTTTAAAAATTTAAGTCATGTATTGTTTTTACTTAATTGTACTTCCAGATTCTTCTAATAATCTTAGTGACTAAGGTTTTTTTAGTTTATACTGCAAAATAACAAATGGAAAAGCATTACTTGTGGGTTCTGAAAATGTTTTTTAGTAAATATTAATACTATTGATCACAATCATTGTAAAGTATCTAAAATAAAACTTTCTACTATCACTTTCACCCAAACTCATTGGAAATATGAAATATTTTTATCAATCATGTAAGTATGCAATACAACAATAAGTTATTTTGTAGCATATATATATATATATATATATATATATGCTACAAATTATATCTATATATATATATATATATATATATAATAGAGAGATAAATTGATTGAAATATGGAATCTCAGATAAAGTATTAAATTTAAAATTATTAATGGAAGATTTGTTATGAATCTGGGATAACACTATATAATAAACTCCACACACACACTTCTGAAGAAATTATTGAGTTTAATAGCACTAAGCTATGATCTTTAGGGAATAGCAAGAACAATTTTGGAAAGAAAATTGATATAATGGTTTATGTGCTAATGAATGTACATTGAAATTCCTAGGTATCTCATTTGTTAGGTATTTCTGTTGTAAAGATTGTTTGAATTTTCACAGTGTTTTTTAATCTATCTTCTCTCTATCTATATCCACAATGTTGTACATGACTGTTAGTAGAACAAACAAATTTAGATTAATTTTTAGATAAGCTTGTAATCTATGCTTCAGATGACTTGTATATTTCATTATAGCAGACATTTGATTAAAACTACTATTTAATTATTTTGTTCAGCATCTGTTTTAACTTACTTGTTCTTTAACAGGCATTCCCGGTATCAATTACATGGTCTACACAAAATATGTATGTTTATAAATGGATATGTGGACCACACTGGATAGTGAATATAAAACTGCCTGTTTAGTCACCATAACACCTGTAGGCAGTATTTTAACATTGTCTATTGTATTGAACTCAAATATGACTCAATTTTCTTTAAGAAATTTTACAAGTAGAGCTTATATATCATGCGTATATCCTATATAAGGACACGAGTTAGAAATTTTTTATGCTGACCATCATTCCATCAGTACAACATACAAAAACAATCTTCTGGAAAAAGTATATTTATAAGTGGCAGGTAGCAACTGACCTCAAGTGCCAATCTCACTAATGCAGCAAGAATTATACTTTCCCTACTATTCTAAATGATTTTAAAATATCTCTAATCAGGTGCCTGACCCTAGCTAGCTTGCTCTCAGGGCTGGGAGAAAATCTATTGGATGAATGGAGATATATGATGAAATTTGCATATAGGAATAATCCCCCCTTTTTTTTCTATGTTTCTCAAACTAGATTGTATATAATTTAAAATTAGTTGCTTTGACTTCCCCTCCTCTAAGCATACATTCCATTAATAATCAATAAAATTTCTTCATCAAACTTAAGGTTCGAGTTTAAAATATATTTAATATATGCACTTATTCATATAGGATGTTGTTAGATAGTTTTTCAAGGTATGTTGACAGGAAAAGAGAAATAGGCAAATAAATGATAAATCTATTCACTAATGTTTGGCAAATGATTAGAGATATTTTAAGATCATTTAGAATTGTAGGGAAAGTATACTTCTTGCTGCATTAGTGAGATTGGCACTTGATGTCAGTTGCTACCTGAAGCTCATAAATATACTTTTTCTGAAATATTTTTTTTGTTTTTTGTACTGATGAAATGATGGCCACCATGGAAAATTTCTAACTTGCATGCTTATATAGGATATACGCATGATATATAAGCTCTACTTATAAAATTTATTAAAGATAATTGAGTCATATTTGACTTCATAATGGTAGACAGTATTTAAATACTGCCTACAGGTGTTATGGTGACTAAACAGCCATAGTTTTATATTCACTATCCAGTGTGGTCATGTATCCATTTATAAACATACATATTTTGTGCAGACATTGTAATTGATACTGGCATTGCCTGTTAAAATGGCACCCAACATGGGGCACCAATCATAATGGTCAATAAAATAAAAATAGAATCTTAACAAGAAATATCTGCCTACATTATAAATTTTCTAGGGTCAAATAGCCTAGTGGCACCCTGTATGGCAGATAGTGAAAGTCATTTTGACTGACCATTGTATCTCTAAAAATAGAAACATATATAATATAAATATCTAAGAAGTGGGTCATTAAGAAGATCTGAGGATGGTCAATCAATAATTTAATTATCTAATATTTTACATATAAAAAACTGAATAAGAATTTAGATTGTAAATATGATATATATGAAGATTGTAGTAAAATATAAATCTTTATTTTTTAATGTAAGATGTAGAAAAAAGCATGAAATGTTGTATGAAGCATGAGAAAACTATAAAGTTAAGAGGATCAAAAAAGCAGTCATTAAAGAGTATGAGAAAAGAATGAAATAGAAGAAGAAAATGTAATGTGTCAGATCTAGAAGAAAGATTTGAAGGACTGATAAATGCAAAAAAGTAAATAGGGTTACTGTAGTATAAAAAGTTTCAGATGAAAATAATGTTTTATTTTGGATAGCAGTGTTTTTAGGAAAATGTCTTTCTCTATATAACAATTTCTAACTTCATCTAAGTGAAGAACATTTTATTTTACAATACATCACTAAGTTTTAGTTAATTGGCTCTTTTATCAGCCAAAAATTGCTCACTTGAGGTTGAGTATACTGTCATCTAATTTCTATTGATAACTCCCACTGTTTACATTAATCTGGAGAGAGAGATGACATCACTGTTATTATTCTAATATATCATTGAGACTTCTCAGATAAAAAGTTGGAGACCAGAGCAAATTGGTTTGCTTGGTTATATATCTATTACCTAGAGCAATCTTCTTTGTATATTCCCTTAGAAACATATTTGATAAGAGTAAGGCATTGAATCATAACATTCAATATTATTAGGAGCAAAAACATTGTTCTTCTAATGCAATTCATTTAGTGAGTTTAGTTTAAATATATTTAATTTTGCCTTAAAGATAATCAGATTTTATTAATGGAAAATGACTAAGACTTTACATCAATTTTAACTTCATTGAAAAAATTTGTGAAATTTAATATATATATATTTACTTTTTTTTAAACAATTTTCTTTATTATTACTGTTGTTGTTGCTATTATTATTATTATTACTACTACTACTACTACTACTACTACTACTACTACTACTACTACTACTACTACTATTATTATTATTATTATTATTATTATTATTATTATTATTATTATTATTATTATTATTATTATTACTAATGTAATGCTACACTTTATGACATACAGAACAAACTATTTTTGATAGAAGTGTTTACTAGGATGAGAATTTCCCACATAAATTTTTAAGAGGATGTGATATCAGAATAGTATATTCATTGTTTTACTAAAATTATTTTTAATAATTTGAAGGCAAGGATAAAGTAAAATTATGTAATTCAGGGTATGTATACATTAAACAATAGATTAATAATATCCTACATTATATCTAATATAATACCAATTTTGTTGCATTTGGCTCTGTTAAAATAAAATACAATGTATTTTTACAAAGAATCTTGTACTGTTTGACACTTAATTGTTGCTCAAATGTTTAATATTCTTTTGCATTGTTTATATTAAATAAAAGTCTTAAAAATCTTTTTTTTTCACTTTTCACAATGCTCTTTATTTTATTAACTGGTAGTTTTAATTATCCAGCAGTCTTCTTCAGAGATGGTGTTTTTATGCTTTTATTTACAGTAGCTTTGAAAAAAAAGTTTGTTAGATAGTCACTGTCAGATATCTGAATAGAAACCATTGACTTGTGAAATAAATATATATTATTAGAAATGTATTTATGGATATCTTTTAGTGTCATTGAATTAATTTTCACTACATAAAAAGAAAATGATTCAGAAGTAATAAAATTAAATAATGTGAAAGTACTGAAAACCTCAGCAAGCTATGTGTAAACAAACTATCAGTAAATGCAACATGTATGCCTATATACTGTAACAAGATGGGTGAGAAAGATAATGTGATATGCAAAAGATTTGGATAAAGAATTTATATCAGTATATTTGTACAAAAGGTGTGATGATTGTGTTAAGAGGATTGTTGAGTGTTATAGTAGTAAGGAATGGGATAAAAGAATAGATTTATTAATAAAGAATAGGGAGTTAGAGAGATGGAGAAATAGTATGGAGAGTAAAAAGAGTTTAAATATATATAGAAATAAACAGAATACACCTGGGTCTCATGTTACACGATAGATAGGTTCCTCAGAAAACACACGCAAATGAAATCACGCAAAAATAGATGTAACTTACATTGAAAAGGGGGGATTTTTCAAAATTCGAGTAAAAGCAAAGCACCAACGTAAAATTACTTTAAAATTCACGCAAAAAAAAAAAAAAATAAGGAAATAAAATATGACTAATAAAGAATTTCAAATTTGAAAAAAATTGATACAAGACAAACTTTTTTTAACTATAATATTTAATTTTATTCAAAATAATATATTTTTATGCATAATTTACAGTACGGTAATTTACATTTTTTATACACATTTTAATTATTATCGCTATTTGCCAAAACACATGTTCATTTGCACTCTCATGTTGTGTTAATGTTTTTCTGTTGACAACATAATTAGTAATTAATCTTTGAGACAATGATTTTATTAATTGTTTATGAACTTAGACTTATGATAATAAAAAGACATTTATTCACAACTACTGGGAAAAATTTAATTAAAACTAACAACTAAAAATTAAATTCTTATTTTTGTCTTTAATTTTCAATTCCGTTTAAAAATAAAATTTCACATCACATTATTTCAAGTCGCGTAAGTAATTTTTAAATTGTTAATTACAATTAAAAATCAGATTTTAATTGTCAAATTTAATTGTTCCCACTGCTATTACTGACCTTTTAAAAATAAACTTGTGGACACTAAATGATTAATAATTGATTACGTTCTTTTTTAAAAAGCAAAAACAGAATGTGATTTAAAATGCAAAATTAATACGCACAATGTTTGAACAAATTTACATTATAATCTTGTAAAATTTAATGTGTGTATACATAAAATGTGGAAATCATGATTTAATTTCATTATTGCATTAAATCTTACTATTATAAAGCAATGAAAATATTGAAATTACTAAGTTGAAAGTCGAATTCCAATAATGCTCTATTACTTTCAATATAACGTAAGTGCGTGAAATTTATTATTTAAAGTAATAGTGCAATATCGGAGATCAACATCTGGTGAAACACGAATCGTGCAACTTCAAAATCGTGTTAAATAAGTCTGCATAAAAAGAGACCCAGGTGTATTAGGTGTGAGTTAATATATGATAATATTAAGGAAAGTAGTTTATTATTTAAGACTTGAATGGGATCTTTAGCTACAAGAGAATATACATGAAAATGGAAAAATATGGGTGATTTATTTTGTAAATTATGTAAGGAAGGAATAGAAAATATTAGGCATTTGTTAATTGATAAATGCTTGAAAACAGAAAGGATTCATATTTATGCTGGGTTTGGGAAAAGATAAAGGGAATTTAGATATAAAGATCATAGAGTTGACAAAGATTATGTTGTGGAAATGGGATGGGGCAGAAAATGGGAAAACTTAGAGTGGGGAATGGAAAATTAAGTGGCTAACAGATTTATCTGGGCATAATTGCTGAGATATTCTTGACTTCAGTTAAGGAGAAGCCACAGTGCATCACATCACATCACATGGAAAAAATTATTTACTGTGATCAGAATAGATGATAATGATGGTTTGTGCCAACTAGACTCAGGGAGAAACAAGAAATCTTAAATATTGTTTAGACAATTGAGAAATAAAAGCACAAAAACAAATGTCAGCCAAATTAAGTTAAACATATTTTAAAAATTTTATTTAATAGAAAAATAACTTGTAAGAAAAAGTTTATATGATAACAGATAAGGTTATATCAGGCATGTCCCAGAAAGATGAAAATTCAATGCTCTGGCAGACAGACTGATCTTCTAATAATGAATTATAAAGGGAGAGAGCAAATTTCTTTCAGCAGAGAATTTGCCCTAAACATTGGTTTTGCCATTCATAGATATGAAAACAATACGTTCTTGAAATAAATCAATGAAACCAGCGCCAGTGAGCTTTTCTAGGCCTGAAAAACTTGTCAGGACCAAGAATGTCATATGCCGGTAGAAGCTTCATCTAATACTACATTTAAAGTAAAGATGATTGACTTACCCCAAGAACAAATGAAAAATATGTTTTAGAATGAAAGGAAAACAAACAATTAAAACTGGTGAATCCCCAACCAAACGTTTGGCAAAAACTAATCTAAGAATAATAATTAAAGGTCTCAATAGGAGACAAGCAAAAATTAGAAAAGCAGTTATATCTGTCCTAGAATTTCAAAGAAGTGAAATAATTATAATTTTAAAAAAATAAACTTACAAAACAAGTTCTGCATCACATGATCACATTTCCTATACTAGCACATTAATTGTTGATAAACAGAGCAAAACTCTCCATACAGTATTGCCACCTGTGCTACACAGAGTAATCAATGGATGCCAGAAGGCTTGTGCATAAAATCCCTATCTAATGCCTACTCATCCAATATCCCCAGACTAGTTTCTGGCTTGTGGCCTTCGTCAGTGTGGAACTTTGGATCTGAGAGCACTGCATCTAGATCTTAGGATCTAATGCAACCCTCCAGCAACCACCTTTTATCTCTACTTAACTACAAAACTATGAGAATGAAATTGGAAAACACAAAAAATATTTTCAATCTAAGCTCAATAGCTTATATAGTCATATGGGTCTGAACTCAGTTCAGCACCCATACATTTTGGTGTCTTTGGCTCTTTTACAACCATAGCCACCACTATCCTATTAGGCAGGATTGGTGTTAAACCATTAAGCATCACATGATCACATTTCCTATACTAGCACATTAATTGTTGATAAACAGAGCAAAACTCTCCATACAGTATTGCCACCTGTGTTTTCAATTTCATTCTCATAGTTTTGTAGTTAAGTAGAGATAAAAGGTGGTTTCTGGAGGGTTGCATTAGATCCTAAGATCTAGATGCAGTGCTCTCAGATCCAAAGCTCCTCACTGACGAAGGCCACAAGCCAGAAACTAGTCTGGGAATATTGGATGAGTAGGCATTAGATAGGGATTTTATGCACAAGCCTTCTGGCATCCAGTGATTACTCTGTTTAGCACAGGTGGCAATACTGTATGGAGAGTTTTGCTCTGTTTATCAACAATTAATGTGCTAGTATAGGAAATGTGATCATGTGATGCTTAATGGTTTAACACCAATCCTGCCTAATAGGATAGTGGTGGCTATGGTTGTAAAAGAGCCAAAGACACCAAAATGTATGGGTGCTGAACTGAGTTCAGACCCATATGACTATATAAGCTATTGAGCTTAGATTGAAAATATTTTTTGTGTTTTCAATTTCATTCTTATAGTTTTGTAGTTAAGTAGAGATAAAAGGTGATTGCTGGAGGGTTGCATTAGATCCTAAGATCTAGATGCAGTGCTCTCAGATCCAAAGCTCCTCACTGACGAAGGCCACAAGCCAGAAACTAGTCTGGGGATATTGGATGAGTAGGCATTAGATAGGGATTTTATGCACAAGCCTTCTGGCATCCATTGATTATTGTGTTTAGCACAGGTGGCAATACTGTATGGAGAGTTTTGCTCTGTTTATCACCAATTAATGTGTTAGTATAGGAAAAGTGATCATATGATGCTTAATGGTTTAACACCAATCCTGCCTAATAGGATAGTGGTGGCTATGGTTGTAAAAGAGCCAAAGACACCAAAATGTATGGGTGCTGAACTGAGTTCAGACCCATATGACTATATAAGCTATTGAGCTTAGATTGAAAATATTTTTTGTGTTTTCAATTTCATTCTCATAGTTTTGTAGTTAAGTAGAGATAAAAGGTGGTTGCTGGAGGGTTGCATTAGATCCTAAGATCTAGATGCAGTGCTCTCAGATCCAAAGTTCCTCACTGAGAAGGCCACAAGCCAGAAACTAGTCTGGGGATATTGGATGAGTAGGCATTAGATAGGGATTTTATGCACAAGCCTTCTGGCATCCATTGATTACTCTGTTTAGCACAGGTGGCAATACTGTATGGAGAGTTTTGTTCTGTTTAAAACAAGTTCTGGATACACGCTCTGATAAATTTAAAGCCGCACATAAATACAAAAATAAATCTAGAAAGCTAAATATAAACGTTCCTAGATTTTTATAGGTTAGCTTATTGGAGAGTGTTTACGAGTAAAAAACATTAACTTAAGGCATTAAATACTTTAGCAAAAAGAAACGCTCTTCCAATAGTAATTTACCAAAGGATAAATATTATCTTCCTGCTGGCGACTTATAAAATTACAAAGACAACAATTCCAGTTTCTGATTTCAGAGACATAAGAAAAGAAGAAACAAAATCTCCACATATGGAAAACTAGGACAATAAATATGAGAGTCACCAGCCAAAAGATTTTGGTGGTTTGCAAAAATGCAAACACAGTATTTAAAAATCAATTATGGGATATTAAAATAATTACAGGTGAGCATTTAAAAATATACAAAGCTGCTAAAGCATTTAAAAAAAAAGGTTAGGCATAAAAATACAAGCTCACTAGTCACTTTCTAATAAACAAAATTGAAATCAAACTTGGAATCTTAAAACTAAGATTTCAAGAGACAAGGCAAAATACAATAAAAGAAAATAAATACAGCTAATAACTATTAGGTTAAATATTAATTTAGCATACAGGTTTATTAGATTGAGCAGGATTTAACTACAAGAATTTACCCTGGAAAGAATAAAAGAAAATTTACCTTTACATTAAAGCACAGTTCACATAGAGTGTGCATGTTTATTTTAATTCATTTTCAGGTCCTTTGACAGTGGCAAGGTAGAGGCAGTGTCTCTTTTAGATGTTCGTGGCAGGATTGAAGGAGAGTTGGCAGGTGTGGGTCCGTCTTTTGAGTTAAGCTAGCAAGACATATTGTTGGTTCTAAAATGTATAGCAATATATTTTGGCATCCCAGAGAAAGCAAAATTGTTTTAGTAGCTGCAAATTTTACTTTTAAAGAAATTAAATGTCCAAACTGCTAATGGTACAAATGTTGAATGAGGTTAATCCAAAAGAATATAAGAAGCTAAACCAAGCACTCTGACAGAGTATTTGCTTGGTCAAGCCTCTCTAGAATAGAATAGAATAGAACCTATGAAAATTTTGGTGTTATTTATAACTCCACTCGATTTTCTGCGTAAACTAGCCTTGTTGTTGTTTTCTATGCCCCAGGGCAGGTGCAAATCTTAATCCCCCGCTCACTCTAATGAAGAATTCTATCCCGGGATTATTTTGAACAAAAACAACAACATAAAATTAAATCTCCACTTTTAGAATGAACTTAAAATGATTAAAATAAAAGCAACAGGAATGTAATTAGCCAGCCAGCTTGTTTTTAATCAAATTGATTTTAAAAAAAGTAAAATCAAGCAGTATCAGAAAACTATTTTAAAAACAATTTTATAAACATTAAAACGATCCATTTTAAATATAAACGAGTAGATGTTTTACATACACATACTCTTTTTAAATAATAATGAAAAAAATTTTAACATTAGATAAGATTTAACAAAAATTAAATTTTTAATTTTGGCAGTAAAACCCTTGAATTGGATATCAATCTGGTTCAATACCTTGGGCTCTTTCTACATTCACTGAGGTTTAGATTACATATAGCTCACTGGGAGTTTTCAATAATTCTGCATTATTTCATCTAATTTGAGCTGGCTATCAGAAAGTTATATTTAAATAATAACATTGTGTTCTAAAAAAAATATTTCACTGTAAAATAATTCTATATTTATGAAATATAAATATATAAAACAATTTTTTACAAAAAAAAATATTGACTTACTTATGATATAATATTGTCTTGCTATGGTATAAGATTTCATTTTACCATATTTTGTTGCATAAGTTTTAAGGTGTAATTAATTTCATCAAAAATTACCCAAAATGATATTCTTCCCCTCTAATGTATTTCTAGATGAACCAAAACTCTTCAGTTGCCCAAGAAATGTAATGCTTTCCAAGTAGGTTTGGTTTCACTGAGTAGTAAAATTCTTTTGCCACCCTAGATTAAGTCAATATTTTAATTAAGGGAGAATTAAAGAGTATATTTGGGCTAGTGGTAATCTCTAGTTTAATGAATGAACAGTAATAATCACTAATGTAATTCTATATTGGGGTTTGTGGCAAAATTGTTAGTGCAATTGCTATTTATAAAATTCTAAATAAATGATGAAAATATTATAAGAAATTGTGAATTGGGTCAATTGCTAATTGATGGTTCAGCATGATATACAGATCTTGGGAATCATTTATTTTTTTCACATGTCTTTAGTCATGTTTCAGAAAATTGTGATGAAATAGAAGTTTCTATATATATATATTAAAATATTTTCTAGGTAAAAAATACAAAATTTAAGTCTTTATTAGTCAGTAGATCGATGATGGTGTTGATTATGAACACCTAATACAACTAAAAAATTACTGTGTCCTAAACTTGTAAAGTGAAAGTCGAAGCAAAGACCAAACGGAGATGAAAAAACATCTACAAGATTGCATTAACGCATGCTCGTTCCAATTTAATATCAGCGTGTAAATTTACGAACTTAAAATTTATGAAGTTAAAAGTATGTCTTAAAAAAGTGTGTATGAAATTAAAATTACAATATCAGCTATGCATGTCTTACTCACTTAAAGAAAAGTGAACTGAGTGTCTCAAAAATGAATATGTGGGAGAGACTGGTCTGACTTCTGGGTTGATGGATGCTTATGATATGATTGAATGCACTGAGATAAGAATAAAATTTGAATGAATATACTGACTAAAACTAATTGAAAAATGATTTTATAAATGGTTTCCAATTCAAATTTCTTTAATTATATATTAATATAAAGATTTTCATGAATTTGTATATGTAAACAGTGAAATATAATGTGATTTTTTTTATATTTAATAATCTAGATAAAATTTTAAATACTATGTAACCAGACAACAACCAATTAAAACTGTCCATACAAATTGAAACAAGTCAAAAGTGGATCAACTTTTAATATTCTTGCTGCTATAAGAATATTGTTTGAGTTATAGATACTTTATATATATGAAAATTATAAGAATAATTTCTTTAACTTGCAAACATTATTAAATATTATCTCTAGAGAGTTTTATATAAATATTAATTTAAATTAGAATATATATATATAACTCTCTGGAGAAATCACTTGATAGCTTTTGAAAATTCAGAGTACTTATGCTTCAAATGTTTATACATGTAAAGAAAGTATTTATACCTCAATCACTAATCTTATACCAGTTAGAGTATTAAGCTAAAAGCATTCCACTCTAGCGTAATGAGGTTCAGACGAACATTATCGGTATTACTCGATCATGTGGTTTTAGCTTGCATGTCAAGTTTTAATTATTTATTGCATGTGACTTTTTGCTGTTTATTTTAGTATATGAATTTTTTCTACAGTACAGGATATTTTATACCTGCACTTCAATATGTAATATGTAGAGGATTTGAACTCAGACTTTCACACGACCTTCAACTATCCACGCTATTTTATACAGCTGACATATTTGATCACGCACATGTTGAAAAGATAAATAATTACCAATATATTTTATTTTAGATTATTACATGATTTTTTAAAATTGTATTTCCGATACTTATGTGTGTGTGTATATATATATTTCTAGCTACTGACAATTATATATGTTTTAAAATTTATTTAGCTTCTTACAAATATACGAATACATTATTATTAATACAAGTATTTTTCTATCTATTTCTAAGCAGAAACTAAATGAACAACAAACTGCTTAATTCATTCCTCATTAACACTGTATATGGCATCAGTTTGAGGTAATTGTTTTTACATTTATAATCTTCCAGATTTATTTATTTTTAATATAACTTGGGACGATTTTGTACAAATGTTCTTTTTGTTTTATCAGTTTTTTTATTGGTCTGTAATGATACTTTCTTAAATTACCACACAGCTGACCAGAGGTCCTAAAGAATAATTAAAATTCCTATTCCTACTTAATGCAGTTTTTGCCCTACTCTAGATTTTAATTCAAAATTTCTGTTCTTGACTATATCTCCCAAAAAATTTTTATTCAAAGAATCATCCAAACATTTATTGGCTATCCTAATAAACAATAAAGACAAAAAACCTAAGATACAAAGAATGAGAATAAAAAGTTAAAGATGAGTTTTGTGATAATTATACAAACCAATCCCTGAGCTGCAAATCATCATCATAATTTTCAAACATTAATGATTAACTGGAGGATGAAAGTCTCCAAGTTTAAGTTTGTTTCTCCAATGTGTAATCTCTTTTCCATATATATATATATATATATATATAAAGATGATATATATATATATATATATATCTTCCGATCTCATATTTTTTCTTTATAGGTCTTTGACAATATATTGGAACCAGTTTAAGATTTCAACTATCCATCTATTATCTTCTCTTTTAGCAATATGTCCAGACCTGTTCCAATTCAATCTTTCAGTTTTTTCAATGATATCAGTAATATTATTTGTTTTCTTATTTATTCTCTCATCCATGTATTTCATTTTTGATCCTTTTCCATACTTCAATGAGTCGACTGAAATCTTTGGATTGCTCTTTTGTTAAGTATTCAAATTTCAAAGTTATGTTAGATGTGGTAAAACACATTTGAAATAACCTAGCCATATTTTCTCTTAATATTATGCTATTTCTAATAAAAAGACTTCACCCAAGTTTAATTCTATAACTATTTCCATCTATTATGTTTCCAGATATATTAATAATCTGACCAAAGTATTTATAGTTGTTAATTTCTTCTAATATATCATTATCAATGTTTACTTTTTCTTCTGAGAAAATCTATGAAATATTACTTGTCTTTTTAGCATTTATCTTTATCCTTACTTTTTGCTTTCATCTCACAACTCTTGAAATATTTCCCAAAGCTTTGAAGCATTATTTTCAAAAAGAACCACATCATATGCAAAAATATAGATGACTTGAATAATCCCATTTACTTTTATTCCCTTAGTTTCCAATTTTAATTGACAAAAGATTTTTATAAAAATGTAGTAAAGAGTTTTGGAAATATGGAATCATCTTGTTATACATCCTTCTCAATGTTAATCTTCTTAATAGCACTCGATAATCTAATCATTACTGTTGCATTTGATAATTAATCTTCAAAATATGATAATATCCTAATAGCACTCGATAATCTAATCATTACTGTTGCATTTGATAATTAATCTTCAAAATATGATAATATCCTCAGTCTATATCTTGATGATCTAATACTTTAATCACTGTAGATATGGTTATAAAATCAAATGCCTTTTTATAATCTACAAATTTAAAGAATGATGATAACTCATTCTATAAATTCTCTTAATACTTAAATGTGAGCCACTGTGCTAAAACCACTTCTAAATTCTGCTTGTGCTTTTCATTGGTTAAAATTCAAATTTCACCTGCAGAGAGTCATCTTGGTAAAATTTTTCTACAAAACTGACAAAAAATTGATAGATCTGTAATTTCTAATCTCTTCATCACCTTTTTAAAATATCAATATTAGTATTACATTCTTCCAATCATCTGGTACATCTTTATCATTTGGTATACAACTTTGTCAACAATTTTTCAATTATAATTTCAACATTACCTGGAGCTTTCTTCTTCTTTATAGATATGTTCATTTCTTCATTTAAAATGCTGGGCCATTTAGAAGAAATAGTAATTTTAAAGGATACTTTGTTATTATGTTCTTTCTTGCTATATAATTCCTATAAAGCTCTTCCACACATTTCATGATGTCACCTCTCTTTTTACTAATAGTTCCATCTTTTCTTCTTACTTCACAAATAAGTCTACTATCAATATCAAGATTCTGTTTTACACTTTTGAGATTTTTATTATTTTCTATAGTTTTCTCATTAATTCACAGTTATAATTTCTTATATCATTATTAAACTCATTTTCATACCATTATACAAAACTCTAGATAGTCAATTATACTTAATGAATCATTTTTATATATTTTCATATTTCTTCATCTCAACAGAAAATTTATTGATGAAGTGTTGGTTTTTTGGTTGAACTTTCTTTCTTGCAGTTCTTAATACTATATCTGTTCATCTTCCTATTGAATTCATTTAAATCTGAACCATCTTCAAAATAAGCTAATATTTTAAAATAATTTGCAAGTTCTAATTTAAATTCTTTGGAATGTTTTTGAAGTTTAGCAATATCAAATATGAATATTGCTTTTCTTAGTAATTTATGTCTGTATAGTTTTGCATTAAGATGTATCTTACATTTCACTAATCGATGATTATTTCCTATGTTGAATTTATTATGAATGTTATAAACTTGAAATACATACTTTCTGCTATCAAAATATAATACACTTCTTCTGTACCTTTATTTTAATGCTTACATGTCTATTTTATTAGCATTTTTTTTTAAAGAGAGCATTCATGATATAAAGTTTTTGTTTTTCTACAAACTCCATATCCTTTCTCATTTATAACACCCATAAACAAATTTATCCACAGCACTTTCATCTTTTATTTGTTTACCAATTCTAGCATTAAAGACTCTCATGACAACAATTTAAAAATGTTATTTGGTCTGATCAAAAATCTTTTGTGCATTCATATAACTATCAACTACTTCATTCTCACAATGAGAATTTGTTGGCCATAAATCTGAATTGGCTGCATTTAATATTTTTTTAAAATTGAATAACCAATATTGCCACTCTGTCAGATATACAATCAATCTCTGCAATATTGTTCTTCCACTTTTCATTTGTAATGATTCCTACTCCACTTGTGCTTCCAATAATTGTTTCTTTGTAGTATAGTAAATGCATACCTTTTAAATCAATTACCTCTTCACTTTTTTTTCTAACTTCACAAAGTCCAACAATGACCTATTTAATACTAGACAGTTCTTACAATTTATGCAATCTTCCTTCACTTAGTAATGATATGCAGTTGTAAGTCCCAAATAAAATGTCATCATCAAATGACAACTAGATTCTCAATTAGGGGATTCTTAGCCTTCTCTGCCTTCAGTTTCCACTGCTTTGGCTGGAGACTTTGCAGCCTTCCAGGAATAAGGCTTATAATTTAATTTTGTCCAAACTGTAAATAAATTTACCTATATACTATGATAATTTCGTAGGTGTTTTTTGTAATCTCTTATAATGCAATCTTTCTTCTTCTGTATCAAAGTTTATTTTTTGAAACATTTATTTCCTTATACATTGCAACTCACTATTATATATTATCTTTAGCCATATTCTCCTAAAAAAAATCAATCAATGTTATTGAGATAATCTTTATGACTTAAATGCAATCTCTTTTATGAAAATCATGTTCATAATACCATAATATTCTTTTTTGGAAATCTGTTGCACATGATCAATGTAAGGACAATGTGACTTTGCAATAGCAGACATACATCTAACAATCTCAAGAACTGTTGATTGACTTTATGATTCTACCATGTGTTTTTGAAAATCTTACATTAACATCATTGAAATTGTTAAGGCTTCACTTCATTAGTGTTTGAAATCAATTAATATATATATATATGTGCTCTGTGCACAGATAATGAAGCTATTAAATGTAAGTAAAATTATCAAAAGTTACCGCCAAGCGCTTTCGGGACAGTTTATAGTCCCATATTCATGGCTATATTACAGTTCTTAACTAAACACAAGTTGCCATGAATACGGAACTATAAACTGTCCCAAAAGCGCTTGGTGGTAACTTTTGATAATTTTACTTACGTTTAATAGCTTCATAGTCTGTGCGCAGAGCACATATATATATTAATTAACATCATTAAATAAATTTTTTGCTAAGGTTTCTACTTCTCCCTTTATAATAAAATTGAACCAAAAGATCATATTTAAGGACAATAACTCAGTTATGACTATGTTATATCTGATAACTGAAGACCATTAATTTTCTAAAACATGTGTAGCATATTTGGGGGCTATTTTTGCTACCCAACAGTCAACATTCTATCTAAAATCAATTAAAATATTCAAATTGATATACATTTTCAAGCTGATAACTATCTAAGTTAACAGTTGCTGAAAATGTTTCTCCTACCATTAACTCATCAGTTAATTACTAAATAAAAACTTTATAAATTGCATTGAAAATATTAAAAATATTCTGTCAGTCTTTTTTTTAATTGGAAAAAAATGTATAGAAGCTAGAAAATGAAGTTATTATTTTTAATCTATTCAAACAAAAACTATACCATCAAATAAATTATTATATCTACATTTTATGTCTGCTTTAGGAAGTCATTATAAATTATTTCAAAGATGACTGTCATAAAAATGGAAAATAAAACAGGCAAAAAACTTTTCGTACAGTGGTGCCATTCAGTGCAAGCCAGAGTAATCAATGGGTTGCCAGAAGGCTTGTACATAAAATCCCTATATAGTTCTTACTCATCCAGTGGCACTATTGTATGGAGAGTTTTGCCTGTTTTAACAAGAGTTATGAGCATACAAAATGGTGATCATATGATGAAAAATGAAAAATAAGAGTGAAAATTCTCCATATCTTTATTTGACAGCAGTTTCTATTTTTTAAAACCTCAGATTTTTAGCCCAAATAGTTTCTCTTCTCGTTCTGCTATGTAGCACCTGTATGATATGAATAAATAATGGTAGATAAATAGCTAATATTAAACAGTATCAAAAAACATTTCAAATCACTAAGTCAAATATATTGATCAAATCAATAAAACCTATCTACAACTGATACCTTTTTCCAAAACTTTTTTTGCATTTAGCTGGCCAAAATGTATGTTTGTTATGCTCTTTGATTCTTTAAAATCACATCACTCTGACTGGCTATTTATTAAATGAAGCATTAGAAAGTTTTTTTTGTCACAATGAATATTATTTACATTCTGCATAAATACTTTTTATTTTTATAAAAAATATTAATTTTTATAACATTTTATTTTTATCAATTCAGTCTTAAAATCAATGGCATATCTTTATTGATTCATATATTTGTAAAAATCTTGTATCATATCGTTACTATATTTTAAAGTTTTTCCCTACAGTTTTTCTATTTTTAAGATCATGAAGACTTGTTTTAATTTCACTGTTTTGGATATTTTTGTCCAAATTTAAATAAGAATGATATATCATTGAAAGCGGTCAGCTCCATTATTATATTATTACTCAAAAGTATCAAAATATTTCCCATTATTGTTTGAAATATTATCATGATTATGTAAGAGTGGTATACATACATATTTCAGGACCATATATTGTTTTTAATATAACAACAAATATCTGAAATGATTATGATCAGAAAATAATTATAACTTCTTTGTAGCCTTAATTTATCAATAATTTTTAAACTTATTATCTGCTGTTAAAGTTATACTTTAAACTACTATATTTATCATATGTTTTCTTTTAATCAAATTTATTTTTAATGGAATTCTTTTTAGGAATTTGTGGTGAATATAGGTGAGGGTATTTCTAGTTTTATTATAATAAAAAAAAAAAGATCGGCAATTTTAGTGTTAAATAGCTGTAGAAATTTAACAAGAAAAAGACATGTAATAGAGTATATTTTTAATACAATTGATGGGATGTGATGTACTGTGGCTTCTCCTTAAACGAAGTCAAGAATATCTCAGCAATTGTAATGTGATGTGATGTGATGCACTGTGACTTCTCCTTAAACGGAGTCAGGAATCTTTCAGTAGCTATGCTCAGAGAAACCTGTTAGCCACTTTACCTTCCTTTTCCATTGTCCACCCTAAGTTTTCCCATAATCTGCTCCATCCCATTTCCACAACATAATCTTTGTCAACTCCATGACCTTCATATCTAAATCCCCCTTATCTTTTCCCAAACCTAGCATAAAAACCAATAATTCACTTTCTGTATAATCACTTTGTTCATATTTAATCTTCCATAACTTCATTATTTGTACCCTTTCTGCTTCCAAGCATTTACATTAAAGTAACAGATGCCTAATATTTTTTATGCCTTCCTTACACAACTTGCAGACTAAATGACCCTTATTTTTCCATTTACGTGTATATTCCCTTGTTGCTAAAGATCCCATTCGAGCCTTAAACAATAAACTACTTTCCTTACTATTATCATAAATTAACTCACACCCAATGTTCTGTTTACTTCTATATATATTTAAACTCATTTTACTCTCCATACTAGTTTTCCATCTCTCTAACTCATTATTCTTTATTAATGCATCTATTTTTCTATCCCACTCCTTACCACTATAACACTCAACAATCCTCCTAACACAATTATCCCACCTTTTGTACAAGTATACTGACATAACTTCTTTATCCAAATCTTCTGCATACTGCATTACCTTTCTCACCCATCTTGTTGCCTGCCCTTTACTTGTAACCCAATTAAATACTATTTTGGCTATTCTTTTATTATCCATAAACTGCAATCTGCCGAACATTTTCAATTTGCTATTTGCATCCCTCATATAAAAACTTGACCATCCCATTTCTCCTTGAATTGCCTCCTTTGCTAACCACACTTCAGCATCTAATGCATGTCTTCCTACTTTTCTTTTCTTTTAGCATTGGAGCAGCTGCCATCTATCTACTAATTTGCTGGTGTATCTTCTTGGCATGATGTAATATTTTTTTTACATTCTACTTTTAAATGCAACTTAATTCTTAAAATACCATTGTTTTAATTATGAAAGCATTTGTTTCTATAATAATTTTTTTCCATCTGAACCTTTTCTTGTCAAAGTCTTCCATATGTTGAGTAAAAATTCAATAACAGTAGTCTATTTGAATTAATGGGTAGTGTCATTATTTTTAATAACTTTGAGCAAAAAGTCACTGTTCCTACCAGCATGTCATTAAAATCTCCAATAAGAAAGCATTGTCTTTTAATATTATTCATGCACTAAATGGCATATATTTCTTATGTAGAAAATATCTTGAGTCAACTTGGGCTATGATAAATAGGCTTAGGATTTTTTTACCTGTTGACCCATAGCAAAACCAGCTATTTGTCCAATTATTAATTAGTAAATTGGTATTTAATTATTATTAGATATAGATCAAAAAGCCTAAATCAATCTAAGTTGGTCAGATTAATGTTGATATTCTTGTTAGCTGTGTAAACAAAAATAAGATTATTTTCTTCTGAACTCTTTGGGTCTAATGCTATAGCACAAGAATTGATATCATTGCACAAACCAACACTTACTATCATCGGTCTTTCAATAACACATTTACCGACTAAAAAAAATAAAAGACATCAAGTTATTATCTCTCGATTTTTTATTAGCTCATAATAACTATTGAAGATCTTTAAGCATGCTTATTTAGCATTGCCAAATCATTCAATAATAGCTTCAGTTTGGTAATAATAGATGTTCTGCCCTATACTAAATTTTTCAACAATATTTTAAATGCCTAATTAGAATTCTAAAATCAGTTTAGTTGTAAAAACTTAAAATAGTCTTAAATAATCCACAATAGGATAAAATACTTTTCAGAATCATTCTTATATTACTTAAAAAGTTGTCATTCATTAATCATTGTAGTCAGTCAGAGCTTACTTTTTTTTCTTGTTATTTTTTAAGAATAACTAGTCAGTAATGTACCAATTAATAATTAAATAGCTATATAGCAATAAATCATTTAATTCTTTAGTTTACACTCTATATTACAAAAAAAAAAAAAGAGGTAGTTTTCTCTTCTAGTGCCATCTATAATAAACTTAAGTAATCATTAGCTGGATTGTTATGGTCTTAACTATTTTTAAAAAATCACAATCTTGTTTAAAAATCCCAGCTATTTGGCAAAAAATCCACAATTATATTGATTTGAACCCAAGATTTTAAGCGATAGTAACTGGATTCCAAGAGCTTGTAAAAGACCTAGAAAGAGATCACATGGGAGATGGATGAATGAAATAAGAAAGTGTGCAGGGGTGTTGTGGAGAAGAGAAGCTAAAGATCGGAGAAGATGGATTGAACTTGGAGAGACCTTCATCCTGCAGTGGATTGATAATGGTTGATGATAATGATGATGATGAAATAGTTGCAGTAATCACTATAACATTAAGTTCTTTTTTTGGTCACTTTTCAATAACCACATTTTCTTAATTGTTATATAAATTTAGTTATATCTTAACCCCCCCCCCCCAATCCTGCACTTAGTTTAAATAAGAATTTTAATTCATCAGCTGAATTATCGAATGAATATATATATATATGGATACCAGTGTGTTGTAACTAAGAAGTTTGTTATAATTTGACACTGCTTTAACACGCTCAATTCCATTATCCTGCAGTATTATAAAAGTTTTAGATCTTTAAAATAGATAAGATTGTAAATATTAAAGATTTCTAAAGCTCTAAATGATTTTATTAAGTGAAATCTTTAAAGTTATGAAAATGGTTCCATATCTTTAGGTCATTGTACATAATTTAAGATTGTAACCTAAGATGACCTTGTCCTAGATACAAGATTTTGATCGCTTAATATTTATTTTTCTAGCCTAGATATGATTTTTCCATTATATTAAAATGAATTGTTAAAATAAATAACTTAAAACCATTTAGTAATAATAATCAAAATATATAATAAATGGGAAGTACATCAATCGTTCACCCAGCAACATTATATACCAATTCTGTTATATTTTAAACAGATCACTTCCCGATCTTCCAAAGCGATGCTGAGGGCGATGTGGTTATTATTAACAGCAGCACTTTTATTGATATTAAATGAATGTGTAATAATAGCTGAATTCCTAGAATGCAATGATTCAAATTTGAAATAAACTAGGAAGTTATTAAAAGAGATTGGATTTTTTTCTATTACTTGAAAAAAATAAATGGCCTTTTTTTTTTACAACGAAAACTGCATTATATGCTATTTATGACATAAAAATGTGATTCAGAAAAAAAGATGCAATATTTAGAATATTTAAAACATATTAAGGGGGAATAAAAGTTTAAACTGATTATCATTGTTAAATACTAACGAAAGAGATATATTTCTTGATGTATTTTAATTATGCAACAAAAACGTCTATCTTCTATATTCATAATGCAAGATTTAAATTGTGTCAAAACTGAGAGAATTTCAGAAATTTTTCCAAGTCATGGATAGACTTAAGATTTTTAGTTTCAGGATCCTATTCAATACCAGTTCAGATACTCGTCTAGTATTAGGTATTATGTTGAAAGAAATGTTTTCACAGGGAAAAAATGTTTGTAAATCATGTTTTTAGGAATAATCATATTTAATATTAAAATAAAATAAAAATAAAGTGTTTAATCATAATAACACTTGCCATCAACTTGATAAAGTAATCACATGATTATTGCAAAGATAATTGTGTCACATGGTTGCTGAATAGTTTGGCTTAAGTGTTGGAGAGTTTTTTTCTTTTGCACGAGAAAACTTTTGCATACAGGATGGTAATATTAATGTTTCATCACATTGGTTAATACAGTTTTTTTTTAAAAATTTCTATGGTTTTCCTATGATTTTGGCAAGTGGAAAGTCTATGTGATGGCCAGTGTCTAAAACATAAAGAGTAAGTATTAAAGACTTTGAATTTTTTTACTTCTTCTTATGTGTGCGGTTTGCCATAGGCCACCTGGATTTCATAAATTTCTTGAGGTTCTAGCAGGATTAAACATAATATATATACATATATAAGGTTCAAGTCATCTTCCTGAGCATTATGTTTTTTCAGCAACGCCCTCTGTGAATAAATATAAAGTCTGAACTTCAAGCAATATAACTCAAAAGGATATATAAAATGTTAAAATTACCTTCCCAAATGTTATGTTTACTTCTGTAAATAAATATAAAATATGAACTTTAAAGTTATGCTATTTGAAGTTCAGACTTTATATTTATTCACAGAGGGATTGCTGAAAAAACATAATGTTTGAGAAGTGATTTGAACATTTTGTATTTAAATTTTAAGTAAAAATATGCATCGGGATATTTTCACACACACATATATATATATATATATATATATATATATATAATTTAGATGGAAACAAATTATCTTTCACACATGATCTATGAATAATCACCACTCTCCATCAATAAATATTTGAAAAGTATAGTTACTATCCATATATAAAACTTAATTTTAAATAAACCGATATTCATTGACAGTGCTGGAAATGGAGTGTGATTTTATTAAATAACCAGATAGTTATATCATCTTATTAGTAATATAGGTTTAAATAATCCATTCCAGAGAAAAGATGCTACATGAGTTTCTAATTACTATTAACTAAAAATCTGACATTATTCAATTAAGTGCAGTTTGGGAGCATATTAAAGAAAATTCAAATTATGTTATTTCTTATGGTACATTTAACTCTGAAAATGCATATAGGGATTTGATTATTAAGTATTTTTTTGAATTTTCACTCCATGCATGAGACATTTATGTTAATGCATCAAATTGAAACATATTTTTATAATATGAGGTAATAAACTTCAACATTAATTGGGGACTGTCATATCCCTATAGGTATTATGCCAAGTTTATATATACTTGTTTGTCTTTTTAAATTAAGGTTACTACATTACTTCAGCAATTTAAACAGATTTTTGAAAATCTCTAATTTTAAAAATATTGAGTAACAGCGTTAATCAGGCTGTTTCAGGTCAAAAATGTATTTAGCATAAAATTAATAAAAAATCTAAGTTGGTTGTATTATAAAAATTACTAATTAACTAGTAAATTAATTTAGTATTGTAATGAAGTAATTTAGTTATGTTACTGACTTATATAATTGCTAAAAGTATTTATTTTATCTGTAGATAAAATAAAAATTTTTTTTTAAATATCCCATGCATGTCAAATGCCTCTCAAAGACCAACATAGAGGAATAATGAAAGAAATGTCATTAATCAATCGAGCTGCCTATTGTCTAATTTTGAGGGGTTGAGTAATTTTTTCACTTTTCTTCACTGTCAAAGATAAATAAGAATAGTTAGATAACTATTTACTGACCAATATTAAAAAGTCATTATCTGAATAAAACTTTTTTTTTTTTCCAAAGATTAAAGTTCAGAAATTAAGTATTTTTTGCTTTACATAAATATGGAGACATTGCTTCACTCAATTGCACTGATTTTTACTCAAACTTGTTTTATAATAAACTAGAAGCAATCACACGACCAAGTCATTGAATGACTCCATTTTATCTATATCAGATCATATAGCATAGAATTATTAATACCATAACTATGGAAGTGTGAACTTAATAAGTCTGTAGTTAAATATTAAGAGCATTGTCAAGCACTGGTGGTGGAGTGACCAGCACAGCCGCCTTACAAGCAGTTGTCCCGGGTTAGTGGGTTCGCTTCTTGGCCGATGCTATGACATATGGAAAAGAAAATATATTAAGAGCATTAGAATAACCAAAATTTCTAATATACATATATTTGGACAACCCTTGATATGTTAGTTATCACTGAGCACATTGATTTTGGAATTGTAACCTAAGCCCATAGACTGAAAACTCACAAAAGTTTGACCTCTCTCTCTCTCACCAGAATAACTGCCTATCATATTTCAATTATATTCTTTTATTTTCTTTTAGTCAGTATATCAACACTCATCTGATCATTCAAGATTAATTTGGAAAATGTAGACTCCAACTCCATTTTTTATTTTAACTAATAATGTTTCTGGACAATTTCATAATGTTATATTGTTTATTTGTGAGTAAATTATCAATAGCCTACAAGTTCAATTTACTCACTTATAATTTCTTACTCAAAAAAATTAAAGAGAAAATTGTAATAAATCTATTTTATGGACTACAATATTATTTCACACACACACAAAAACACCTGAAATGTTTTAATGTTTTTAATTCCATTATTTATCTAAATTTTTAAACTGGATAAAATCTGAGCAATATTTAGTAATGAAGAAGAAAATATGCAATTTTTTTTAACTTCTAGAACACACATTTTTTATTAAACTTTTATTGACCAAATCACTTTTAGAAAAAACATTTAAATCTTTCAATGTTCTCATTGGTTTAATTCTGATACATTTCTTAAAAATTATTTATTAGACATTAACTCATCTTTGAAAATAAAAATTACAACAAACTGTTAATGATTACTAGTATACCACAGCTATCTGCCTCTATAGAAATTTCTATATTTAGTTTCAGTTATCACACCCACACACACACATACAAATAAAGTAGAAATTAATAAATAAATAAAAATTAAATTTCCCACATTTTCATTTTTTAGTTCATGGTAATTATATAGTATATACATACAATTTTATATATTGTATTATAAATGTTTTCAACATCTAGTTAGTTATAGTATGTATACACATACCCATATATGTATATATGTAAGTAAAAACACAAATTATAATATAGTATGCTACTGCTTGTAAATTTTAGCATTTTGTTGCCACAGCTTGTAGCCAAATATCATGAATTCTAAAGATTACTGTATATTGCTATTACTCAGTTTTGAATAGTTGTTCAGTACAAAAATATAGTAAAAAATTAAAACGCAGCATTTTTAATTGTAAAATTATGAAATTATTTTTAAAAATTACATTATTTGGCGCTACTATAGTTAAAAATTATATTGGGGGGTTGGGGGGGTGTGGGGGGGTTTTGGGGGGTAGGTTTTTTTGAATGTTATTTAAAAAAGAATATTTTTTTTTTTTTTTGGGGGGGGGGAGGAGGAGGGAGGATGGGGAAAGGGGGAGATTTTTTAGAACAAACCACCCCCCCACACACATATTGTATGTATAAATATTTGAAAACCAGGCACTCTTCACAAACCTGGGAGCTTAATTGTAAGTATAGAGGATTTGAAGTCAGATTTTCAAGCACCCTTCAACTATCCGCACTATCTCATACAACTGATACACATGACCACACACATGTAGAAAAGATTAATAATCACCAATATATGTATTTCATGCTAAACCAGCACTCATCAGTTGGTCCAGACTATCATCTCTCTCTCACACACACACACACATATATATATATAATCAATGCTCAGTTTATATTAAGATAGCAAATCTTCATACTTTAATGGACAGGCTTCAATCCATTGCAACCTCCAACTTTTCAGCCATCCCTATCATTGAAAATCTGATGATGAAAACTCAAATCCCATGCTGATTTTCAATGATAGGGATGGCTGAAAAATTGGAGGTTGCAGTGGAATGAAGCCTGTCCATTAAAGTATGAAGATTTGCTATCTTAATATAAACTGAGCATTGATTATATATATACATATATGTGAGAGATGATAGTCTGGACCAACTGATGAGTGCTGGTTTAGCATGAAATACGTATATTGGTGATTATTAATCTTTTCTACATGTGTGTGGTCATGTGTATCAGTTTATGAGATAGTGTGGATAGTTGAAGGGTGCTTGAAAATCTGAGTTCAAATCCTCTATACTTATATTGTATATATGTATGCAATTAACATGAACATTAATGACTACCTTAAAAATGAACTGCAATAAAGATTTATTTATAAATTCATTTAAATGCACATTGATTATGTAAGTAATATTTACTAAGGCTGTAACTTCAAGAATGTGCACGTAAAAAATTGCGATAGTAGGGACCTCTACAGGTCTTAGCCACAAGCTTACATGGTTAAGACCTGTAGAGGTCCCTAGCTTACATGGTTAAGACCTGTAGAGGTCCCTAATAAAGGTTTATCTAAATGTCCCTTGCACAATCCCTCTTTTGTAAATTCCTGTCCTACTTTCTAATATTTTGTGTTTAAAATTAAAGTTAAAACCTAAAAAAATGAAAAAAAAAATGGATTTGAATGAGTATTCTTTTACTAATTGAAGTTACATATAAAATTTACCATCTAAAAAATTTGAATTTTTAGATTTCCAAAATATTTAATTAAAATTGTCTTAAATTATTTTTTAAAAGGCTTTTTTCAAAACGTCTTACATTTAACTTCTGTAAAAACAAAAACAAATGGAATCATCAAATAAAGCTTATAAATAAGTAAATAAATTTTCCTATTGAATTGCCTTTGATAAATAGCCTAATTGGTTATAGTAACAATTTAAATTCAATAATCATGAATTTAAAGCAAAGATATGGTGTATCAAAAATCTGATTCAGTAAAGTAGCAAATATTGTGTTGTACCAAAGGTTTATTACTGTAATAGTTGATACTTGTCTTCATACTCTGGTAGAATATACTTTATTACATATTATCTATGGTATATATATATAATATAGTTCATTTTTAATTTTGTTTGTATATATAGGTGTGTTTACATATTGTGCATGTATATTGAAAATGTTTATAATAGATACAAACATAGATTTAAGCACATACTGCATATGTACTATCATTGGTCGGGCCAGAAATATCTGAAGAAAAGAGAAGAGGAATACTAGTCCAAACAAAGTGTATAAATAAGATTTAAATAATAATAAAAAAAATAATTTGTCTAATTGATGAAAATAATTCAACATATAATTACAAGAAAAATGTCAATATTATTAAATTTCAAATAATCTCTAATAGATATGTATATTTCTTTTAAATTATAACAAGAAGCACATTTCATCTATCGTCTTTCCTAGTTATGACTATATGCTTGAAGCTTCCGTCTATCCCCAAGTACATCTAAATGAGTTCCCAGATTTCCTAAAGGTAGCATTTTACGTTGCAATTTGTTAAAGCAAAGTGTTTTTTTAGTTTAACAAAGATTATTCTTTTAAAAATATATATTTAGAAGTGAAGTAAGTTATTTATTAATTTCAAAACATTTGGCTTTTCAAAAAATATATCAAAACTCTTAATTTTGTACTTCACCTTTTTTTTTACAAATTCATTCAACACGTATATATGATCAGACTGATTATTTGCTTAACAATAACAGTCTATTGTTATGTTGGTCAGTTACCAATCTATTGTGATGTTTAAGCACCAGATTCTGGGCAATATGTATCAATTTCATTGAAACTGAGATTTTTTATTAAACATAGCTGTGTTTTAATATTTTTTATTAGTCATTCATTAAATTAGAGATTATCCAATAATGAATAACATTTTTGTAGTGTAATTTTCACTATCCATTTTCACACAAAATAGGGACTGCTTTCTATACTCTTTTAGCATTTTGTGGAAAAATGTAATTATAAACGTGATAGACTAGAAGACTATTGTCTAATTACAACCTGACATGAGATACTACCCAAAACAATGGAAGTGCACAGATGGGATGGGACATATTCATTCCCAGTACGTACCTTGGCTGATGAGGTATTCGGTAATGTTATTCACTGTCAAATAATTATTTGCTAGAGATTGGCTGTAAAATTATTAGTACTTACAACAGTAATAATCATTGGAGTATTCGTTGTTGCTAATATAATTTGATTTGTAATGATAAGTCTTACATACTCGCGTGTAATTGAATTAGGCATTCTGGATTATTAACTTGAAGGCTTACGTTAAGAACTATCGATGAATACTATAGATTAATTGTTGAAGTAGAGCGAACATTATCTAGTTTCAGAGCCAGTTGGACATTTTAAGGTTGACAATAAGATACACTGATTAACCTCAGTGGTTAAACAAATTAATTTGGCGCAGTCAAGTACAGAACCTGCAAAAACAACAACAAAAAACACATTAAATGTAATCAGCAATGGCTGCCATGTTCCAAATGCTAATAGGAGAATTTGATGTTGAGAACCCTACAAACTGGCCACTATACGTCAAACACGTAGAACAATTTTTTCTTGTTAACAATATTAAGGAAAAACACATAAAGGTAACCAAAGGCATGTGAAAAAGATCTATGATTCCCAAGATGAATATTTCATGCTGAACCAGCAGTCATCAGTTGGTCCAGACAACAATGTCTTACACATATCTTTATCATTTTACAACTTTTAGATCTTGAATTACCCATTCTACCAGTGAGTTAGACTAAATGACATTCAACTGATCAGTTCTTGGTATTTATTTTTTCTAATGATCTTTTGCATTTATTATCATAATAATGTCTCAATCTTGCTTTTTATTTTAGGTTCAAAATCTTCTACCTTGCCTAAAGCCAAAAATCACTTTTCTATTGAATATTATTTTTAGTTTTTAGATAGAAAAACTCATCCTTCTTTCCAGCATTGAACTTTACCCAAAATCACATAATTGAGGCAATTAATGTAATACTTTTTTTAATGGCCTTTAATGACTTATTGTCACAATTCTTTTAAACTTATTTGCTCATTTTCTCCTATTTTTAAAAGTAAATTTTCCTACTTCACCTGACATTACTGGATGTCACAACCTAATTATATTCATGCTTTTTGTTATTACTATTTGCTTATGAAACAATGATTTTTTTTTCTTAAACTATGCGATCTGTTAATAATATTGCTTTTGCACATTTTTCATCTTCTAAATAGGATACATAGAGTTTGTTTGTTTGTTTTTTTGGTACTCATACATGTGACAATCTATCCCACTCAATGGTGCTGTTTCCATGCAAAAGCACAGAAATATGCCATTTAGGCAGCCAAACTTATGGCCTATAGAACAGCTGTGTTCCTATTAGCCATTTCAGTCCTAGATTTGCATTGCACATGGCCCACTAATGTGCTTCATGACATTATACAAAATAATGCACTCTTCACATATCATTACCATATGATGTGAGCATGTATATAATTCAACTGGTTATAAATAACTCTTTTAATGTGCATTCAAAATAATGATCTTACACTCTACCTGACATACTGTTACATAGTAATAATTGTAACCCCATTGCCATATTTTCGTATGCATCTTTGAAAGTGAATTTAATTTGAAAAGGGTAGGTCCCAGCACCATTTCAGAGAATTCATGGGAAAAGTCACATTTGCATGAGAACAGCTACCAGACTACTAAAATGACTGTGGTGAAGTGCTATGTGCCAAAATGTATAATGTAATTTAAAAAAGTAATTATTTTATTCTATTAAATAATGTTGTTTCATAAAGAACAGCTACAAGACAAATCAAATGTCTGAGGTTGCACATTTTAGAAATCCTAAGGTTGGTTTGATCAAAGTAGTGAATTTATTGGCTGATCCTTTGGATCAACAAACACAGCAGTCAACCCGCTGCACATTCCAGCGCTGCAATATATAATGTAATTAAAAACTGTAATTTAGAAAATAATGTTTTAAAAAAAAAAAAATGTATTTTGCAAAAAATTCAATGTTTTATATCTAAAAAAAATGTAAATCCCCCCCCCCACCCAAAGTAACCAGTGAAAGTGTTATTTTAAAAAAAATTAAAATGGAAATCAGCCCTGTAATGTTATATCTATTTGTTTTTGACTAGTAACAGTGCCATCAAGCGGGATAGATTGTCATATATATGAGAACCTTTTTTTTTTTTTAAATAAAAAAAAACATTTTTTATTCATTGACTAATATGTTTATTTTTTTGTTAAATTCTTTTAAACATTTATTTCATGATATTTTTATTCATTTTATAATGTTTACATTGTTGTTTGTAGAATTTATTGACTTTATGATTAGTCATCAGGATATTACAACTAAATTAGTTGTTACCCATAATATTTTTGACCAAAGCAAAGCAATAAATATTTATATATTTATCAATAATTTCATTCTCTGTGGTCAAGTTGTAATTTTTAGTGTCTATATAAACATAGACCATTTATTGTTAAAAGGAAGTTACCTTGATGACATATTGAGATTGTTGATTGTTATTGATATTGCTTAAGTATTGACTGCTTTCAACGAATTCATATATATATGTAGTGTTCAGGATTTAGCTATTTCATGAATAAAATTATATATATATTTGTATTATTGATATTTACATATATATCAAAAACTTTGTACAACGATATATTGAGGATTTGGGAAATAGATACAGTAACCAAAAAGTAATGCTTCACCATTGCCTGATGGTAGGTAGCTCCGTGAGATTTTAGAGGATTAGTAAGGTGACGGAATTTTGTGTTCAGTTCTTTCACTATATCAATCCTGGATCGAAGTTCGTTGCTTCTTGATCTCATATATCATAACATCTTAAAATGTAGATTTAAAATTTAAATTGTATACATCAATGTTATTCACTTTGTAAAAATTGAGTGGAATAATTTCATATTCACTTTTTAAAATCAAACTTTGTATTCGATTTTTGGCATAAGAAAGATGCTTCAAAAGCTTACGTGTGTTTGCATACACATATAACAACTGTTTAATGTTTCTATGATCGTTATATTGCTATTACTAAAAGGACATTAGAAAGAAAAAATACATTTTTTTTAAAAAAAAACTTATTAAGATTGTATTTTGTGCTATCTTGAGCTTGTAGTTTTAAACTAAGAAGGCGTTAAGTAGGCAAGGCTGAACTTTTTTCTTTATCTTAAATTATTTTTCAACCTTATGTTATTAAAAGTCTAAGACCTTAATCCAATTATTTATTTGTTATGCAACGCTGATTTCAGCCACACTATATTTGTGTATAAATGTCGTAATCTGGCAGAAACTAGTTGGGGGAGGAAGAAAAAAAACAGCAGGTATATTCCTAAGAAAAGATTTTAATAGATTCAATTTTAGTGATAGACATATTAATTTTTGATAAACTACAGATACTGAATGTCTCATCTATCTGGTATTTTAATCTAGAATAATAATAAATAATTTATTTCTATTGAAAATTTACATCTATTGATGTAAATAACGACGATGTAAATAACGACATTACTGCTATATACTTTCTGTTAAATAACTAATAATATGTAGCATATACATGTATAATAAGTAAATAGTCTTTTAAATGACCCTCTTCAGGGCAATAGCCTCTCTTACAGCCTCTCTCTCTCCATAAAAAAAACAAAACAACTGACGACTTTATTCATAGCCTTGCCGCGAGAATTTTAAATATTTCATTATTCTTGAGTTAAAAATAGGTAGAGAACTATTTTTTAATCAATTTAAATAACTAAATTTCCTGGAAATATCCCTAATTCTGTAGAAACAATAACAACAACAAAAATTACCAATTTTTCTTAGCTTGAATCGCTTGGCTGCTGTTTATTGAGTTGGCAAGTAGATATGCTAATCGTTCTATATAAAGAAATCAAATTATAAGCCAAGTTTTAGAAACTAATGAAATAGGTGGATAATCAAGAATATCATATGAAATCAGGGCACTATATATGATGGCTACTCTATAAGAATAAAACATAAGGAGTGTAAATGTATCAGTAATTAGTCAAGACTATACATCAGATGTTTTATATCAAGATTTTCTAGACAACTAAATAAATACAATATGATAAAATATTCCCTACTATAAAATATTATATGATTATAAAGCAACAAAAATGTCTGTAAAATATCCAAATGATTTAATAAACTTATTATAATAATCAAAGACATTTTATAATTTGACATCACAGATATTTTACAATGATTTCCCCAGTGCATCATACAATCTGCAGTTAAAGTCAGCTCTTAATGCATGTATAAATCTTGGTTGAATTCAGATATTTTAGATCAATTGAGAAATTTTATAATTTTTACTATGTTCACTATAGAATAAAAAAAATATTACTGTTTACCTGCTTCTTGAAAAATGGGAATGGCATAATGTAAAATTAAAAAAATTTTCATGCTTTGAGAATTAGTCTGAAAAGACAGTTATTTTACATAAAATATCAAAAAGCAATAAATTAAAGAATTCCAGACAAGACTGTCAAATCATTAGAAAGCTGGAATAACTTGTGAGATCAAATTTGCCAAAAGTATAAATAAGTAAAAATACAAACTGATTATTCAATAGTTAGATGTAATGAAATTCATATTTCCCTCTTCTGTCTGAAACAAGCAACATGCAACATATATGGATAGTGTGTAGGATAGATGTTTTAAAGTATATCCAAGATGTATGTGAGGGGGGAAATGTGATATAAAATTAATGGTATCATGAGAGTTGTATTTAGTAAGAATGGATAAATTAATCTTTAATTATTTTTTTAAATTTAAGTTTAAAATTTATATATGGGCTAAAAATAATATAATTATCTAATGCCTAATAAGGGATTTGTAATAATAATTAATATATCTATAGATATTGCTGTCAATGAGTGAGTGCATGAAATTCTTTCTATGCTTGTAAGTTGAGAATCTATATATATACATTATTTTAATTGTCTTTCTTCTATACTTTGTTTAATAATTAAAAAATGAAATATTATGTTAAACTGTTCAGAAAAAGCTATCGTAAATTATTACCATGTATAATATTAAAATGTTTCATGAATAAACATAAAGTATTCACTGATGCCAAAGAGACTTGGAAGCACTTGATGTCAATAATAACAATAATGAACGTGTTATCAAACAACAGAAACAAATAAATAAACAATATATATTTGTTAAATAAAGGTAAAGAACCTTTCAATCACACTCTCTGAAATAAAGACTTCAACTGCTTTTCATAATGAAGGAGAAAACAATATTTATTAAGCTTACCTATTCATAATAATATGATTGCTTTTTTATTTTATCTTCTAGACAAGAATTGTCAGATATTCATTTATACATCATTATTGGATAATTAGTTGTATTGCCTTCTCTCTGGTCAGTGTTTGAAAGAAAAACTCGAAGCTTATTGGAAAAAATTTCTAGTTTACTCAGAATGTATCCAAATTCAGATCATAAGCATGACAGACTGATGTACTATAATTACATCATGAAACATACCTTTTTCTAATTAAAATGTAAAAGGTTCATAATTCAGAAATTAGCTATTACATATATAGTATATATCATTAAAACCAGTCAACATTTAGACAATATCAATAACAATCTCAACCTGTTGTCAAGGCAACCTTTTTTTCAACAATAAAGGTGGAATCCTATTTTTATTTATGGTCTTATATATTTATATAGATACTAAAGATTACAATTTGTCTACATGTATGCATAATACATCTTATGTTTCTGAACACTTTGATGCATAGATTTTTAAGAAAACAATTATGCTAAATTAGATACCAATGTTTGATCAGCATGTGAAGAATATATTATATTATTTGAATAATTAATGTTGAGATAAAAATGAAATGAAAGCTTCAGGTTATTTTGTCTGACAAATATAATGTATAATACAAGAGAACATTCATCAAGCGGTAACTGGTTGAACATATCCGCAGCCAACATTCATTAAGGTTCCATTCATGATCAAAGGAATAAGAGATTCTAAGATAAGAGTGGCCATCTGAATGTTTTTCTGATATAGTTGAAAGTTGTTGATGATGTATTATGTTATTTATATATTGTTGGAAAAATGAATATAAGTATATTGTAAAAAATAAACTATGTACTCAAATTGAAATCATTTATTACAAATGAATAAATTTCAATATACTGTGATTATTAACCAACCTCATACGCAGTACACCTCCACACACACACACACACACACACACACACATGATACAAAAACCTACTTTTATTTAATTCTAGCCTAAATAAATATTGAATTGTAATGATTAAATTCAATTTTTTATAATCTATTAGTACCCTTTCGAATTAATATGTGTCAACCTAAGAACTGCATCTATTTAAATAATACATACAAATAAATTCTTTAAATAATTGAACCTGGTAATAAATTTTAAAATTAACTGATAAATATTTCTATTGTCTTCTTTAATACTTAAGCACGCAAAAAGAATTATTTCCAGAAGTGCAGGTGGTTTCATTTATTTATTTTTTTTTAAATAAAAAATTAAATTATACCTATCTTTGTTAAAATTCTGAAAAAACATTTCTAAGAAGGAAAATTATATCTTTTAACTGCCTTTAGTGTTTTTTAAAATTTATTTAAGTTGCGAATAGTTTTAATATTTTCTTTGCTGTCATCAAACGATGTGAAGTAAACCACATTGAGTTGCCCTCAGGAATTCACTTGAATTTACGGTGACAAGTAGTCACAATCGTAGATCAACAATTAGTTCAAAATGAATACGTCACAAAAAGTTGCTGTCTGAAAAAAAACAAAAACATCTGTATCAGAAACATGCACACAGACTTCAAAACTAGCTAGCACATCTCTTAGTATTTGTATAAAATGGAGTTTAAGTCCAGGTCAAATAATCCTTGGGATGTTTTTTCCCAAGTCACAAACAGGTTTAATTCCTCCCTTCCCCAGCTAGATAACTTATAGCCAACCTAGTTAACCATCCTGTGTTGATTAGCAAATGGATATCTAGTTAACATTAGCTAGTCCAGATTAACCTAATTGTTTAGATGAACATTAATACTTGGAAGATCTCAGCAATCTTTCCAATATTTATTAAATCAAAATGTAGCTATTATTAGGTATAAGGTAAGGTTTTCAGATTAATTCTGATTTAAACAGATGAGTATTAATATAGTTACTGTTATGATGTTGTGCTCTTGATTCCTGATGATCATATGGGAGTGATCCCATAATTTGTCTTTTCCAAACAAATATATGAAATAATACTACAAAGATTTTCTAATGAAACTATAAGCCAGAAGCATGCACTCAGACATGAAAGTATCCAAAATTACATGCAAATAGCAATTAGTAGATTTTAGATTAGTAAAGTTTACAACAATGAAGGAATGTAGGATAAATCAAGGATAATTTCAAAATATAATTATAATTAAATCAGTAGCCAAATATAGATTATATTCACATTTGAGGTCTGAGAGACACAAATTCTTGTAGAAGAATATATAGGTATATTCTATAAGAAGAGTCATATAATATTAAAAATGAATTATGATTAACTTATCGTTAAATATAATTAACTGAGTAATAGACAATGATCTGACAGATTTAAAATTTAACAAACGATTCAATATTTAAATAATTAATATTCTCCATAACTGTATCAAACAAACACTAGATAGCAAATTAAAAATAAAGTAGCAATAATAGTAGCCGGTGTTGATCATTTGCTTACATTATAATAAGAAAGCAACAATCAAAATTAGAAAATATTTGCATGATATTTTTGTATTACAATAGGAAAGTTTACTAAGAGATTAACAAATTAACTATTCGTAGAAGTCACCCAGCTTTGTTATTTTTATAATAATTATAAGTAATTGTCCTTAGAATAATTATTTTTGAGATGTAATATTAATTTACATAATACTTGTTTTTAACCAACACACACATATTGTAATGGTATAGAGAAACAGTGGTATATACCTGGGGTGATGGATAATCATAATCATCAACCCCAGTTAATGAATCAAATTTAAATTTAAATATGAATATAATGAATCTGAGAAACAAATATGCTGAGCCCAAGAGATCAGCAAAAAACTAATTATAATTTCACCCAGTATTACAGATAATAATAATCATTCATCATCATGAATGATCAACAATAAAAAAAAAAGTCAATAGTCAATCTTATGACTGGATTTGAAATGCGTCTACTATCAATAATTACAAAGGAATATTAGTAAAAAAATCAAATACAGATTATATAAAATATATGAATAATTCATGATAATTGCTCCTGAGGTCATATGCCATTAATGCACCGAAGCATTATATTCCATTTAATTAGTATTGATCAAATTTTTTATACATGTTTTTTTCAACTGGGAGTCAATGTTGAAAGCTTTAGCTCTGAATCTTCAGGCAGTTGATTATACTCAATATGTCACCCTACACCAAGCTACACGCACCAATGTAATGTACTATTATAAAACTTGTTAGATATTGTAATGAATATTACAATCAAGTATTACAACTCTATGCCTAATACACATTGGTGAACCTTTTTTTTAATAGATTGATTAATTATATACATCCATGTTGATGTTAAATAAATAATTGAATAATTTATTATTCAGGCATAAGAAATTCAAATAAGAATATGGCAGAACTGAACTTCAGTTCATGAATCTTGAGCTACAAAATCTCCATTCTGCTTTGCATCAAACCATAAAGGATGAAATTGAGGTTTTATCTTCAATCATTATAGATAATGTCAGAATGATTGTTCGTGAATGGTTTATTTTGGTTAAACACAGCTTTTATTTTGGAACAAGTCAAAATCTATGTTATCGATGCCACATCACAGTTTTCTGCAAAGAACTGGGTTTGTAAAACACCAATTGTAATTATAATCATGTTTATTAGTAAATTATTTGGGCATACAATCCCATAATAACACCCACACATATTCATATGTATTAGCGATAGGATGTGCTAATATAAATAATGAATGCTACAAGCAAAGTTTATATAACAGCAAAATTTATTAACAAGTCGTTAGTAAAATACAATATATATATATATATATATTGACATCACAATATAATAAATAATTATGAAATTACTTTTTAAATATATAGGGATAAAAAACAAATATACTTTATTTGCCACCTATTGTTAAATGGATAATTATGGTCGTTACTGAATACTAAACTATCAATGTAGGTGCAAATTATTTTATTCAGTTAAAAATATATCAAAAAGGATTACAACTATTATCGCATTTCATTATTCTAATACTAGGCATACAATCATAAAAATAGAAATATATTTATATTAACCACACCTTCAAAAAAATTATATTTAGCAAAAAATGAAGTAAATATTAATAAAGAGAGAGAGAGAGAGAGAGAGAGAGAGAGAGAGAGAGAGAGAGAGAGAGAGAGAGAGAGAGAGAGAGAGAGAGAGAGAGAGAGAGAGAGAGAGAGAGAGAGAGAGAGAGAGAGAGAGAGAGAGAAAGAAATACATTTCAAATTTTAACAGGATTTCAAAACACTTTTTCAAGGTTTATTATTTAGGCCTCTATATGTATAACGTTATTGTGAAATATTTTACATGCAGCTTACTATCTCACACATTTATTGGCATCAGGAATTTTAAAGTTTGATTCAGGTACATTGGATTTTCTTGGAAATCTTTTCACCAAGATAAGTTTGCCATTGTCTTATCTAAATATTCCCAATGCTTTTCAGATATTCCACATTTTTAATGATGGGTTTAGGCAAAAAGGCAATATTATGACTTCATCAATGATCTTTGAGCAAAATAACTATTTTCTCTAGAGATTTTACATTTGAGAAAGACATGACATCTCACAATTCAATTTATTGTTGTACTCAGCAATACATAATATATAAACCAAAGACTATGTATACTCAAGTTCCATATCTATTTTAAAAAAGTATGACTTAATTTCTCTTTTTTTTTCACATCAGCAGTTCTAAGTTCTGGTCATTGGAACTTAACCTTACAGAGCTAATGATTTATTTCATAATTTAAAGTAAAAGCTAATTAGATACTTTGGCATTATAAAAAAGATTCCTCCATTGAAGACCCCAACAAAAAGCTGATCTGAACTAAGTGATGAAATATGAAAACTATGCATTGAATGCTTCAAAATCTCATTTGCCTTTTTTATATCTTCTTTATCAGTTCACTGTGACAATTTGTTGTGCCACTATTCATAGATCTACTGCATTCTGTTTTTCAAATTGACCAAAAGTACTTAGCTTGTTGTTTCTTTATTTAGTAATGTTAACTAATTTCAAAAGACAACACCCTATCTCCCAATTTTTTTACCAATTTAACTTTATAAAATTATAATTTATAAAGATATATGGCACTAAAATGAATATTTTTAATTCAATGCCGAAAATTACTATATGTGTAAACAAAGGTTGCAGGTTGCACAGAGCACAATTTTGCTTCAGTATTGGTGCACCATGTCTCCATGATAATTAATACAATTTACATTTAAATGAAAATGTTTAGATTTCCAAATCATTCCATTGTTAGAAATATGGGACTGTAAAAACTTTTTTTAATTTAAATATGAGAGGATTACTTTTTTTATTTAATCTTGTGATAATTGCTCAAAATACACTATAACAATGGATACTGATATCATTTCTTAACTTTGTTTACTATTTAACAAAGTCAATTTTAGTCATTAGTAATAATTAAAAAAGCAAGTCATATATAATATGACATTACTTTTATAAGCTTGTAGTTACAAAAATGCAATACAGAGAGCGTACCAATAGCTAGTCATTAGTTTTTAATCTATATTATAAGGAAGCTTTCAATCATCTCTTTTTGGATTATCTGTAGATTCTTGGTGGTGGACATATTGTTTTTACTTTATTCTTAGTCGCTTTCAAATTCTTGGTGGTGGACTTTTTTTTTTGACTTTTTTTTTTATTTTTAATACTTTATTCTTAGTCTTTCTTGTACATTTTTAATTTTCCCTCTTTTTTTTAAATTCACTCTACTCAATTTTTTCTATTTTCTTATTTATTTGTAAAATTAAATTCTTTTATTCATTTTATTTTCTTCAATTATTAAACAATGCCTTCTATTTACTGCTCTTGTTATTTTCATTTGCTGGATGATCAATTTCATGCAGTAAATTATTTCCTTAGTATTTTTTTCATTTATGTCCAACATATTTTATTTTTTCATCTTATTGTTTCTATCAAGCTAGCTATTTAATTCACCACTTCTTTCACCCAGTTGAATATTTAATTTGTTATTCAAACTTTGGATGTTTTTATTCTTATCTATGTTGATTTTATTAAGTTTACTATTTAATTACTCATTGTTTTTATCCTACTTACTACTACAATCTTCATATTTATTTTGCTTAATTGATTTTATTGCCTTTTAATGCTGCTTTGGACTACTTTACTTCTTGTCCTTTTTATCGATCTTTTATTTCTACTGTTGTTATTTTTTATATATATTTCTACTGCAATCATCATTATTTTGCATGTTTTAAATTTATTAAATGATCTCAGGTAATTTCTTTCCTTTTTTTCTTTAAATCGTTGTGCTGCCTTGCTTGTAATGGTAAACAATTGCTGATAATGACCAAGATTCATGATGGGTGCTAATTTTATTTAACACTTAATAGATGCAGGTATTATATCTATGCACCAGGTAAACATAGGGCTACCAATTTTATGTAATGGATTGATTATTAAGTATGCTATTATTGATGTTTATATCATAAATCATTTTGGGTAGTTACAAGATAAACTGTTCACGAATGGTTTGTTTGGGAAAATACAACTTTTATATTGGAATAACTCAAAACTTATTCCATGGTTATTAATCTCATAGTTTTCTGATAAGGAGTTTTTTTTGTTCACTACCGAATCTTAAATTACCACAGTTATATTTGTAATCAAAATGAGAGTTATTAACAAAGTATCAAACATCTAGATTATAAAGATAATGATGATAAGCATGCAATCCCATAGTAATACATCTATATTACAGTTAGAATATGCTAATAGCAAACAAAGAATGCTAGTAACTAAATTAATACAATAGCAAATTTTATTAACAAGGCTGTGGTAATATAGAAAAAAAAAAAAAACATCAAATATATATTGAATGATTATGAAATTATATATAAATAATATAGTAGCGAAGAACAAATGTATCCGCACATACTTAATTGTCACTTATTCATAAACTCTTGATAAAACTACATCATTTATGACTATTACTTCATTACTAAGAGGATACGATGTATGTGCAAATATATTCTGTTCAGCCAAGCATATATGAAGAAGGATTACAGGAATTATTCACACACTTTAATATTATAACTCTTAACATTTTAATTATAAAAATAGAAAAGTGCATATAAAATATGCTTTCTAAAAAAAATAGATCTAACGGATATAGGAAAAATATAAATAAATGAGAAAAAATATTAACAATTTTAAATTACAGGATCTATTCACACACTTCAATATTATAACTCTTAACATTTAATTATAAAAATAGAAAAGTGCATATAAAATATGCTTTCTAAAAAAATTAGATCTAACGGAAATAGGAAAAATATAAATAAATGAGAAAAAATATTAACAATTTTAAATGAGATTTTGGAAAAGTCTTAAAATATTTAAGCTTTCAATATTTATCTAATTTAAACTATTTTACATATATGCTTACCTCCCATACAATTATTGCTACCAGTGGAGACACGAAGTTTAATTTTCTTCATCTCCATTATTTGGGGGGGGGGGGGTCTTTACACCAGGCAAATTTTGCTGATTTGTTTTGTGTGCAGATGGTTCCAAAGTTTTGCTGGTATTTAAAATATTATTCTCAATAAGTCTAGCAGTTCAATGTTTACTACTTTTTATGATGGATTTAAGGAAAGAGTCAATATGATGGCTTCATCTCTCAGAAGATATTCATTTTTCCATGAGGTCCTACATTTCAGGAATTTGTTTCTTAACTATCATGAAGCACTATGGCTTAATTTATCATTTTCTAAGAGCTTCTTGAACTTCTCAACAATAGCGTTGTGAACAATTATTCATTGACTTGCATCTTCAAAAAGCATCATAATCAATTGCTGAGATTGAAAATAGTATTATTTCACCAACAAAGTTACAATGCAAACAAATTTCAAATCCAATCATTTTCATAGATGTGAGTCTGTCATGCAAAGTAAAAATCAGTAAAAGTGAACAAATGCAGAGTACCAATGCAACAATTTTGAAAATTAAACTCTGAAAGTTAAAGAAAACAAAACATATAATTCCAATTCTTTTTTTTAGCTGAACTGTTATCATCAAAGATCTGTTTGAGAATGAACTGTTGATTTAGATCGTTTTTAAAAATCTATATCAGATGAGATCAAACTTTTTAATACACTACTGAATAATTACATAATTATAGAAACAAACACATACAATGCATCCATTGAATGAATGAGATTTTATGGCACTACTCTTGTTAATGTCATTTAGACATCTCATATTTATTAAAATCTACTCTTATAATTTAGAGTTTGACAAAGACGTTGAATATAAGAGTTCAAAAGAAATAAATATGTTTAGTAGCAGGCTATATTTATATAATGTATATGTATTATACTGGGCACCCAGCATACATCGTAGGAATAGTATGCATGTATTGAGTAATGAAATTTTTTTTAAAGTCCTTTTAAATTTAAAATATTATTGTTTTTTTCAATGCATGTATGTGGGTGCATGGGTGAGAGATATATAAAAGCATCTTACTTGGGGTGAATAAATAAAAAAATAAATAAAATATTTATTAAAATAAAGTTGAATTGATGAATGTATTCCATGTAAGATACTTAAATTTTTTTAAGTAAAAAAATTAAAATAATTATATATATATTGTTTAAAAAACAAAAGGAATTAATTCGATCAGATTTACTGATAATAAAAGTGAATCTGAACAGTGATTAAAAAATAAGTCTCCAATTTAGTCTGTCATTTTAATTAGTGATCTATGATACATTTTTAATTAAAAAATAGGTAAAAGAATTGATAATAGAAAAGTTTAAAAAATGTCATTGTTTTATTAGTCTGTACTGGAGAGTTTAGCTCTGATTCTTGGAAAGGCAGAATAAATTTTTTTAACTTGGTGAACTCTTAACGTGGTTAAAAAATATATCACAATTAGAAACTTATGCTACTGTAATTTATAAGACAAAAATCGTCCTCACCAGAAGCAGAACATTTGCTTTATGGAATCCAAGGATTATTTGTTGATACAGTCAGAGAACATGCAGTTAATTAATCTAAAATGTGTCAATTCACCATAAGTTATGCAGACTTCTGAAATTTTCCTGAACTTGACTTCAATGCCTAACACAGGTTTAATTAAAAACACTAATGTAAAGTGTGTGCCTCTATTTTTTTTGACAAATAAACAAATAAAATGAAACAAATTGAAAAAAAACATCACCCAAATTTCCCTTCATTCTGATCAGTAATGAAAGTTCTAAAAATAAAATACCATGGTAAGAATTTGGGGTATTTATGTATTAGACCTGCTACACCTTTTCACATTCGTATCAATCTGCTGCTAACTTTGTAATCTTGTGATCTGATCAAATGACATGTACACTTGGATCTTGTACAAACTTAAAATGATAAATTTGTCAAAACAGACTACATGTGCATGATATTTTCACAAGATTTACAAAGTTATCAGCAGTATGAATATGTATGCAAAAAGGTGTAACAGTTCTAATACATGACAGTAATTGTACCAGACTAAATCTAAAAATATGAATTTCACACAAAAATAAATCTGAAAACGTTTTATGCAATTCCCAAATGTTACTTTAAATATGGATAAAATAGTCACTAAATTATAAAATGCTTAAAATATACACATACGGTAACAGAAATTGTCACAATAACTCAATCAATTCATGTGTTCTACTTTTGTTTCAAAATGGAGACTAAAAGTAAAATTTATTTTTCCCAAAACTGAGACTTACTTAACATGTGATTGTGCAATATAATGCTTCTACATGATCTTCATTAAAAATGTTAATAAGTAGTAAATGTATTATTTTCAACCCTCTCCCTCCAAAAAAACAACAAAAAATTTAAATTACTACATTTTTATTATTTCTTCAATTTGGTGGACTAATTGTTTTGATGACATTCAGTAGGATTCACATAAAAATTGTCAGTAACTGGAATCTCATAATTCAGCCATTTTATAGATTTTCCAACAGTCTGAATAAATTGTCGATTCCTCTTCCACATTTTGTTTGGTGACTTCCATCAGAGTTGCTATTGTTCTACCATGAATTCTCATGATGAAACACTTGTTGGCCTCCTTGCACAAACCATCAAACATTCACGGTTCTGAAAAAATTCTTTTTTTTTCTTTTTGAGCAAAGGGCCTCCAATTTTACATTTTTCTCTGCTAAACCAAGCTATTTCCCCTCCCCCCATTCCATGGATATTAATTGGCAAGCCCAGCTGTAAATAAATTGGGTCATCAAAAATGGAATTTTGGAACCCTCCAACCATGTTCTTTTATGAAGGCCTATTTTATTATTACATTCTTAAACATTACAACAGCATTGCTGTTATCATTTTGTACTGTTTTTTTTTTTTAAAAAAAAAAAATTGTAGTATTAATCAGAAAAGTGGAAAAAATAAATCAGCACTGAAGTAAAATACATTTGAGAAGAACTTTTCCAATGAAATCTCAACAATAAATGAAAGTGTACATTTATCACATTATTGGATGAGATCAGATGAGATCACAGGTTTTATTTGATGGAATCGCAAGATTAGACATTTATCATAATGTGAAAGGGCATACCACCTCTCCTATGTTGCAGGACTAATACATAAGTACCGAATTTTGTTCTGAAACTTTAAAAAAACAATATATAGAAAAAGCTTTAAGTCAATAGAATCTGACTAATTTATTACAATTCATTTTATGTATATGTATTAGCTGCTAAGTTACTTTTATCTATTTATTTTTTATATGCTTAGCTTAGTTTTAACGTTGTGTGTGTGTGTGTGCTTATATGTGTGGGTTAATTTTAATTAATGAATAAATGATTATTAATTTTAAAAATTCAAGTACTCAGTAACATTTTATGCAGCAGCTTTTATTTTAAAATGATTATTTTTTAGCACTTATTAATTCCATGTTTATCAAAGTAAAAAAATATTTTAATTAAAGAGAATGTTTAACCATTAAGCAAGTGCCAGGATGTTTTAAGGGATCATAGTATTTGAAAATGGTCATTCAGCAAGGCACCTTAGTAAAAGAATAAAAATGCATGCCTTTTTATTTAAATTAAATTATTGCTGAGGGTACAACAAATAGTGTTGATTTTGGGGAGGTGATTGGGAAATATAACCTCTTTAAGATTCAATCATTTTCATTATCTATTTTATATATGACTCTATGAAACATACATTGTTTAGTCATATTTAATGGTAGCCTGTCAAGGTTACTGGTACAATATACTGTTATGTTATAAAAAGTTTAATTTTGTTCCTGTGGCATAACACCCAACCAATAAAATATACCTATTTTTATTATTGCTTTTTATTTTATGCTTTAGATTTTCATTATAGATATATTGTAAAATCTTTATTTTGCTAAAAGAGATTATGTGGTGCCAAAGATCAAAAATAATAAGTTGAATAAAACAATTTCATTCAATTGACCAGACTGAAATATTTTTCCTTTAATGGAGATCAACCTAGAAACATGTTATAATGACTACCTTCATTGCAAAGATGAACTACTAAAGAGATCTTTAATTATTTATTACCTATTAGAGTCCAAATATTTGTCTGTTACTTTTGGTAATTTTGATTTTACTTTGAATAATGCTTCTATTATTACTTCAATTTTTTTTAATATTTCATCTTACCCATTGTAATTAACTGTGATGCTTAAAATTATTAATTTTAATATATATATGTTCTTAAGAATATAACATTTACACATATTAAGATTTAAATTGTAAAAAAATAAAGTTATCATAGACTATATTATAACATTACTTTTAAATTTTCTGTGTGGTTTAGTACAGTAATAGAGTGGTGTATTGTGGAGCTCAAGGTTCTTGCATCACAGCTCATAACTCTGCCATCCCTAGTGCTCAAACTTCATACAAATTTCCCAGCAATAAATCATTTGATTATTTATTTATTTAAATGATAAGGGTAATCATTAAAAGGGAGTTGATATATATTAACTGTACTTACATGTCGCGATCAGCGCTATTTAGTAGCTGGAATGAGAAATGCTGCTTTTGGCCCTGACCTGAATGCCTCTGTGTGTTGACACAGAAACAGCGCCTCTTGCGGCTGCATTACAGGGTCAAAACAAGTACCATAATTTAGAATCATGGACAAATTTAGGCATTTTCTGAAAGTATCTGTATTGGTGATTTTGGATACCTATTATGGATAGTCAGAAAAAATTAATAACAAATCAATAAATTGGATAATAGCATACTTTTGAACTGTGCCAGTATTATACATGATTGGTCAATGAAAAGTATAACTGATAGCACTACTTAGGAAATATCTGTCTAAGGATCTGGTTGCCTCATACACAATTAACTCTGATGTGATAGCAATGAAGTTTTCATAGCTTTGTTCCACTTAATGTAGAGATAAACTGCTACATGACTTTTTTGAAACATGTTTGCCTTCACATGAAATAATTTCTAGTAATTAATAAATATATTTTTAGACATAGAAAAAAATTGTAGTATAGTAGCTACCATATTCCATACTTAAAACCTAGAGTTTAAATCTGAGTAAAATTTCATAATTGTATAGCTTTTAAGCAAAGGTGGATTTTTTTTTCTTTTACTATCCAGTCTATCCAATTATTAATTGGTAAATAAAATACTTAGTTATTCTTAGATGAAGACAAAACATAGAGAATATTATAAACCATTAGCTTAAGTATTTCATTAGCTTGATGAATATTGTCTTCTTTTTTACTAATTCTCTACTGAGACATTATGGAGAAGATATTTTCCTATAGTGGTTACTTAAAAACTCCTACACCATTCTATTTATACATAATTACAGAGACTTTGTAATGCATAGATGGATCATTTATCTGCCATGTTTACAATCTTTAGTTTGAGTTTAAACAAACTGAAACTCTTTTCAATAGACCTGGAATTTTTTTCCTTAGGTAGCTGTTATCCAGTTAGCCATCCTATATTGTTCAGGAACTGATTATCTAGATATCCTTAAAATCACGGTAACTATCACCAACTATAGAAAGTGAGAAAGCTTGGTGAGTATTGTCTTTTTTTTCTCTATAAGTGGATATTGGAAAGGGCTTTGGCTTACTATTTGTTCTTTATTAAAAATACTGGTTCACTCTTTACATGAAAACAAATGTTTTTATGAGTATAAATGTAAAACACAAGCATGTATTTCAGATTTCTCTGCATATATATTTGCTTGTTGTTATAATCAATGTTATTGTATTGATTCTTGCCATTCTTTGACTACAACAACATTGGCATTATGAATAAACTAATACTTACTCTAATAAACCCGAAACGTACGTTTAGGTATTCATCCATATATATATACAGGTATATAGCTATTTGTATTGCTCGATTTGTTACAATCTAAATAAGTTAAGATTTTAAGTATTTCGAACATCATTGCTTTAAACTATTATATAACAAATTCTATTCTATTGCTGATTTTATATCGTCACTCAGAATTCACTGATAATGGTGCAGTTTTATTTTTATTGTATTTTGTTTGTAATTAATATCATCTAATCATTCTTATAATTTTTATTGCTATTTTACAAGTGTTAGTGTCTACGCAAAAAAGAATCTAGTACATAATAACATAGCGATGCATTTTGATAAATTTAAATGCAGAGTATCGTTATTACCCATATATATATATATCACACATCAATGGTTAAATAATAAAAAAATAGATTTATTTTCTGAGATTAAACTAATTAACAATTAATTTGTGGATTTCATAAGTTTGTTTTTCCACTGTATCAATTACTTCTCAAACAATGTTTTGGAGACAATTCTTTTTGTTTATTTATTATTAAAAGTCAAGTTTAGTCTATTGGTGTGAGTCATAGATTGATTCCTGGCTAAGGAAAAAAAAAACTTCATTAACCAAATGTCTGGGCATCACATGACTTTCATATAACTGTCCATACATTTTATTACTTTAAAGAGTCGTTTAAGCAGGAAAAAAAATCTTGATAACTGAGAGATTTTATTTATAATTATGGCCTGACTAGATAGATATTCAATCGACTGGGCCCAAGGAGTCCTAAAATGGAACTGTCCAAAAACGTTGACTATTTTCAATTTAAAATTTAGTGTGTAATTATCATGAGTACTTGTTGGGTGCCAAAGATTATTTACATATTGCACATGGTTTATTATTATTTTTCTTCTACCCCCCCCCCCCTCAATAAGGGATTCAAAAATAAAACCTTGCGCAGATAAATTGAAAAGCTAGTTACATTTCTGAGAGCATCACATTATTCGAATAAATGTAACCTTACAATTTTTGTAGCGCTTTATATGCGCGCAATTTTATTTTATTTACTAACATGTTATTTAATTTGTCTTAAATTAACGACAGTTAATGTCAGCTAATATTATTTTCCAGTCACTTATCAAATTGATTGCTATCGTAATTCTAAGTTTTTCAGTCCAACTAATGAAATATCCGCATTTCCGATAAGTTGTTCGACTTGTGTTCAGTTCAAAGATATGTCATAAATGTTAACAATGTAATCAGGAAAAAATAGTATTATAATAATTTCCTGAATTTTTAATACGGAAATTAGAGCAAATACATAATCAGATTTAAAGTTCACTAAACATTAATGGTTGATTTCCCAATAGATTATCCTGGACTTTGCAAAAACTGACTGACCTCATAACAAATATTATGTGAATCTTATTTAATTAGAAATTATTAAAATGAATAACCTTTAAAACAAATATTTATCAATATCACAATAACTTGAAAAAAATATTAAAAAGAGAAATTTCTAAATTTAATTTTGTTTTACCTTCAGTTTAATAAAACGTATACTATATATACATGCACAACTGAAGGTAAAAAAAAAACAAACATCTCTAATTATTATTCCGTGATGTGAATTTAAATTCACGTTAATCATATCAATTATAGTAATATTATTTAATAAAAATAAATTACTATATATATATTTAAAATATATAATTGTTAATTAGAGAAGATATAAATTAGTATTAAATTTATCGGCTTAACGTTTTCGAGGATCCATGCCTCATATTCATAGCCTTCATAAAATGTATAATAAAATATATGCAAATACAAATATTCAAATAATCTAGTATTACGTAGCCCATTTCTTCGAGATCTCGAAGCAAGTGTCTTTTCTATTAATGGCATGGATGTTTCCATTGATGTAAAATGCCTCCTTTATTTTTCTTTTGTGATCATTTGATTCTGAGCACAATATTATGGGATTGGCCGGTGTGAAGTTATGTCCAGATTGTTTAGCATGCTCTCTAATTAACAATTATATATTTTGCATATAGTGAGAAGTAAAGCTATATATATATTTATTTGAAACTTTGCATTTTTTTCTTTTCACACGCACCCATATGTATGGTTTCTTATTCTTCTCTCACCTTTTTTCACTCTCTAAATACGTTATAACTTACAGTGGTAGGTAATTTCTTGCTAATTTTCTTAGAGATTTGTTTCAGCCTTTTAGAAATAGTTACTTTTGTAATTTAAAAATGACAATGACGGGAAGTTTTTAAGAATTTTTTTTTACAGTCCATCACTCTGTATGCTTTAAAAATAAATTAAAAATAATTACAATCTTGGATTGATTTAAAGATGTAATCAGTATTATAAATATTAAAATTAAGTTATCCTTTCAATTAGCTTTTAATTACTCATTTTTACTCAGATAGGAGAGAGCAATGATTTTAACCTAAATTTTTTTGACATCTGGAGAGTTACAATGCTCTGTTTTTGTGGTCCAAGCAAAGACTTGAAGAAGAGTTATGAGCTTTTATTATTGAAGTTAAAGTATTATTATATATAGAATGGTCAAATATCCAATATAAAAATTATTATTTGTCCATAATGTTATTATTGATATATACTTAATATAATAATCAATCTAAATAAAATTAAAATAAACAACTAATTATATTTACAATTATTTCATTATCAACCTGCCTTTCATCTCTTATTGAGACCTTTTCAAGATATATAGTTTTATACATCACATGACTTATTAACTACATTTACTCCACCTATTAGACATTATTTTACCTTCAACAATATAATTAACATTACACATATAAATACATAAACAAATGACATAAAATAAAAAATAAAATTACATAAAAAAAAAACAATAATAATAATAACAACTTAAAACTATATAAATACCTATATTGAGAAAATGTACCAAAGTGTACATAGAAAGAATAATATAAAAATAGTTATGATTAAATGAAAATATGTAATGTTTTGTCAGAGGATTGGATATATGTTATTTATGAAACATTACAAATGATAGATGAGGCTTTGTATTTTAAGTATAAGGAAGAATTTTGGACTATAGAAAAGGGATGGGTTATGAGGTGTTTAATAAGTGGAATATTATCACCAGCAGTTGTAAGTAGTATAGAGTAGGATGTAGTAGGTGAATTTATAAAGAATAAAAGAATTATAGATTATTATAAGTATGTAGATGATATTATTGTTATTGGAAATGGTAGAAGTATTGACAAGATTTTTAATGAATTGAATAATAATAAATATAAAATTAGGTTTACAGTAGAGAAAGAGATAAATGGATTAAAATAATTAGATATTTTTATGAAGAGAGGAATGATAAATGAAATCGTGGTAAAGCATTATATTAAAGATAAAAAATTAGAGGTTTAATTGATCCAAAATCATATCAATCATGGTGTCAAAAAGTAGAAATTTTAAAGGGATTTAAGTTAAACAATGATAAACTTACATTAGATAAGAAAGAAGCATATGAGCAAAAATTAGAAGTAGGGAATGATTATGTTAAAATAGGATATAAAAGAAAACTAATTAAAACAATTTTTAGAAATCAAAATATAAATAGTAGAAATATATATGATAAGAATAAATATAAACATTGTAATTGGATGTCTATTCCGTATTCAAGGGATGTGTATAAAAAGTTAGTAATAGAGAAGTTACCAGATGATATAAGAATAGCTTGGGGGAAATAGTAAGTCTTTGGGTAGATGGTTATATAATACAAATAAGATAGATGGTAGTAAGGGAGGAATGGCTTATAAAATTGAATGTGGGACTTGTAATAAGATGTATGTAGGACAGACAGGATGAATGATAAGCGATAGAGGAAAAGAGCATGATAGAGTGATTAATAGGAAAGATACCATATAAACTAAATCATCCATGCATTTTACTACTGTTACATAATGCTTTATTTACCACTCTCTTTTACAGTTTACAGTTTCGATTGGCCTAGCAATCTTATTCAGAACTCTATATCTCTTAACCTCAACTGCTAAATTCAAATTTAAAAAAAAATTGTTTTTAGATTGCTGGAGCAATCAAAACTGTAAACTATAAAAGAGGGAAGTAAATAAAGCATTGTGTAATAATAGTAAAGTGCATGGATGATTTAGTATTATATGGTATACATTTGGCAATGCAATGAGAAAGAGTAGTTAATAGGAAAGATATTAAGTCAGGTCCATGTATACATTATTTAGATACTGATCATAAAATGAAGTTTGAGAAGAATATTAGATTTATAAAACGATTGAAAAATTATTGAAAAAGGATATATTATGAAACTTTATACAGTCAGAAAAATTTGGATAGATGTGTAAATATATTAGGTGGGAAATGGGCATTATTAAATAATTGGAAGATTAAAACATTATGGTAAAAAAATCAGGGTTGAATTGTGAATGAGAGTTTATAGAAGAGAAGTTGAATATTTGTTTATTTATATAGATGTATTAAAATATAGGTATTTATATAGTTTTAAGTGGCTATTATTATTATTGTTATTTTTTTATGTAATTTTATTTTTTATTTTATGTCATTTGTTTATGTATTTATATATGTAATGTTAATTCTATTGTTGAAGGTAAAATAATGTCTAATAGGTGGAGTAAATATAGTTAATAAATCATGTGATGTATAAAACTTTATAACTTGAAAAGGTCTCAATAAGAGATGAAAGCCGGGTTGATAATTAAATAATTGTAAATACATTTAGTTGTTTGTTTCAATTTTATTTAGATTGATTATTATATTAATTATTACTAGTTATGAATGTACTACTAATAAAAATATCTGAACAACAAATAGTATCAATAAAACTATTATTAAAGGAGTGCATGCGTCCTTAATGAACAACTTGAAATAAATTAATTCACTTTAGAGTTTTAAATCTTGTTTTAAGAAATTGACCAAATTCTTAGATTAGATATCTCTGGGCTATATATAACCTTGGTAGACTCTATGATAGCCATGAACATTATGTAATTTATTTTAAACCAGACAATATTTGATTAAAAAGTGGATATATATTTGAAAAGTATTGTAAATAAAATCTTATGTTGGTGTATATAATAGTCAGATAGCAAGTAAATAAAGAAAAACCCTACATAAAGTTACACTCTAGAAAATTAGCAATGCACATATATTGATTGTCCAAAAGTATGCTAATAAGTAAATTATGCATATTGGGACTAAATTAGCAGGTCACGCAAATTATGCAAATTAAAAATGATTATGCAGAACAATAAAAATTGTAGAATTAGCTAGGTGTGCATGCAGTAGTAGTAGAACTGTTTTAGTGCACTCTGGGAAGTCATACAAAAAGATATGGTATGTTAGTGAATACTAGATTTTCTAATTTGCAATTGCTCTTGAATTTGAACTTTCAACCAACAAGCAAGATAGTTGTTATACTGAAGACATATATTTTAGTTAAAGTATACAGAATTAATAAACTCTTATTGCTAATTAAGTTGACCTTTGGTGTTAGTGTGTTTGCTAATAATATTTTAGATGATATATAGCTGGTAAATGTTAATATTGTCATTGTATATACAGAGAAGAAATCATATTTCACATTATTAAACACTTAAAACTGCCATAAAAAGGAAGCTCTCGTTATAAAAAATGTTGAGAAACAGGAATAAAATAAAATTGTATACCGAGTGTCCTGTTTTATTAAAAAAAAAAAAATAGAAATATAGTTTTTGATTATAAGCATATATAGTTTTATACTACAGCTTGAATATTTTCATTTTTGCCAGATATAGTAATTTGTAATAATTAAAACAGGCAAAACTCACTATACGTATTGTCACACACAGCAAGCTAGAGTAATCAATGAATGTCAGAAGGCTGTGCATAAAATCCCTACCAAGAGCCTACTCATCCAATATCCCCAGACTAGTTTCTGGCTTGTGGCCTTCGTCAGTGAGGAGCCTTGGATGTGAGAAATAATTTTAATGGTTCGTCTAAAGTGATCTGGGTAAGTTCCAAAACTTCGTTCTAATTATTTTATAGATTATAAATAACTACTAACTTAAACTATAATTGTGATTTTCAAATACGAGCACATTTAAGATTTTTTTTCTCAGATAGCCAGCCAAAAGACAATTTAGCTGCCATATAATTATAGGGCAGTGCATAGGTATTTAGTTATTCTATACTTAATGAATAAAACGAGAAAGGACAGTCTTCAACTCTCACTACTTAATACTTTTTTTTTTTAATACGTCAAAGCATTGACCGGGAGCCCGGGCCAGCTGCTTGGAAGGCAGCTATGCTAATCGCTAGGCCACCAACTACTTGATATTTAATAACCCAAGTGATTTATTTTCTCTTTCTCTGGTTTTCTGCAAAGAGATGTTGAAAAATATTTGCTCTGTTATTTGAATATTTACTTGTATATATAATTGTGCATCTAAGCAAATATGTATACGCACATTTGATTTTCAAAAACTTTGTGTCTATTAAGTTTAAAATATCACATTTTATTTCCAACAAATAATCTTTATATTTCAAAAATTCGTCTTACAAATTTTGAATTCATAATTATTTTAACATTCTGAGTATCACTAGATAAATATTAGAATGTTTTTGTTACCAAAACATACTAACCTGTTTTTTATTATATCATGTGTGACTAATATTTTGGATTACAATAATAATGAGTCATGCGTTTTGTTTTCATACTGAGTGAATTTCTATTTTTACTTGGACGTATTTGCTATAAAGATATACTGTACTTATTAAAGTTCACGATAAAAAAAAAAATAGATTGGTAAATTTCCGTAAAACTTTCAGAAGGTTTCTGCTTTTCCTAATTCTTTCTCAAAAAGCACACGTAAAAGTTATGTATGTGTGTATATATAAGAATAAAGATAGGTAATAACTCAAATAAACAGAAAAAAATATGTAATCAGTTGCTCGGGAGATCAAGCATTTGAGGACTAAAGTGACTACTGGTTGGCATAACAATGCAATTGATCAAACTGAATGGAACCGTTAATATATATAATTTGAATAATTAGAGGAGATTTGAACTCAGACTTTCAAGCTTCCTTCAGTCATCCACTCCATCTTGCACAACCATTACACATGTCCACATACGTGTGAAAAAGATAAATGATCTCCAATATAGTATTTCATGCTAAACCAGCACTCATCAATAAGGGCGGATCATCATCTCCTACACATATATACAATCAGTGCTCAATTTACATTTAGATAGCGAATCTTTAAACTTAATGGACAACAGGGATATGAAAACAAAATTGGCAACACAAGGGCTTTGAATATACAACCATCAGATTTTTAAAGATATGGATGGCTGAAGAGTGAAGAAGATTGAAGCTTGACCATCGAGGTTTGGAGATTTGCTATCTTAATATAAACCAAGCACTGATTATATATATGTATAGGAGATGATGATCCAGACCAACTGTTGAGTGCTGGTTCACTAATATTGAAGATAAGTTATCCTTTTCACATGTATGCGGTCATGTATATTGGTTGTATAAGATGGAATGGGTGACTGAAGGGGAGCTTGAGCATATGGGTTCAAATATCCTCTAATTACATCTAGCTTAAATATATATACTATACTTGTATTTAAATATTAACAATCTGAGTAAATAAATAAAATTATACATTTTCATTTGAACTGTTTCAAGTAGATTTAATACAATCTTAAAAATATTTTTATTATTTTTCTTTTTAGTTACCCATTTGGATTAATAAAAGTAAAAAAAAAAATATGCAAGCTATCCTAAATAAAGCAACTAAAAAAAAAATCTCAATTTATTATGAGAAATAGTAGAATCCTGTAATCAAGCTACCGATAGGTCCATAGGTGATAAATAATGGAACAAACTTCACATATAAAGTTTAATTACAAACTACTAATAAGAATGATAGATTACGAATACTTCCTACTGCCTTGTAGATAAAATGGTGGTTGTGGAAAACAAACAGCCTTTTCTGTTCCCTTTCTTTGTCCTTTTATCTTATTATCATTGGTTTTTTTTTTTTTTAAATTAATACAGGACTCAGTTATCATACTATTAGTGCATATTTATGTAATCATACTTTGATTCTTTAATACTACACATAGAAATTCTGACTCCAACCTTTATATAAGTCTTGCCAATCTTCAAGAATTCAGTGATGAAGACAAGTTTAGGAGATTAGGATTCTTATTATGACATTCGCTTGAGACAAAACAATCAATAATGAATAACTTGGATTAGGAATTTAAGCTTGTAAATGATAGGAAGTTTATGTAACCCTGTTTAGAGATTCCACATAAGCTTTTAAAATGATCTACCTTACATTATTCACTAGATCATAAGGTTTTGGAATATCACTTATTAAAGAAGTAAAAATAATTATAAAATCAATAATGTTAAAGGTTATAGAATAGAAAGTACTGGTAGTAAAAGAAATAAATGTTTTAATTTTAATTCTGATTTTTTTCTTGTATAAATACATGAAATATATTTGATGTGAAGTCTTTATGATTTGAATGAAGAACAGTATTTGTAGTTAAATAAAACTGATATTGCTATTCTTTGTGAAATTTATCTTCCATTAGAAGCTTAATTAAACAGATAAATGGTTACATGTATTTTGAAGGACAAATCAAGATCAATGCTGTTTGTTTTGCTAGTGTTTAATTTGATTTTTTTTTATTCTTGGAATTTCTAAGCTAATAAATATTAAAATTTTCTTATTGTGATCATTTTAATAAATTCTGAAAGTTCAGATATATATATATTGCAATGGTAACTCTGGTTAATATAAGCAAAAGCATTAAAATGTACAATTGAAATAATATGATAGAGTAGTTAATTAACTAGAGCTCATTCTTCATACAAAAATTCATTTGTTTTAACTAAATATATATTCCAAATATAACACATAGGAGAATATGTTCTCAAAGCTATGGGGGGATTTATTCTATAGGTCATGTGTGTGTATGTTAATTGCATAAATTTTATTAGCACTCATTACAATACTTAACTGACAGCCAATCAGGTGGCACAGATAGCTGTCAAAATTGACATCCAAACCCAACCACACAACAAAGATTTTACGAGAAAAGGTTGGCCATTCTTTTCTCTACTCTTCTTTTTATATGTCTAAGCCAGTTATAAGCATTTAGGTTTGAAAGCTTGAAGCTTTAAATATCTTCACAAATAACCCACTGAATCTAAATCATAAATGTACAATGCAAAATCCTATGATTTACTACTGGCTTAGATATATAGAAAGAAGAGTAGAGAAAAGGGTGGCCACTCTTTTTTTGTAAAACTTTGTTGTGTGTTTGGGTTTGGATGTCATTTTCGACAGCTATCTGTGCCATCTGATTGGCTGTTAGTTAAGTATTGTAATGAGTGCTAGAGATTTGCAGTATCTTGATTTATTTCAATTTTCAACTATCAGTGATTCGCAAATTAAAATATTATTTACATTCTTTACTGCTCGCTATGTATTCTAAAAACTACTTCGTAGTAAATCATAGCATTTCACATTGTATGTTTATGATTTAGACTCAGTGGCTTATTTGTGAAGAGATTTAAAGCTTTCAAACCTAAATGCTTATGACTGACTTACATATATAGAAAGAAGAGTAGAGAGAAGGGTGACTGCCCTTTTCTTGTAAAATCTTTGTTGTGTGTTTGGGTTTGATGTCATTTTTGACAGCTATCTGTGCCATCTGATTGGCTGTCAGCTAAGTATTGTAACGAGCGCTAGAGATTTGCAGTATCTCAATTTATTTTAGTAGCCATAGATTATTGCAGACCATTGTCCCCAATTTAAGATAAGATATCTGGTACTAGTTTATGATATTTTTTTTAAACTGGTAACTGCATACCCTGTATCACAAGTGAATGCCAAGCAAACTATATGGGTGTTAGAATAGCAGCATTTGGAAACTGTTGGAATCCCAGATAAAATTATCTCTGATCATGAAGCTCCAATCATTTCTGATGAATGAAAAAATGGATCAATAAACATAAGATAAAACATACATCTATTCATAACCCACAATCTAATCTGTTTGAGTAGATCATGCACAAACTAGAGTGATTATTTAGAATATAGATACATGGGTTAAGGAAATTCCTCAGTTTATTAACATGATAAGTTGGTCCAGAAAAGAATCCATGGGGTTTGAACTACAGCTTTATTTTGGGAAAAATATACCCTGTTTATTTAAAACTAAACTGGCAGTGTAAATATGCCCTGTAGATAGGGACAGAGTGTGCTATTCAAGTGCAGCTTAAGCTAAGGAAGATGAAAGAGCTAAGATGGTAAGCAAGGGAAGATAAATAGTACATTTATGATAGGTGATAGCATTATGATAAGAATTAACCTTGTGAGCCACCCAGAAAAATCATGTATCTAAAAGGTTTCAGCCAATTTACGATGGTCCTTATGTTATAATATGCAAATATGACACAATGTGTTTGTCATGGCAAAGGGTCAGGAAGATAAATGAACTTATAATGCCTGTTCATTAAAATTGATTAAAAGGAAAAGAGAATCACCCAACAAAACATAAACAGATTGAAGTAATCGAACAGACCTGAAAGTAAAAGGAATATCTGTATGCAATTGGACACTTATGTTATAAAAATAGTAAATAAATAAATAAAAATGAAAAAGTCAAACAGTAAAGCTAAAAAAAATGTCAGAGTTAAAATGGGTCAAATTGACACATTTAATCTCTCAAACGATGGTGTGTGTGATATAATGCTAGCAAGAGATATGCTTAAAATTCACATGCATTTGCATTACATATTTCATAATAAAAAAAAATTATGATCAAATTTATTGGAAGAATAGTTATTTAAAGACACAATTATTTAAGTAGTTTTAAAATGTAGTTTTGTAAAAATAAAAAGATTGTGTTATATTTTCTTTTAAAAGAGAATAAAGCTCTTATTAACAATAGAGTAGGGAAAGAATTAGGAGAAATAAAAATTTAGAAACTTACTCTGTTTTTTATAAATAAACAAATAAGTTAAAAGAATAAACATCTAAAAATAAATCTTCGTGAAAATCTAAAATAAAAAAAGATTAATTGATTAAAGAAAAATGTGAAAATCAATTAAATTAAAGAAAAAAGTAAATTTAATTAAACAATAGATTTAAAGCTATGGTAAGGAAAAGAACAATGGAAGAGAAAAAAAAGTATAAAAAGTTACAACTGTTTATTATTATTATTATTCCACTCTTGAGTCTTTAATTTTGAAGTAGATTTGTAGAGTTAAATAGATTATCGTAAATATTAAACATAATTTTTTAAAATAAAGTTAAATATAAAATATTTGCATAAATTTTACTACATATTCACAATGAATATAAAGAGTGGAAGAAAACTAATACTGTTGTAGATTTGATTGATACATATTCAAAATATGATGTGTATCTTTCTCTATCCATCTTAATAATCTTGTCTTATTATTATTGTTGTTGTTCAAGGTTGAGGTGTTTTGGACATGTTAAGAGAAGTGAAGAAAATTACGTCAGAAGGAAAATTATGGAGATGGAAAAGGTCCAGGGCAGACCCAAGACATGATGGATTGACCGAGTGAAGAGGGACTTGCAGGAGATGGCACTCAAGGAGGAAATGGCTGGAGATAAATGATCCGCACCAGCGACCCCACTTGAAATGGGATTAATCAAGCTGTGAAAAAAGAAGAAGAAAAATTGTTATGAAATATTAATAAAATAAAATATAAAAATCTTGGAATCCTACTAAGAAATTTATTAATTAATAAGTAAAGAAGACATAAGTTCTGGCAACAATAATGAATTTCATTTTCATTGTTGCTTATTACTAATGTATTAAATTTCTATAACTTCCAAGTAAATCTTTTGATCTGATTTTATCACATTCTCAACTTTTATTAGTTGCACACTGTTTTAATTAAAGTAATGAATGTTACGTATGTATAATACTCTATAGATATAGTAAATTTTATAGGAAGCCTGCAAGACATGGTGTTTAAAAAATGATGTTATTTTCATGCTACTAGTTAGTTTTTATTAGATAGATTAATATATTTAGTTATATTTCTGATTTGTGGATTTATAGAGACTGGTTTATATTAAGTGTTTTAAATTTATAATATTCTTTCTGTTTAATCAGTTATTTAACGTAAAATGTAATTCATTATTGGTGAACATTTTAATATATCAAACTTGACTAACATTTTATATTAGCTAGAGAAAATAATAGTTATAATATTTGCAAGCAAATGTATATATAGTTATATATGCATCCTTACTTTTTTCATTCCATTTTTTTATTATTATGGGAATATATTTATCTCAATGTGGACAAATGTTATTCCACTATAAATTAGGCTTGATTAATATATGAAGACAAGTTCTATTCTCTAGATCACCGTTTCCCAACCTTTTTTGGCTCACGTACCACTTGGTAGTATATCATGCTAAATTGTACCACTTCGTAAAAATGATTGTATTTTGTGAAATTTGTTATTGCGAGTGTGTTATTTTATTTGCATTATACATATTATAGGGTGACCATGTATTCATATCACATAATGAGACAAATTACATTGTAACATGCCTAAACGTCATGCTGGATTATAAACTCACTGAAATTATAAACTCACTGTAACATATATGTATGTGTTTGTTCAAAGTATCATATTTATCTACTATTTTGTCATATTTCATTTACTAATAAATGGTTTTAATAAAAACACAAAATTATAAAAACTCAATTAATATATTTTTTTATCATAATCAAATGTTTTTATAAAATAAATTTAATGAGATCCTTGTGCTTGTTTCGAAGAACATAATTTTTTGAAATTTGGTTCAGAAGATGCAAGATTACCCTTAAGTCTACAGCTGCATTCAATCTGTTTCAATACTTTTTTTTAAAAAAAATATATGAAAACAAAGCTCTTTCTACTAATTCCATACTAGTAAATGGTAATAATAATTTAAGAGCTTTCTCAGAAAACTGTTCATATTCTTTAATGTTTAACCAAAATTAATTAGATTGTGTCGATAATTCTATTAAATTTTCTTTCTCTTTTATTGATAATGATGTAGCTTTTTCTAACTTTTCTTCATAGAAGGGGTTTGAAATCCACTTATCATTTGTGTTTTCGGGTTTTGGAAAATATTCCATGAAAGACAATTTTAATCCTGTTAAATGTGCTATTATATTTTCTGTATATCTTGAGACAGACTAACCTTATTTTCAAACAAAAATATGTAGAGTTTCGAATTTTTCCGGTTGATTGTTTTCAATACACTGTTTCCAAAAATCTAATTTCTTAATCATACTTTCAATTTTATCATTAACATTAAAGATCGTTATCGAGTTATTCTGAAGTGTCAAATTTAAGTTCATTTATTTGCAAAAAATATCAGATAAATATGCAAGCACCTGAAGCCAATCAAAATCATACAATTTCGAAGAGAGATCAAAAGGATTGTCTTTAAAAAAAAAAAAACCTGTGCTTCTTGTCTAAGTTCGAATAAGCAGATTATATAGGGATCAATGAATTTTAATAAACAAAGACGATACAATCACAAACAATAACCTGTCACTTGTAAGCCATGCGGTGAAGTGAATGAGAGTGCAGCACTATCACAACAGTGGCGGTGACATCTCAAGTTACTGGTGGCTAACGGCTAAATTTAAAAGTGCACTCCAAAAAAAAAAAAACGATATCAATTGCTGGATTTTCGATCATCGACTGTACATATTAACAACTTTACTGTATAATATTATTCATTAAAATAATTTTTATGAATTATAGGAAAAAACGTTTCTATGATATTTTTATGATTTAATTTTTTTTATTTTTTATGTCCGCCATTATTGATTATTTTTCGTGTACCACCAACCAGCAACTCGCGTACCACCAGTGGTACGCGTACCACAGGTTGGGAAACGCTGCTCTAGATCATCCAAAGGTTGTGTTTTTTTAAGTAGAGCAATTATAAGATACTTTTTTTTTTTTTACAAAACGTTTATGGCTTAAATAATTACTTTGAAATATTAAAAATATTCTATTGGAACATAACTGCCTGTAATACTTGCATGTATCAATTTTGTAATCCAAAACCTCCTATATTCTTCTCAACATTTAACAGAATACCAACCACGGTAATCAGATATATTTGGATTAGTTAGATTATATGTCAAAAATAGAATAAACAATTGGTTCTACAAGAATCAGCAATTAGGCTCTATTATTGAGTCTAAAAATGAGTATCATAGATGCTTATCTGTATCTATTTGTATTTTTCTATTCTACATTGTGCATTTCATGAGGAGAAAAAACTTTTGCATAATTTTGACTGGATTAATTTTTAACTAGCAGTCAAGTATTTTTAACCTTGAAAAAAAAAAACCTTCAATTTTTTTTTACATAAATTTCTAATAGATTGCTATAAGAATACACTAATTATATACATATATTTAAAAAATATTGATGCTAATTCATATGTTTGGGGGAAATCTTTGATAACGGTTTTAAATGTTTTCTTTTGCACTTAACATACTTAACAAAATATATATTTTTTCCAACAGTAAAATGTGTTTATTACAATAACTATAAGTTTTATGAAAATATTTACAGTGAAAGATCTGATAAACAATTTATCAATATTAAAAGCGGTTAATTGTCTAAATAAATGTTATTTATAAATAGCGTTAATGTTATAATACTTTTATATTTTTGAATTTATATTTTTACTTCAGATATTTTGTTTTATTTTTGATACTGTGTATATATATTTTTGAATAAAACGAACATATATAAAATGCATGTACAGTCGTGTCCAATGGCAGAACAAATGAAATATGATTATTCCTTGGTCATTGAATCTTAGATGTTAGAATTTAAATTAGTACTAATAATTTAAAACCATAATATACCGTAAAATATACATAGATTTCGTTAACATTTATTTATACAGTTTTCTCTCTGGTTTCCGAGTTAAATGTTAAAGAGGAATTGTTCTTCAGTGGATTGTTTAAAGAGGTTTTAGCTTTATCTATCTATCTATCTATCTATCTGTCGTCCGTCCATCCATCTATCTATCTATCTATCTATCTATCTATACATCTGTCTATCCGTCTATCTATCTATCTATCTATCTATCTATCTATCTATCTATCTATCTATCTGTCTATATGTCTGTCCGTCCGTCCATCCATCTATCTATCTATCTATCTATCTATCTATCTATCTATCTGTCTGTCTGTCTGTCTGTCCGACCGTCCGTCCATCCATCCATCTATCTATCTATCTATCTATCTATCTCTATCTATCTATCTATCCATACATCTGTCTATCCGTCTATCTATCTATCTGTCCGTCAGTCCGTCCATTCATCCATCTATCTATCTATCTATCTATCCATACATCTGTCTATCTATCTATCTATCTATCTATCTATCTATCTATCTATCTATCTATCTATCTATCTGTCCGTCCTTCCGTCCATCTATCTATCTATCTATCTACCCATCTATCTATCCATCCATCTATCCATCCATCCATCCATCTATCCATCTATCTATCTATCTATCTATCTATCTATCTATCTATCTATCTATCTTCTTAACTTGGATAGAGTTATTTAGTTGGAGTTAATTAATATTAAAAGGAAATCTGTCTATGTGTGCTTGAAATGGAAGCTTTTTAATAAATATGTTTTTTTACTAATCTTTATTGATTAGAGTATTTTAATGTAGTGAAAGTTATTGTTGTATTTTGTAAACATTGCATACAAGTTTGTGCACTCCAAAAAAACTAGAATTTATTCGAGGGATTGTTTTTAGATCGCTTACTGATAATTGAGGAATTTTAATTAAAGCATTAACGTAATCGCGATCGACAAAATTCCAAGAAATATTTACTGATCTATTTCTAGATAAGAGATTTTACTTTATTGGAGAATGTAATTAATTGTTGCAGTTATCAGAAAGCTATAAAAAGAGTATGTAACAAGTACGTCAGGCCATTTTTCGAGTACATCTCCAGTTGACTTTCGTGTTCAATTCCGTTAGGAGAGATCTAGTGTCAGTGCTTCGGTTAATGTCCAGCGCTCAGTGGAAATGTAGTTCACGGGCATAGCTGAATAGACCCACAGAGATTGGGAGACCGAAGCCTGAGGAAACCGTCCGGATAGCAGCTGAATGAAGAGTTGAGTTTTCAGCGGTTTTCAAGTGGAGTTACTAGTAGACTGTTGCAGAAACGGAAGCTGTAAGGAGCTTATAGTCGGTCGCAGTGCTACACTATGATGTGTTCGTGTACAGCTAACTGGACCGCGGCCAATGTGTGCGTAAACCTAGCCCATTGTGAACCGCTTTGTAGCAGCCAGCCTGAATGTACATCGAGAGAATTGAACGTTAGCAAACTGTAGAGATAGTGTTGTTACAAACTATTCGCTTTTCTGATTACTTAAAATATTGTGTCTTTTATTGTATATATTCATTTGTTGGCCGCCCAGTCATACTTGCGGACACAGCAGTTATAAAGCTATCATCCATAAATCACAGATTTGAACACTCTGGAATGACAAATTATTCGATTAATTATATATTAAATTTACCAGTGTTTACTTATATAAGTTGGAGCCAGTTACAAAAAAAAAAACACTGAAGACTTCAAATCATCATAATAGAATCATGTAGACATTAAGTAGGCATTAATAAGAAGAGTTCAAAAGTTAAATACATTGGTTAAAGAGAGAGAAAAAAGGATTTTGGAAAAATTAAGAAGCTAAAATGATTAAATGAAACTGACCTAAACGTAATAACTAGAGAAACGGACAATAAATGTACAATAAAATTCTTAAACTGAATATCAAAAGCTATACCAGACATAGAATATGATCACATAGAAAAGACACGAGTAAGATAAAGATGAATAAATTAAAAATCAGAAACCTTTATTCTGTAAGGACCTGATAAATTACGATATTTTATGATATAATATCTTCTAACACATTACTATTCTAACGTTAAGTTGTTTACTCGATTAGGATTCAGATATCTAGTCATTGACATTTTATGACCATATTTTTTTTTTTATGACGATTATAACATTTGTCCATCCGTGATCATTACATAAAATTCCATAATACTTGTATTAAATTTTAATCGAGATTTCTACTATTTAAAAAAATTAAAAACATAGGCGCACATACTCATATATATTTTATTGAATGAGCCGGATCAATTAACTTGACTTTTATTTGCCTACAAAATTCTTAACTTTTTTTTTTTTAAAAAAAAAAAGAATTAAAATAAAATTCAAGTTTATTTATGTTTCAGGTGGAATTTTTTGTTGTTCCTTTTTTTCTTTTGGAGTTATCGATAACTTTGGTATAATTTAATCATCTTGAGAGATTGTAGGTGTTTAATAAAGTCTGATAACTTTCGTTTGGTTTATGTCAAGGTCAATGCAATAAATTGGGAGATCTTGAAACTTATTAATATAAATCTCTGGAAGCTATATTACAAAAAAATATACGTACATATGCTTTTAATATGTATTATATATACACAGGGTAAAAAAATTTTTTTTGTGTGTTTCTGGAAAGTTTGTTAACTTTACAATTTTTACATTTATAACACACCCACAATCTCAATAATAATGTATTATATACGTGTGTGTGGAAATGAATAGACGACAAAAATAAAATATATATGCTGTATTTTCTGCTTGACGCTTATAGATTATCATTAGAATCATTCATCATTATTATATAATTAGCAACACTCGTAAAAAATATGATTATTTGAAAATAATAACAACAAACATTAAAGTCAAGCGTTGTTAGCCGAGAGATCAGCACAGCCGCTTTGCAAGCAAGCAGTTGGTTTGCAGACGGTTGTTGCGGGTTCGCCTCCCGTCAGATGCTATTACATATGGAAAGAAAAAAAAAATTAAAGTTGAGTTTCGCGATCATAGTCTGTTTTATCACAACGCCTTTTGGCTTGTTTATTAGATATCTGCTGTATTTTTCCTTCTTTTGCAATAAATTTTGAAAAATTGCCTAAATATAACTCACTATTTCTTTACAGTTTAACCATATTTTTTCAATGAAAGCAATTAATATAATATCTCTAAGATAATTCTAATAGCATAAACAAAGAGAGATTTTCTTTCTCTAAGAAAACTAAGCTCAAACAAAATATTTTTTTTAGTAATGGACTATCATTTACACAATTCATTTGCACATTATCCCAATCCAGAAAAATATGAGTTTACAATACAATAAATTGGATATAATTAATAGCTCTAGCTGCAACTGCTTATTACTGAAATGCTCCATTTTTTAGCATGTTAAATTGTGGACGATTTTATTTCCATCATTGGTTGACAAAGGATTTTTTTAAACACTAATTAATTACTAAATTGAGGTGTAATTTGCATTCACCACATTAAAAACATTCTGTAGTTCATCTTTTAAAGTGGCAAAAATAACACAATCATCAGCATATTGTAAATCCAGAAGAAAAAAAAATGAAATACTTGTTTTTGCTTTTTTTTTTTTTTTTCCATGTGTCATAGCATCGGCCGGGACGCGAACCCACAACCGTCTGCAACCAACTACTTGCTTGCATGGCGGCTGCGATACCTCTCGGCTAACAACGCAAGACTTGTTTTAGCTTTTATAGTTCAAATTAAAAACTTCATCATTAAAACTCTACAACATCGTGATATATTCTTTCAAATAGCTGCTCTTAAACGGATGAAGAGTTATTTCATAACTTGTTTAACATCTATTTTCATTTCAAATTCAAAAGATTCTCTGCTAATAGTAAATGATAATGCTTGCCCCCATTTCTTCAAGTAGAAGGTGCAGAATAAGACAACTAATAATCAATTAATTTTAAACACGGCCAACAACAAAATTTTTTGATTAGTCAAAAAAAGTTGAAAATGAATTTTGGAATAACTATAGAAAACCAATCTGTAAAATACATTGACCTAACACAGCGTTCTAGTAAAAGTGTGATTGATTTTCTCTTCAAACTGCCTACAGCCAGCAACTGCAAATAATTGCATATGTAACATAACTCCATAATTTAGCTATTTATCGTAAAAACTTTTAAGAGATTAGCTTTTTTGGATAAAGAATTATGACATAAAATGTTACCATTTATTTTGTATCTTCATAAGATCATCTTTAATGCTTTAATTGCTACCACAAAAACTTGCAAACCTCTTGAAAGCATTCTTCCGACTCATAACTTTATTGCTACACAAGCATAAATAACATTATTGCCTATTCTAAAACAAAATTTAACGTTAGCACTTTTTTTCCATTGTGAGCTAAGATACAAAATAATGTAATATTTTATGCTTTCTCGTGATCCAGATATGATAGCGCCTTAAAATATTTGTGGTGAATATTACTATATAACGTGTTAAGTCAGCGATGACAATAGAAGTAGCTTGTAGAGAAAACCATTCTTTAGTCGCCATTTTATTAGGCTGCACTACCATGTTAGAAGATTCTTTGATCTGTTTATTTTACATCTTTGTGATGATGCCTTTTAATTTTTTCTGCACCAAATTCTTCTCGTGAAAATTTTGCAACACTTTATTTAATTATAATTCTTCATTGTACTCTATCTTCTGTGTGTAAGTATGAAGACGATCTCAAAGAGTTGCTTTGAGATAATCCTTATAATTGCTTCTTCCAAGAAAATAATGCTTCAGTTACGATACTTTTTTTTAGGAAATGAAAAACGATGAGTCCTTATTTTTCTATCATTTTAAATTTATTTATAGGCTGTTTCAGTGTACAATAACTTTATCAGAGTAACAGCCCTATATTTAATTATAGTGAATCGATACTATAATCAAAATCAACTATAATTCTCCAAGCTAATCTTAACATTAAATATACTTCAGCATCTATTTTTTTAGATTTCCTATTAATTGTAGTGAATCCTGATGTTAATTAAAAGCTTCAACTTAGCATAAAGAATAAATATTCTTTAATTTGAATGTTATCTGAAGATCACTTAGTGATATAAGAATAAAATTACCAGAAAAATAATAAAATAGATACAGAAATAGTTAAGTAGAGAATTTATAGAGTTTTTTTTTTTTTTTAATTAAAAGACAAAACATAAAACTCATCATGGCAGCAGTTCCCTCTCTTTTTATTACAATTTTACATCTTGTCCAACATTATTTCTTTCTGAATTATCTTATGCTTTACCTAATTTAGTTTTAATTAAAGAGAAAGCTTTGTCACCTTTTCACATATGCACTGCACTACTTTATATAAGCTCAACAATGCTGTGATGAGTGCAGGTAAACTTTCAAACCCAAACACAAAATAGAAACTTTATAAAGATAAAAATGGCTATCTTATCTTTAACCTAATATGTAGCGTCTTGGTTAGAAAGAGTGATGATGTTACTCCATTCACTTTTATATCCATTAATTTTTCTCCAAATCAAGATCTGACCATAATCAAAAATAGTAATAGTGTCAATATTATCTATCCCTCCTCCCCTTGCAGAATAATATATTTTATTTTATTTTTACGTGAAAAGTAGCTTTGCGGTGAAGTGCAATAGCGCCTATATTATTTTACAAATATCAAAAAAAAAAAAAAAGGAAATTTCCAAATAATAATAACAATACATTTAAAAAATAACAATAAAAGAAAAAACCCACATACACACACAAAATCTCATTTCACAAGTTGTGCAATCCCCTTCTATGATATAATTCTATAATTGTGGAATTTTAACAGGACCAAAACATGGTGATTGTTTTGGCCTTTAGCATTATCAACAAAAAGTGTAGTATGCACATAATTAGAGATTTTTCATGGTATTTTCTTCCTCTGTCTAGAGTACCTTGCAGAGCTTTAGAGCTATCTGGAACAAAGGAATCCAACTGGATATGGGTCATTGGTTCTAGAGAATTCCTCTCTTCTTATATGATCCAACAGTAAAGAACAGTATGAAAATAAATTGGCTTTGATTACACTCTCATCCTCACAAAGAGGTCTTTTTTTCAAATGGTAAAATCCTGAAGTAGTTTAAAATTACATTTTCAGGATTTTTTCCATGTTTGAGAGAAATTTTGCATGTGCACATGTCATTTGCTTTTTTAATTTTATTTGTATGTTGGTGTGCTTATTTCCACTAGAACATTTTGATAGAATGTTGCACAGTTCCTGACTCTTAAGTTCACATTAAGAACAATTTATATTTTTCAAAAAGAAATGGTAATGTTGTATTCATTTAGTATAATCAAATATTTATGAGGAGTAATACACATAAACTAGAAATAATATATTTCACACAATAGATTATGTATTATTAGAGAAAGAGGAAATGAATAAAATACTGAAAATTAAAGTGTTTGACAATGAAGAGAAAGTATGTAATAGTGATCATAATTTCGTTATAATAGAAATGGTTAGTAATGCGATGGAAAATAGAAATAAAAGTAGAAAGGATAGTGAAAGATGTGGATGGAGAATGAATGATCAGAATAAGTTAAAAGAATATAAAAGGAGAAGAAATCATGGAAGAGTTTGTTGGGAATGAATATAAGGACTGTTGTGATGAAGTAGAAAAAGTGGCAAATAGGGTGTTAGTGAGAATATTCAGAAGAATAAAAGCAATAGATAAGTAAGAATTAGAAAAAATGTAAAAGAGAGAGAAAAAGCATGCAGATAATATAAACGTGCTATTAAAAACAAAGAAAGTGAAAAAGATATTAATATTAAATAGGGAAATTATTATTTTTTAAAAAAAGAAGTTGGTTAAAATAGATAATTATAAAGAAAGAATGAAATTAAATAGTAAATTAGTGGGGGATATTAATAAAAGTGGAAGAGATGAAGTAAAAATTTTTTTGGAAATATATTAAAAGAAGGAATGTAGGGGGAGAGAAATAATATTATTAGATGATGAGGAAAAAGAGTATAGCTCTAGAGAGGAATTAGAGACAATCTTAAATAAGTATGCAATGGATATAGAAAAGATGTTAGATGTAAAAGACAGAGTGATAACAAACATAAAAGCACATAGTAATGTAAATATTAGTTTTACAAAAAATTAATTGAATGAGGCAGAGAAGAAATTGAAAAGTGGAAAGGAAGAAATTTAAATGATGGGCAGCAGAAATGGTAATAAATTTGGGAAATAGGGCAAAATTAAATTTATTATCATGTTTTAATAAGATGCATAACAGGCTAATTTATTAGCCGCTTCATAAGTGATGCTCTAAAAAAATATATTAAAATTTTTTTCTTAACTTGTTTTTTTCTTCAAAAGATTAGTCTATTTATTTAGAAGAAGATTGCTGAGAATTAAAAAAAATCATAATTTACCATAAATACAAGAATATTTCTACTTTTGATAACTTTATCATCATTTTCAATCATTATCAATCCATCATATGATTGAAGCCTCTCCAAGTTTAATCCAGTTTCCATAATCTATAGTTCTCTCTTCTCCACATTATATGAACAAAATTTCTTATTTCATCCATTTATTCCAAATATGATCCATTTCTGGGTCTTTTACAAATTTTTGAAATCCAATTGAAGATTTCAACTCTTTATCAATTATTTCTTCTAGCAATATGTCCAGCCCAGTTTCAATTACATCTCTTAATTCTTTAAACGATGTCAATAAGACACGCCAGTGAGACCTGTTTGCTTCTCACCCATGTGTTTCATTTTGATATCTTCCTGTTACTTTCGCCAATGTTGAGTAGTCTAAAGATTATATTGTTCTTCTGCTAAGTGTCTAAGTCTCAGATGCTAAAAGAGAACTGATATAACACATTTATTAAAAACCCTCCTTTCAAAACTCATAAGCATTTTTCCTTTTAATATTATTTCTACCAAAAGCACAATTTAATTCTATACTTAATATAATCTATTATGCTTTAATCTGTGTTAATAATATCAAAGTATTCGTAATTATTAACTTCTTATAATTTATGATTATCAATTTTTATTTTTTTCTTGTAAGAAAACCCATTGAACATTACATCAATCTTCTTAGCATTTATCTTTACTCCTACTTTCTTATTTCCATCTGATAACTCTTGCCACAAGCTCTAAAGCTTTATTTTCAAAAACAATTGCATCAACTACAAAATTTAGATGATTTGAATTAATCTCCATTTACTTTTACCCCCCCTTAGCTTCCCATTTTAATCCAAAATATTTCTTATAAACTGCTGTAAAAAGTTTTCGGCAAAAGAGATTGCCCGTACATATACCCTGTACATATACCCTAGTTAATGTCAATCTTCTTAGGTCATAGTGTAAACTTATCCCTGTTGCTGCATTTTAATAAATATTTTTTAGAAAAAGACAATATCTTGAATCTTTAGCTTGGTGGTCCAAACTTTAATCTCTATAGAATCTTGTCGAATCGAAAAGTTTTTATAATTTAGAAATGGAAAGTATAATGGCAACTCATATTCATTAGTCTTTCTATAACTGGCCTCATAATACTTTTAAATTCAGCTACTTCTTTTTGCCTGATTAGAATATTGTAGTCATTTGAAATTATCTTGATAACGAATTTATATAGAACTGATGAAAGATTGGAAGGTCTTTAATTTTTAATTTCATTTTTTATAATTTTTCTTAAATGTCGACATTACAACTGCATTCTTCTAATCATCTGGCAATCTTTATAATTGAGATCTTCGATATATATATATAACTTTGCTCACAATTTTTCTATTTTTCCATCTGTTTCTTTTAAAATGACGATAACAATTTTATAATTTCCTGGAGCTTTTGTCTTCTTCACAGATTTAATTGCATATCTTATTTGCCAGACAATTCAGAGATGTAATAAGTGTAGGAAATACTTTGTTTTACATCATCTCTCTTTTTAATAAGAGTTTCATATTTTCTTATTGCAGAAGTAGCTTTTTTACCAATACCAAGATGTTGATTTGTGCTTTGGAGACTTTAATTTCTTTTATAGCTTTCTTTGCTAATTCTCAAATATATATTATATTTATTATTAACTCTCATTTTTGTCATTTTACAAAACTCCTAATATTAAATTTTTCTTAATGGATGTTTTAAAATTTCTTTCACATTTCGAAACATATTGGTGACTTGCTATTTTTTTGTACCAGCAATCTTTATTGTAGTTTTTAATAGAATATGTTATTGATTTCAGTAAAATCTGAACCATCTTCAAAGTCTGTTAATATTTTAAAACGATTTGCAAACAAATTTGTTGGAATATTTTTAACGAGTAGGGATATCACTTGTTAATACTGACTTTCTTACTGTTTGCATCTCTTTTGTTTGGATTATCATTTATTTTACATCTCACTAATCAATGATCAATTTCTAGGTTGAGTCTATTAAGAACATAATTTTGATATAATCCAACTTTTCAGTGCCTTCATGTGGAGGTTACCATGCTCATTTTCTTTTTCTTTTTTAAAAAAAGAATTCATAATATAATGATTTTTTCCTCTTCGGATTCCACATGTCTGGATAATATTACTAAATATTCCACTAGCTGAATAAACTTTATCGTACTACCTGAAAGAAAAAAAAAAGCGCAAAGAACAAAAATGTATTTTTCATTTACGAAAGGTCGACAGAAAATTAGCTGCTGTCATTTATGTGGCAATCGAATGCTTTAATATTTATTAATTCTATTAGGTTAAAATGACAGCGAACATAATTTATAATCCATATTCGAATATGAATGAACTAAAATGAAATATTAATTCTAATATTAGCATAGGTTAAAAGTCGATATAGGGAAATGAAATGTTAAAAAGAAAATATATTGGTATAAACTTAAAATATAATTATAATTCATAGAGTAATCTTACGCATTAAACAGTAGGGGCTGGCGAAGATATTTTCTTTCACGACTAATACTTATTAAAATTTTTAAAAAAACTTCAGTGATTTAACATAATGAATAATATAACTTGATTAAAAAAACAGTGAGTTATCAAAGAAAATGTAATTAATGTTCATAATAATTTAATAATGTCATTTACTTACATTCTATTAATGTTTAAGTTTTAAAATGTTCACGTTCAATTAAGAATATTTAAAAATTAATTCAGTAAGTTATTAAATTCATTAATTGTTAATCATCATCGTCATTAGCTTCTATTTATGAATAAATAAACCATAATAACATGACATATAAAATTAAAGCTATGCAATGATTTTTCATCCAATTTGTGAAATCACAACTCTGTATACATAAGTTGCATGTTAATTCTTCAGTCTATTCATTTTATTTTTTCTTATATTATCTTTTAATTTTTGCAAAAAAATTCTTTCTGAAAGAGTTCTGTTTTAATTATTGCTTTAGAGTTACTTAAGATTTGTTGTTATAAAGTAAATGGTTTAGGTCTTCTGGTAAGTTTATTGCTTCATATCTTATCCAATAAAGATGAGATTTTACAATACTAGATTTAATACATTGCACAGGCTAAAACCTGCATTTATATATGTAATATAGGCGGGGTTCGAACTCAAGACTTTCACACGATCCACTACTCTCAGTGCCATCTCATATTGCTGAACCACCTGATCACACACATGTTGAAAAGATAAATAATCACCAATATACGTACTTCATGCTAAACCAGCAATCATCAGTTGGTCCAGATTACTATATTTAATATTATCACATCGTTTGTTGAAGAATATGCCACTATATTTCCGAAATATTACTGAGAATCCTTAAATGAATTTTTTCCATACTTTAAATTATGATGATAGGAAGTTCTGTGTCTTAGCTTCATATATTAAATTTGGCATAAATAACAGCTCTCTATCTAACGAGTTTAGTTAAAATAGTTATATCTTAATAACAGAATACTATTTCTTTTAAATTAATAAATGCAGCACCATTTTATAATTAAATCACAGATTTAAGTTTAATATATTTATGATATCTTTATGTGCATGCTGGTATATACTTGTCCATCACTATTTACTCCTTCAATACTATAATAGTAGTTAGGATATTATCCTCCATGGCTATGATCTAACTTTTAAGTTTAGAATAAAGCTAGAAAAGTTTTGCTCAAAATTTTTAAAACTTATCTGCCTAATAACCATTCTAAATTCCACCTGGCCTTGCAATTTTGCATTAGGAGAGATAATCCAATTTATTTACATTATCCCAGATGCAATTATTATAAGTCTGAATAAACAATGGAGTTGGGTGGTAATACTACATCTTAATTCCAGATTAATTTTAGATAACTGATTTTTATTACTGAACAGCTTTGTATCTGCATTTTTGCTTTTTTTTTTCTCATGTGTCATAGCATCAGCCTGGAAGCGAACCGCTAACCCGGGAGCTGTCGCTGACCTCTCGACCACCAATGCTTGACTATATTTTTGCTTTTAGAGCCATTTTTATTAATTTCCAATTTCTACTTTCTAGTATCCATTGATTATTCGGACTTACAATAGAAGTCTCTAAAGTAGAGTAGAGTAGAGTATACCTATTTTAATCATTTTTCCATAATCAGATGTTAAAAGAAAGGTATGAAAGTCTGTGATAATTTGTTTTATATGTACCTTATAATATTTTCAGTAAATAGTTATCTAGTTACTCTTAGATAATTCAAAAAATAACATGTACTGCAATCTCAATTAAAGTACTAGAATAAGAATAAATTATTTATTTACATGTTTATTTAAAAATAGGCATGGTTTATCGCAAATAATCCCAGCGGTAAACAAAAAAGACTCATGTATTGCATTGCCAAGCAGGTGGTATATTCAAATTCAAAAATTTGCATACTAATTAATGTATAAGTTGTCTCTTCTATACACCTATAGTAATGCTACAAATATATATAACCAGCTGAAAGCAGTGCTAAGCTGTAAATCTTTAAAGGAGTCATAAGTTTATAATCTTTCTGGCATAGTGAATCTTCACTTTATATTGAGTTACAAACGAATAAGAAAAGTAAAAAAGATAACCTGAGTTAATATTTTATAAGGTATTTTTTTGGGAATTAACATTCTTGCAATAATTTAAACTATACAAAGTAGCTGATAAGAGTTCAATTAATTTTAAATAAGTATATTTTATGTGAGACTAGTATATTAAAATACACTCCAATCATAGCCAACCAAACCCCCAAAACTAAGATAGCACTTGAAAGGCATATCATATCTATTTTAAATCTTATTAATAACAGATACCTTTGGGTTATTCAACAGCAGATATTTTATTCTAAACTGTAGAACCCTGTTTATTTTAATACTTTAGTAGAGAATCGAATTTTGGAGTGTAATGTCCTCAGATCGATTCCTGTTCCGACACTTTCGCACTTGTGCTCCTTAAGAACTCTGCAGCAATAAAGTCGCTCGATTATTTATTTTAAACCGTACAAAGCAGTATAAGACTTCAAGTAATCAGAAGAACATGAATGCTTTTAGGTTGAGATTAATGAGCTCTAATTGTTTTAAAATACCTTTGTTTTTTTTAAGACTAGATTGACATTGTCATGGCTTTTTACTAACTTTTTTAGTCTTAGTTTTTACCTTTATTTTTCGAACTCAGACTTTCACACGACCCACTACTCTCAGTGCCATCTCATATTGCTGATCCACCTGATCACCCTAACAAGGGCTTTGAACGTTCCACCATCAGATTTTCAATGAAAGGGAAGGCTGAAGAGTTGTGAGTTGGAATAGTTTGAAGCCTGTCCATTAAAGTATGAAGATTGGCGATCTTAATATAAAGCTGAGCACTGATTATATATATGTGTGAGGATAGTAATCTAGACCAACTGATGATTGTTGGTTTAGCATGAAATACGTATATTGGTGATTATTTATCTTTTCAACATGTGTGTGATTGGGTGGGTCAGCAATAAGAGATGGCACTGAGAGTAGTGGGTCGTGTGAAAGTCTGAGTTCGAATCCCGCATATATTACGTATATTAATACAGGTTTAAGCCTGTACAATGTATTACTTTTATTTTTATAATTTTTTGTTCTATCAATATTCTTATTGCCTTTTGATTAATATTTTCGACTGTGTCCGGGAGTTATCTTAAATGAATCCTCAAGGTATATCTATTATTTTATACAAATAGATTATAATGCGAGAAGGTACAATATATATCACAATGCATAAGTGTCATTTAATAATAAGAAACAAAGTTCAAAAATAAATATTTTTAAATAAGAAACATATAAAAATGTGTAAAATACAAATCTTAAGGAAATAAATGATAATGAGTATTAAGAGATTTAAAAGAATTATTAAAATTAATGGTCAACCACATAATAATGTGACGTAGTGACTTAAGGGATAAAGTAATATGCTTTGTTTACTATAAAATGTTCATATACATTCACACATACACTCATATATTCATAAATATTAAGTTTTTATTACTATAAAATGTTCATACTTACACACGCATCCATATGCGCATATATACAGACACGTATGTGTACATATGCGCATATATACACACACGTGTGTATACATACACACAGAAGTTAGAAACCATTTAAAGATATTGAACTTAATTCTTTAAATGACTAAGTACTTTTATTAAATCACTTATAAGCTTAAAAATAAAATGAATTGAAAAAATTTGGTATATATGTCATTCTTGTAGAAAATAATATTTCTAAGTCAAGCGTTGGTAGTCTTATGGTTAGCATAGCTGTCTTCCAAGCAGCTGGCCCGCTGGCTCGGGTTCGCTTCCCGGTCAACGCATTTGACATATGAAATATATATATTTCTAAGAAATATTAGATATTATAATGAGACAGTATATAATATTTCATCTATTTCGTATGTTTATAAAACAAATATTAGCTTTGTGATAGAAAACAGATTTGTCTTGAAAGATTTCTCCTAATTTTTTAATTTTAAATTATAATTCAAAAACTTTGCGTGAAAAAACTACTTGTAAAAATAATATAGGCGCTATTGCACCTGAACGCAAAGCTATTTTATGCTTAAAACAAAATAAAATTAAACTATTCTGAGCGCTTTCAAGAGACGTGCTCTCATTATCAAAGCTCCAAGTGAATTAATGATATGCAAATTATGCAAAGTTTAAGATTAATTGCTCCATTTTCTTGAAATCGTGAAGCATGTGTCCTTGCGGTTGATGGCGTTGCAATCCATCGCTATGTAGCAGGCCTCCTTCACTTTTCTTTTTAAATCGTGCCTCTCTTTGCAGACCAAGCTGACATCTTGAGGTTCACACTGATGTCCGGTTATTTTGCAATTTGCATGAGTGCATGCAATATTATAAACAGCTTGAGGTGTTTGAGACAGTGCTAATTTATCTTTAGTGTTGTTAAGCAATCTGTTAGAACTGGGAGGGGTGCGAAAAGTTAATTTAAACTGTCTATTAAAAATTTCATAGCTTTGCGTTCAGGTGCAATAGCGCCTATATTATTTTTACAAATTTTAAATTAATAAATAGTGTTTAAATCGGATTTTGATTTTTTACCATACAACCATGCAAAACCAGTTTAGGTCATCTAAATGTTATATGATTTTCTTAGTTTACATTTGTGTATAGAGACGAATATACTAATTAGAATATGGAACATATTCTATCGTCAAACATTTATAGTAAGTTGGATTACAAAAAATCTAATCTTGAGAAGGCCAAAATTTCAAAACAGCATGCTTTACAAACTAGGAGAAAACCCATTTTGATATTTTAAGAGAGGCTTGTATAAAAAGTTGGGTAATTGGTGATGTTAGCAATTATATATATATAAATATGGGGGAAAATTGTCTTGGAAATTTATTTTGGGTGCCTAACTGAAATTAGCTTGTTGATAGTATAAAATGTTTCATTTTGAAATATAACTTAAAACTAGCAGATTGAAAAGGGAAAAAAATTACACAGTTTTATATAAATCAATTTGGATAAGGAGGAAAGGATAAGATTTATTTATTTATTTATTTTAAAACGACTTTATTTCACCAGTACATATTTATAAATACAATGAAAAGATTGCTTTCATTTAGAATGAAATATCACTTAGTGTGTGATATGGACTACAATTTAATACACTTTCGAATTCTACTTTTCATTCAATTCAATGAGCACTGCATATCATGGTTTAACTAATAATAAAAATAAATTAATAGTTATATGCTTAGGAGATCATATGCTTTTCAAGCATTATTAGTGACAGATTGAGCTTCAAAATAAAAATTCTTAGCTCTTGAGACCACGTTTTCTCTGCACTGAATTATATACACTAGTGGCAGAAGTAGAATTACACAGCATGCTTCAAAACCATTTGACTCTTTTCTTTTGAGCAATTGGTGACCACAATTTTTAATTCTACAAATCACTAAATCGATATAAGAAAACTCCAAGAAAAATAAAAATATGTTATATAATCCAAGAAGCAACAGTTTATACAGATCCTCTTCATCCATAGCACCTATTAGTCTTCTGTTTAGTAAGCCAGCATGTAACCGTGTGAACCATCAGCTCAGGAATAAAAAATTTTTTTTAACAAATCTTAAACAAAAAATGGAATTGGGGGTGCATAGAAAATTAAAAGAATTATCAAATAGCTAAAGGAAAGAAGGATAGAAAATTAGGAAGGTAGTTGATTTGATAATCTTAAAGAAGAGAGTAAAGATGATTATTTGAAGGACAAACAGTATTAGAAATGAGTCTGTTTAGTCTTTTTAATCTGCTTTTTGACTGATAATTAATGATAACTATATTTTAACTCTTACACAAAATGCTTTTATAAAATAAAAAAAATCTGTTTTGAAGCAATGTTTTATAAAGGAGATAAAGGTATGGTCTTAACAAGAGAGGAATTGTGTTGACTCTAAAACATTGCGATGTAGTTGTAGGAAAAGGAATACTGTAGGAGATTAGCAAATTTAGTTTGAATAATGCATTGGAATGCACTTTTTGAAAGGCAGCTATCTTTTGTGATATTTTCAAGAGCTAGATTTCTGTATCGATTTCTAGTTGAAGAAAGCAATAAATAAAAATTTCAGTTTCATCAACTGAATGGAAATTTTGTATTTGCCCGTATTATTGGTGCCCAAACGGGTCACTAGCCTTCCCAACTAATATTATTATTAAAATGACAGCTCTTTTGCAAAAAATATTATCAATTATTTTATCTCACGAAAATTTTTAATTAGTTGAATTAAATTATTTTGATATTTAGAAAATAAATATAATTTTTTAAATGCCATTCCGTTTTGTAATTTAATTTCCAAAATAAACTGTTTATTTTTTTTTTTTAATTATTAAATAATATGGATTTTTTTTTTTAAATCGAAAGAGAGAGTTGAAGACCTTGTCTTTATTTGATATTTATAAATTGTCGGCGCTCCTAGCTGTCAGATTTAAAAAATAAAAAAAAGTAAAAAACTAAAAACCCTCAAGCAATTAAAAGAATATGGAAAAGAAACTCCCGGTTATGATCTTCTCATAAACATTGGGGGAAAAAAACAAGAATTTCAAGTTCATTTCGTAGGCAAAACATGTTTCCGTGGCTATGGAAAGGATTTATAAAAGGCCGGACTTAATTCTGGACATTATTAAACAAACTTGAAATATTCGAGAAGATCAGTAAGTTGCTTTCGGATATAGAAACAAACTTTACCTGCCTAACTCTGGATTTATTTATTGTTTTAAAGGAATTGTATGTAATATCTCGGTGATGGATTTAACTTCCAAGCTTGCATAGACTAAACTGTATCATATATTAGGCTTTAAAAAATCTGTAGTTAATTTTGTCTTTTTATTTTCTAAGCAGTTTTTAAAAGAAAACCAATAATAATTGATTTTTCCTTCTATCATTTTTAGATTCAGTGGCAATAGTCCCCAAAATGTTTCGTTATTTAAGTAAGTTTGCGTTTTTTTTTTATATTATTATTATTAAATAAAATATAGCGATCTGTTTGAATTTTTGTGATATTAACAAATAATTGAATTTTAAAGTATAATTTTTATAGCCTTTGAAAAGATCGATATATCACAATATTGATTACTAAATATTTTAATAATTGATTAAAAAACTTTTTTAATTTGTTTATTTTGTTATATGAACTTTAAATGTATATATTTTTTTCGTTTCAGTTCTTTTCTTAGCCGTGACTGCGGTGAGTACTTTTGACAAATGCATTTATTCTTTGCACTATGTGTGAGTGTGCATGCATATAGCATTATGATTATTAATAACAATAAGAAGAGTTGAGATTTGGCGTAAATGATTATATTTAAAAACGGAAAAAAATTTTCTTACATGCTCTAAATATCACATGATCACTATCTCAGTGTTGTTTTGTTTTGAATGCTCTAAATATGAGTGCGTATTCATGGGTATTTAGCGTCCATTCTTTGGCTTTGCTCTGTAGCATATCATTCAACATATGTTTAATGTATAATAGATATATTATTAGAGATAAATGTATAATAAATAATTAAAGGTATGAGTACATTTCCATATATGTATATTTGTAAATACAAATTCTATGAAAACATTCCGGATGCTGTGAGCAATGTAACGTATATTTGCTCAACAATTTACTTACATTGGAAAGAGTTATTAACCGAACTTTATTTAGCCTGATTTTTTTTTTTTTTTACTTCAGCTTCGTTTTTCCCCAAAAAAATTTTTTATTTTTTCTTTAGGGAGGAAAAAAAGAATTTTTGATATCTCAAGTGACAGGCGGTAGAGAGATAACAATTATCTCTTGAAAAATGTAATAACAGGCTCCGAAATTTAACAACCGTCTTTATAATACTGACTTTTTAAAAGAAAATTTCTCTTGATAACAAAACATATAATTATTGACCATGTTTTAAATTCATTGTACAAAGTCAAGCGAATTGTTGTCTCATTCTATTTATTATATAACCAGATGTAGTCAGAGAAGGAGAGGTTCAAATACTGAAGTAATAGGCAGACTATAAATATATCTTTCACTCGGCTTAGTAAAAGTGAAAAGTAATTATTCCAATTTAGGATGCTTCTTCTTATAAAAAAAACAGGTGTGGGGTCGTCATTATTCACTAGACTAGACGAATTGTCTAATAATGAGAGTTTGAGCATATCCTTTAGCTAAAAACAAGCTAGATAATTATTTGCATTCAATATGGGACGATTAGCTAGCTAAATGTATATAGGCTGACTATTTAAAAAAAAAAAAAATTCTCAAGTTTATATCTGGCTGAATTCGAATGACAGTCATATGATATGATAGGCGGGTGCGTTATCATTGTACCATAACACTCTTATATTTGAGTGGGAAATACATATACACTTATATATATATACTCTATATTTTACTTTTTTCAGTCGGGAACTGAACCAAAAATTATTACTTTCAATGAGTCTGTCTTACCTGGGATAATTGCGTGACGTGTTATCATTTTTGGGCCTTTTCGCTATATAATAATCTCTACTTGTAGGGGATTTGAACACAGACTTTTAAGCTCCCTTCAACTATCCACTCTATCTAAATCTAAAGATTTATATATCTGAAAGGAGTTTGGAAGTCTGTGTTCAAATCCTCTACAATTACATCTAAGCTTCAGGTATGTATATATACTTGTATTCAAAATAAATAGACTCTTAAAAAAAAGGTGACTCATTCGAAGTGGATGATTATTTCAACATTTCAGAATCTATTTCTACTTTTCTGAGAAATGACTTAATAATAATAATTCTATTAATCTTAATTTCCTTCTTTTATTTGAAGTGTTTAATATAATTCTAATCTAAATAAAAGTATTCTTTTCGGAAATAATTGATTCTTACTTTATTTACTATATATTTCGGATTGCCATTTCACTTTCTACAAAAAAAAAAAAAAAAATAGAAGAAATTAAATAAATAATCGAATGATTTTATCGCTGGGAGTTCTTAAAAAGTTCGATCGCTGGAAATTTTTTCTGCCAGAATTAGAGACGATTCAATAACTTTATGCTCCAGAGTTCTGAGAATCTATAAACCACGCAAGTCAAGAAAGTAGATATTTGAATACTTCGCGATAGTTTGTCTATCTAGCTAGTTAGCTTATTTATTGCAAGAATACAAAGTGTTTATTAAAGTTACCGAAGTATTATAAAATATTAAAATGTTAGGTGTCGTAAATGATATCCGATTTCCACTGACGATAATAGCAAGAACTTAGCTTGCTTCATACTATCTATTTGTATTTATTTACTTTTTTAAAAGAACGTCCATATAAGTATGTTATAGGATTTAGAACAATTAAATGGTGATGTAAATTTTTAAAAATATTTCAATAATTAATTATTTCACTAGCAAAAAAAACATTTAAAGAAGCATATAAGGTCCGTGTGTGTAGTACACGAACATTTATAAAGTTTATAAACGTGCGTGTGTTTTGATAGTAGAAATTTCCAAACTTAAATTTGATATTATTTCAATCTTACATTAAGTTTTTTTTTCCTCATGTGTCATATCATCAGCCGGGAAGCGAACCCGCTAACCCGGGACAACTGCTTGTAAAGCAGCTGTCGCTGGCCTCTCGACCACCAATGCTTGACTACACAAACTTATTTCGATTAATTTATAATCAATTAGACAAAATTTAATTTATAATTGATTTCATTATCTCTTATTTTCCTTGGACTATGCGTGAGAATTTTTGCAACTTAAAAGCATTCACCTTTTAAAAATTACTTGTAAGTGGTTTTAACATAAATATAATATTTAATTCACAGCATAGAGTCATTCTCAAAGTTATTCAACTGAAATAATTAAACAAATGTAATAATTAAAATTTTTAAAACTCTTTTAGGATTATATTAATTAAGTTTTAAATATATTGCTTTATGCAGTTTATTCACATCGCTGGCAAAGTGTAGACTTGTTTTAACGTGTGGGGGTAAGAGCGAAGAGAATATTTTCCCCGTGGCAGAATTATAATTTTGGATTTAAATATAATAGAAATAATTATAGATTTTAGAAGGATAACACGAACATATATATTTATCTATATTTAATCAAGTTAACAATCACATAAAGGAAAATGTTTGTCAGTTTTAGTAGTTTTTATCTTGAAACTAGATTTAAATCTAAATGTAATTTTACGTTCTGAGCGCAAAAAATGTTATTCATATAATATAAACACATCGTCATTACATTCGATCTATTCCTGAACTTTTCAACATAAAATAGTAAGTAATCTATTTCTAAATAGGCAAAACTCTCCATACAATAGTGCCGCTCTGTGCAACTGTTTACATGATTCAACTGTCATCATCATCATTATTCTATACATTGCTGAACAATATAAGTCTTAAATATAAAATATTAAAAACAAATAAAGAAAACAATATAAAATTAAAGAAATAAAAGATATGGATCAGAGGAACGAAGGGATAAATCAGTTTAGATTTTAGTGTAACACTGAGATATATATAATCATTAGAAGATAAATATTACTTTCATCTATACGTTCAACACACTATTTGTGAGCTATGGAATAGAAGATACAATCATCATCATTTCAAAATTGTTATAAACACACTATTTGTGAGCTATGGAATAGAAGATACAATCATCATCATTTCAAAATTGTTATACCGTCATGTTACTAGCTTTGTCCTTATCAATGGTTTGTAAAAAACGAAACAAAAATTGAATATGAGAGATTGAGAATCTTACTGGGTAGAATTAGAATTAATATTTCCATTTTTGTTGACAAGACTCCTTTCCCCCCTTTATTTTGACAGTTTTTAAATATTATTATTATATATATAAATTCCAGCAACTTACAGAGCATTACTGACATCACAGCTATAAAAAAGTTGTAATTATTTTTCATCGTTTATTTGGGAATCTGTAAAAAATAGTCACCGTCTTTTTTAAAAATTTAGATTATCCGCATTCTATTAATATTTATTATTGATTCTTAACCAAAAATTACTTTCACGTTGTTTCTAGGTTTAATTAGATGCTAAATTCTGCATCACAATTTCATTAGTATACATCTTCTCCAAGTCATGTTTGGAGATTCGTATCTTTTTAAACGTGCCTAAGCTTTATTGAGCAATCGTAGGATTTTATTTTTAGTAGCTGACTTATGATCCTTTCTGATAAACATTCATTATTGGTTAGTCAATATGTATCTGTACTTTAAATAGAGTTTAAACGTTTCATGTTGATTTTCAGTAGACACTTTTGCCTTGATTAGCAAAAAATGCAGCTTTCATTTCTGTTGAGGAGAGGATGTTTCATTTTTACTATTGCTAAGATTATAGTTTATCTTTTTATTTTTATTTTTTTGACTTTTTGATCATAATAATTGCTTTTTAATTGTTGTTATAATGATTAATGTCAAGGTATGTAGTGTATTTTTATCTTAATATTGAATGATTAATAATAGTAATTCAAACTTGTGATTGAGTTAATCTTTTATCAACTTTTGATCTGTTGAATCAGTAACGCCCATCCACTTCTTCTGCTTATTTGATTTTTTTAAAAATTCAACTTTTTTATTAAAATGCTATTTAAAATGATTTGTGACAATTTTACGGCTGACGAAAATAGGTAAATAAACCACTACTGTCTAAATAATCAGTATTAGGATTTTAGGAGAGCTTTAATAGGATTACCTGGTGATAAATTTCACAACTTGACAATTTGCAAGTCTTAACGCTGGGAATAAAATTATTTTTAAGTAAAAGCAAATATATCAGGCGGGGGGGGGGGCATAAATTAAAAGTTTGAATCTAAAAAAAATTATTACATACTTATTAAAGGTCTTCGCTATAAGATTAATACATGCCAGAGTTATAAAATCTTGTGTATTTCTGTATTTGAGAGTACTAGAGTAGAATGACTTAAAAAAAAATCTTTAAGCCGGTAAAATCATGTGTTAATAAAAAATTGATAATTTTACGTTGCTCTTTCTTTCCTCATGAAGATAATATTCTAAACTGTGAAATGTAAATTTAGACATGAAATAACGATTGATTCCAAAATGAAAAATTATTATACTAATTGTTCTTACGCGATCTTTGATTATTTAAGAGTTTCGAGGAACCATTTGATCTATTAAATAAAGAGAGATCAAAGAAGGTATTAACAAATTATTATTATTTTATTAGCTTACCGATATAGTAGCGAACCATATTATAATACCCAATACTTATACCTATACATATGCATGTTTTGTGTGCGCAAGCTAGATTCATACTGAAATAGTGTAAAGTATACAGTATATACTTAAACGTGTGCGTGCATATTATAAATGCAACGGGAACTAAAAAAAATTAAAATGTAAAAAAATAAATAAATCATTTTTTATTAATTTATATATATTTTAATATTTGTTTTGAGTCCTCAACTGAAATCGTAGTTAATTGGGAAAATGCTATATTATAGCTGTAGTTGTAGTTCCGTAGTTTAAATGATGGGGGGGGGGGATCTCCGGTTAATCTGGGTTGGACAGGTATCAATGTCCTCAATATAAAATAAAAATACAGCATATATATGTACATACAAAATGTGAATGTGTGGGTGTATATATATAAATTTAATACATACTTGTTTTCAGAGACGAATAAAGAATGTAAACGTAGTTTTGCAAGTACACAATCCCAGTTCCGCAATTAGTACGCAGACACGCTCAATAAGAGCGGAAGAAGTTCGCAATGACAGACTCTATATCAACCTGAAAGAGTAAAAACAATGAAGAAGAAAAAAGAGGAGAGAGAAAGGAATAAGATGAAAGCGAGACAGTAAAGATTACGTAAATATAAACAGTATCTAATTTTAATGAACCACATCGTATTCTATAAAGCAGAAGGGGACTTCCTAATCAAATACCACTTATTGATGATTTGTAGTTGCTATTCATATCTAAAGATTGCTATTAATTAAATGTAAGCCCTACTAAGCATGCCTAACTCATTGTTTTACTGATGTGTATTTCTATATTTATAAACTTGAAATATAAGTATACAATAGTGTAAATCAATAAATTAGTTAGTGTGAAACAGAATATATTCCATAACTGAAGTAAAAATGCCACATTTTTTTATTATTTATTCATTAAAATTTCCACACACATTATTTTATTTTCATTTCCATTACTTGTTTCATTTATCACATAGTATTTTCAGCAATGGTTCAGTGGCTTCACCTGATGTGCACAAAAATCCCAGGGCACTTATTAAATGATTACTCAAATAAAATGCATTATTGCACAACCAAAAGAAAAAAATGAGATAGGGAAAAAGTAAAATAGGTAAAAAAAAAAAAGCGTAATCAGTTACATCTATAAAAAAATTTTTTTTAAATATGTTCATATGATATTAGTTAATGTCCAGTATTGACTGGGTATTACTATTTTCACTTTTGTCTCTAATTAGAATATATATATATAGGTTTGCACATGTGTGTATTTATATGCATATACTATACACTATTAAACTACGGCAAATACTAATACACACTCATACATTTAATTATACTTTGTATATATATATAATCTAAAAATCGTTTTTATATCTGTTTTGTAGGTCATGTGCCAACGAAAAAAAGTTACTAAAGCAAAACCAATTCAAACCCAAAAACCAGGACCAGATGTAGGTGTCGAAGATCTTTATGACCGCCCATTAGACACTCCTCGTTTAGTTGAAATTCTTCCAAAGCTTCGTTCAGGTATTGATTATCCTAACTACACCTTGGATACTGCTCCACCAAGTTCTTTCAGTTGTCAAACTGCTCCCTATCCTGGATATTATGCTGATGTTGATAGTCGTTGCCAAATTTTTCACTTCTGCCCACCCGAAATTGAGGGTGTCCAACAACAGCCTGAAAGATATATTTGTCCACCTCTAACAGTTTTTAATCAGTTAAATTTGGTGTGCGATTGGTTTTTCAATATTAATTGCGAAAGATCTCCTGAGTTGTACGGCGTTGCAAATTCTAGATTATTCCAAACAGTTTTACCTTTATTAGATGATGAACCTGAAGATTTGGCAGCTTACTCACCAGGCAAACCATCAAAAAAACCAGTCACTAAGCCTAAAAAACCTATGGAACCATCTGAAGAAAGTGATGAAGAAATGTCATCACCACCTCCAGTAAAACCAATCAAAGCTAAAAATCCAGGCAAATAAACTGTGTTCTCTGATATTTTAAAATGCCAAAGCAGATGAAAACGATGGACTGACCGTTTTGCTGTGTTTTCGCAAAGCCTGACATAGATTGTGAAGGTGATGGGAAAACGGAACATTGCCCTGAACTTATGGTGGCAACGGTTGCACCCGTTGCAGACCGATCTTCTCTTAATTTAATTTTAAAAATTCGTTAAACAAAAAAAAAAAAGAATAAAATATATTTTGTATATTCTTTTCTTTTTTATACTGTACCATCTAAGCTAATTTAATATTTACAAATAAATGTTAATCCTTAAAAAAAAAGTTATTTATTTATTTATTTACTCTTAAATTTAGATACTCAATTGAAACTAAATTATCTGTAATTTATAAGTGTGATATAAAAAGTACTTTAATTTCGATCAGCACACATTGTGAATTACTGATTAGTTATAACTAATATATATGCAAATCTGTTGAAAGCAAGAATCTTTCACTTCAACTGCCTTCATAAACAACATTAAATTCTAACACATTTGTGAGATGATAATATTGTTTATGGCAGTGATCTTTATTATAAACAGATAGACATAATATTTCAAGCTGTATATATATAAAGTAAATTAAGCAGCAACAAAATAAAATATACTTGAATAGATAAAGTCATAATTTAACTGCACTAATGCAATGTCTTCTTACGTCAAGTGACACATTGACACAACGAATGGAATGACTTTCATTAGTTTCCAAGCTTTTTATACCGATTTTAATATCAATATAAAACTGGTTAGCATGAAAATCAGTGGATGTTTATTTCACACTTTAAAGGAAGATAATATAGTAATATAGATGATCTGATGAAAAGTGAAATGATTTTTATGTTTCACTATAGATAAGAAATAAGTATGTAGATGAAAATAGGTAGATAGATAGAGTTAGCTAGCTAATTAAATAGATAGTAGATAAATAGGTTAATAGATTGGATGAAAAGATATAAGCAGGAAAATAATCAGAAAACATGTAAATATATAGATCAATCAATAGATAGATCAATAGATAGACTAATCATTAAATTATAATATAAATAGATAGGGAGATAGTTAGTCAGACAGTTAGATAATGAATAAACAGATATGCAGACAGTTAACTAGTTATACTGATGGAGGGAACCTTTCCATTATTTTGTGAATAATGATATCAAAATTCAGATGACTGTACATAATGATTTGACCATCCTATGATCATTAAGTATTAGGCATAAATATTCAGCCAGATAAGCTTAAAACCGTCTTTTATAAACCTAGAAATTGAAAACTTTAAAAAAAAATTAAAACATGGTAATACATGTAGAATTTCAAAGGTACTGGATTATATTAGGAGGATATAAAGAGTGACTTCTAATGCTTCAGTATGTAGAATATAGAAAAAAAGATAGCTTTCTATATAGCTGAAATATTTTCAAGAATTTTATAAATTAAGATTGCTCCTAATCATGTTACCAAAGACTCCTATACTTTTTGTTATCATAAAAATGACAAAAAAAAAAAGTCTTGTGTGCAAGAATCTGATTTATTTTCATTTTTTCTTGATATGATCAAGACCCTTTAACATGATTAATTGATATATCTGCCAATACTCATAGCAGTTTATTGACTATAAAAATTTATTCAAATTATGCAACTGCTATTGTTTGAAAGATTAATGGTGTTAGCAAATCACAAAAATTAAAATGTTAAACATAAACAATCTTGCTCATTCAAAGGGTGATCTTCAGAAGATGTTTAATGTTTAGTATGCATCGTATATAAAATTTGGTTTAGCACTGCTCAAGCAATTAAAAACGAATTCAGATGCTTTATCAGACAGTGATGAAAAAAAAATCAATTTTTAACTTGAGAATATGAAGCAGGCTAAATACTTTGGTAGCTTTTTAGTTAGAAAGACTTGGATATTAAGATATAGTACAAATTGCAATATGTTCTTACATTATTTAACAAATTAAAACAAACAGTATTTCATTTAATGTCACAGTTTTTTCATCTAAATTTATTGTGCATCGGATCATTTTTCTAAATAAGTTGAAAGAAAGAGAGCATGGATTTTCTTTACAAAGGTCCAAGAAAAATTTAATATTTTGAAAATAAGATGGTAATATCATAAGATCAAGTATATTCTTCAGATTACTGGTTGTTATAATATATATATATATATATATATATATATATATTATAATATATATATATATATATATATATATTGCAATAATATACTGATGATCTCAAGCACTAAAGAGTACTCAACTCTATAACTTATCAGATCACAAGATCTTCCAGATTGTTAAATCATTGATTATTTTACCAACATCAGCATGTGAGGAGCTTCTATACAAAAATTCTCTATAGGGACTATCATCAATTTGCATTTACTAATTTAATTAATCATGGTAATATTTGCTACGGAAATTAAAAAAAAAAAGTACAATTTGTTTTAAAGATATCCATCTTTTTTTTAATGGAGCCATTTTGTATTATTACTGATCCTAAGGGTACTGACATCATCAAAGTAATAACATTTTTTATGATAAAATAGTAAGTTTTATTCCCCCCCTCCCCAAGAATTACACAGGATTTATTTTTTGTGTAACTAAAATCATTTGTTAATACTATTAACTAATAATTATAATAAATAGGAATTTACACAATTTTTATCCACTTTTTTTTAAATCTATAAAATTTTTAATTTTACCCAGGCAAAAATTTTAGCAAAATTAAAAATATATAGATATATGTTATTAAAACTACATCAGCCAACTGTACATTTATTGAGCTAATTTTTATTTAATTAAGACTACATTGAAAGAATTAAAAGATTGAAGTGGCATTAGGCTGGACATATTGCTAGAAGAGATGACAATAGATGGACAAGTGAAATCATAAACAGGATTCCAAGAGATTTCAAAACACCCAGAAAAAGGCCATATGTGAGATGGATGGATGAAATAAATTGTGCAGAGATAATGTGAAGAAGAAAGGCTAGAGATTGGAGAAGATGGATTGAACTTGGGGCAATCTTCATCCTGCAATGGATTAATAATAGTTGATGGTGATGATGATGATAATATTTTCATAAAAATAGTATATTGTGAAGCATTAATTTTTAGAAAGTTTTTTTTTAACTGTGCTTCACCAAAGTTTTATTGGTTAGATAATTACTAAAAGAAACAAAAAAATATTTATAACAAAACAGAAAATAAGGCAAAAATAAGTTTTAATATGTACATTACATGATGTAATTGACTGGAATATAAACTTTATTGTGTAAGTGATAATGAAATGTAATATCCTTTTAAAAAAATCATAACAACTGAAATGCACTTATGATTGTGATATACAATTGATTATGAGTTTAATAATTCTTAAGTGATGATAATATTCAATAGAATATGATTATCACTTATGGCTGATAAATTAATTTCACTCTGAATTACCAACTATGTTGACAAAGATCATCATCATCATCAACCATTATCAATCCACTGCAAGCTCCCAAGAATAGGTGGATTCATTCTATTCTCGATCTTTTGTTCAATATTTAGAGTGCTTTTAAGTCATAGCTTGGGGGGAGGGAGTGTTTTACTCCCTTGTTTGCATATACACTGAGCTATGTTTGATTTAAAATTATGATAATACCATATTTACACACAGACCAGGACTATTTTTTTTAGTAATAAAAAGCAGTAAAATATTTATTATTCATTAATCATCTTTTTTTTTTTCAATTTTTAAAATTGTTTTGTTTTGGACTTTTTGAAATTTTTTATATACTTAAAATTTGGAGTATCAATTAAAAATTTTACCATAGGAGAGCAGTATAATTACTTGTTTTTTTTAAAGAATTACTAGGATTTTTGGGGGAATCAATTGAATTGCTTATTAATAATTTTTATTAGTCATTCATTAGACTAGAGATTATCCGATAATGAATAATATTGTTGTGGTATAATTTTCACTACACTGTTTTCCCACAAGGTAGGGAAGTGGTTTATATCCACTCTTAACACCTTGTAGAGGATGTAATTAGAAATATATGACCAAAGACACGTGAAAAAGATGTACGATTCTCAAGATGCCATTTCATATTGGCCCAGACCACAATCTCTTACATATATCTTTATATCATTGTTCTGTATATATATAGATAGCAAATTACTACAGTTTAGTTGATACATATCAAACTTGCTGCTCTCACAACTACCACACAAACCATTTATAAAGATATATGTAAGAGATTGTAGTCTGGGTCAACTGATGAATGCTGTTTTAGCATGAAATATGCATCTTGGGAATCATACATCTTTTTTTGATAATATATTTCAGATTACATCCCTCTACAAGATGTTAAAAGTGGATAGAAACCAGACACTACCTTGCATGAGAGTGGTGTAGTGAAAATTAGACTACAGAAATATTATACAACCGAATTATTGTTTGGTTTAAAGCTATATATTGTTTGTTACAATATTTAAACCTACTGTTGCAAAAACACATCTTAGCACATCTTTACTGAAATTAAATACAGATGTTCGACAAAAATATTTATTGGTTTCATTTAAGAGATGGACATATATGTATATTTATCATAAAAATCTAAAAAATACAAAATCTGTGGTTTTCATTGGAGGGATATGATTGAGTATAGAATGCAATGTATTAATCAGGAAATTAACGTTTATTAAAAAGAAAAGTTTATTACAAAAGTTAAGGCAAGCAAGAGTAAGGTATTAAAGTGACTAAAAGATCAGAATGCATGTCAGATATGTGGAAATATCTGTTATTTTCGAATTATGATTAATAAATTTTATATATAGAAGAATAGCTTGTCTTTTAACTTTGTATTCGTTTTTGTTATTACTGTCATAGACTGCTTATATTTGTGGGTGAGGGCCTACTAATATTTCTGGCTGATACAAGTTTATTTTGTGCTATATATATATATAAAAACTATTTGCACTCCCTTTTTTTAAAAAAAAAAAAAAAAAATTAAAACTTACCAACTTTGTTTTTCAAAATAAATATTTTGTAAAATAAATAGAAAGTATAAAATTGATTATAATATCGCAAAAATTTAATTTCATATAAAAATATGAGTTTTAAATATGACTACTTCATTCTCACTGAATTCTGCTCCCTACACAACTGTTAACTTTGCCTAATAAACATCACATGATCACTATTTCTTATACTTGCTCTTAACTGTTATTAAAACAGGCAAAGCTCTCTATACGTATTGCCACTCAATGCAAGCCAGAGTAATCAATGGATGCCAGAAGGCTTGTGCATAAAATCCCCATATAGTGCCTACTCATCCAATATCCCAAGATTAGTTTCTGGCTTGTGGCCTTCGTCAGTGAGGAGCCTTGGATCTGAGAGCAGAGATCTTAGGATCTAACGCAGCTCTCCAGCAGCCACCTTTTATCTCTACTTAACTACAAAACTATGAGACTTAAATTGAAAACACTATAATATTTTTTAATCCAAGCTCATCAGCTTATATAGTCATAAAGGTCTGAACTAAGTTCAGTACCTATACATTTTGGGGTCTTTGGTTGTTTAATAAACCATAGCCACCACTATCCTATTAGGCAGGCCTTCTGGCATTAGGCAGGCCTTCTGGCATCCAATGATTATTCTGGCTTGCACTGAGTGGCAATACGTATAGAGAGTTTTGCCTATTTTAATAACAGTTAAGATCAAGTATAAGAAATAGTGATAATGTGATGTTTATTGGCTTAAAACCAATTTGACTTAAAACTAATTTGAATTAAAATCAATCCTGCCTTATAGGATAATGGTGGCTATGGTTATTAAAGAACCAAAGACATCAAAATGTATAGATACTGAACTGAGTTCAGACCTATATGACTATATAAGCTTGGATTGAAAATATTATAGGGTTTTCAATTTAAGTCTCACAGTTTGATAGTTAAGTAGAGATAAAAGGTGGTTGCTGGTGGGTTGCATTAGATCCTAAAATCTAGGTGCAGTGCTCTCAGATCCAAGGCTCCTCACTGATGAAGGCCACAAGCCAGAAACTAGTCTTGGGATATTGGATGAGTAGGCACTAGATGGGGATTTTATGCACAAGCCTTCTGGCATTCATTGATTACTCTGGCTTGCACTGAATGGCAATATGTATAGAGAGTTGTGCCTGTTTTAATAACTTTGCCTAATTTTAGTAATGATGGTGCTATTAGCGATAATGATAACAAAAAGAATGAGGGGGAAAATAATCTGTAAGATATTTATTAAAGAGAGGTTTGGATTCACTGATTGTGAATTTGATTAACCCTCCTTGGAGGGCTGGGCTTAGAAATCCGGGTTTGCAATTATTTTTCCGGGATTGTGAATAGCATTCATTTAAGGTATAATTTACAAATTAATCGAATTTTTAAAATTACTGTACTTAAAGTTTTATGTGGAATTTTTAAAATTGATTTTAAATAATGGAATTAATAACAATTTAATAATAATAAAAATAAGTCGCAATAACTATAATCTATCGAATTTTTTTCTTTAAATTACAGTGAACTCTTTATAGAATATACTATAGTGTTGACGGAATTATTATTTTTTTGTCTGTATAGTAAATCTGTAAATCTTCAAGAACATACAGATACGCGCGCACACCTATAATTTTATTTTATTAAATTAAATTTTAAAAAACATCTTCATTTTATTTAAAAAGCAATATTAGCAAACAAACAAAAAAATTGCTTGAATTTTTCGTAACTTAACATGCCTCTAGATGGCAGTATTAGAAAATTTTAAAATGAAGTTTACAAAATTGTCTGTCAATTGTCTCCAATTATATTCTATATATGCGAATGGAGAGGCATATTATTTTGTGCTAATTGCATTATAATGATACGCATCTATTATGACATTAAAGTACATTTGCAGTATAGTTATCTGTTGCAGAAATCGAGCAATATTTGAGTTCAAAGCAATAAGAAAGGTTTAATATTTTCTTTCGTTAAGATATTAAGAAATTAAAACACTATCTATATATTTTACAAACTTTCAGGAGTTAGGAACTTCTACTTATTATATCAATCATCATTTCTACTTGGATTCCTTGCTTTAGTGTAATGGTGAAGTAGCGGTCTAAGCTAAAATTTAATGAATAGCACTCAACTTTGTTATTTCGGTGCTCGAGCGTCATATGGCATTTGAGCGAAAACTATTCAATTATTTATTATTTGGATAACTTGTTTCAACTGTCAGTAAGATGTATATTTTTATAATTATGTATTATCTCGAGAACGCTAGCTGGTTTGCTGTAGCGTTTAAGATGTCACGGAGGCGTTTATCACCCCCGACGTCCGAACTTCAAGCAAAAAGATAATTACACTGTTTTAATTATTTATATCTCGAGAATAAAATATGTTCAAAATTAAAACGAAATATTTACTCATTTAAAAAAAAAAAAATGCAAACACAATCTATCAGTGTAAAAAATGAAATAAAATATAAATTTATATACGAATGTGGCGATATATATATAGGTGTAGCTACACCGCTTGACACTGAACTAGTTTGGCATTTCTGCGTCAAAGTGTGCTGCAAAGGTTTTTAATCCGTAATCGTTTGTTCAAAGGCTTCTTTATTTAGCTGTGCATATATGTATACCTATGATGTATCATTCCGATTTGTTTTTTAGTAGTTGTACTAAAAGACTTATTGAAAATAAAACATTTCTAAAAAAATAATAATAATCTTAAAAGTTAAAATGAACACAGATATATGTAATTACAAGTACGTGGAATTGAATTATTATAAGACTGCTGTAAGCCACTTTTTTCTTAAACATTTTGCTTTTTTTGAATGATTTTTTTTTCCGGATTAATTTTTGTAAATATAAAAAAGTCAAAGATTTTGAATGTTCAGTCTATAATTGTATTTGATTATTTTTTGCATGAGTAAAATATTTATTTTGCTTTGTAATGTGTGAAACCATGCATTTTACTATATAAATATACAAAATCAGAAGATAAAGGAAATTATCCAGCATGAGAGAAAAAAATACACGTATATTGCTATTGGGTGATTGTAATGCTATTGTGGGGAAAAGAAAGTAAGAAAAAATTGATGGAAATTATGGGAAAAAGAAATAAAAGACGGCTTGTGCAATTTTATAAGGAGAATGAGTTTGTGATTGGAAACACTTCTTTAAAAATCATATAAGAAGATAAGAAAATTGTATACATAGAAAGCTCCAGGCAATAGAGACCATTATTAAATTGATTATATATTGATTCAGGAAAGATACAAGAATGCTATTAAGAATTTGCTATGATTGTCTTAGTACTGATATAAACTCAGATCATAATTTGGTTATGACTAAATTGGAGTTTAAAAGCAATAAAACAGGGAAAAGATATATAAGATGGGACAGATAAATTGAGAAAAATGAGGAAAGGAAAATTTTGTTTAATATGTGAAAATACAATAAAAAGGATTGCTAAAGATGATGAGCATATTAAAAGTCCTAATAAGTGTTAGTGTAGGATTAAAGAAGAATTATTAAAAACAGCAAAAAATAAAATAGATATTATTCAGTAGATAACAGAAGATATGTTGGAAAAGATGAAAGTAGGGAGAAAGTAAAGAATGTTGATACCGAGGAAGGGTGAAGATCATATAGAAAATTAATAGTGAGCTAAGAAGAGAAACAGTTTTAGCAAAAGAAAAATGGTAGAACAAAAATATAAAAATAGAAATGCTACAACAGGTGAAAAGATATGATCTGGTATTTGATAGAATTAAAAATGAATATAAAAGAAAAAGTCATGGTTAGTAGATAAAAATGCAGATAAAAATGAAAAGAGGGTAACTTATAGCAATGATGTATTGAAAATAGGGGGAAATATCTTCAGTGTCTATTTGGAAAAGAACATAATTATGAACTTGAAAATGAAAAAGATATTGAAGTAGATGATGGAGATATGGACATATTGATAGATTAAGTAATAAAATTGATTGGACAAATAAATCATGGTAAGGCTGTTGGATTTGTTGGAATACCTATAGAATTTTTGAAAGAAATAAGAGAATTTATTAGGAAAGAAGTACTTGAACTTTGCAATTTGATATATAATAGTAGAGTTTGAACTGAAGATTTTTTAAAAACTATAATGATTTCAATTTCTAAAAAAAAAGCTGTTAAATGTGAAAAGTACAGGACAATACATTTATTAACTTGCACTTCTAAAGTTTTATTGAAAATTTTAACTCAAATAATTTATGGAAAGGTAGATTATTATATTGGAGAAGAACAGTTTGGTTTTCAAAGAGGGAAAAGTACAAGAGATGCTAATGCTGTTGTTTAAACAACTGCAGAGAGAGATATTAAAAAAGATAAAAGAATTTCTATATGTTTGTGGATTTGGAAAATCATTCGATAGAGTCATCTAGAATAAACTTATGATAATCTTAAAAACTAAAGGAATATTTATTAAAGAGAGAAGATTGATTTGGAATATGTAAACTGAGAAACGGATAAAAATTAGACCTAAGAGACTAATGAAGTGAATATAGAAAGAGGAGTTAGGCAAGAATGCAATATGCTGCTTGTTTTTTAATATTTATTTAGAAAATATGGTAAATAATGATTTAGACCTTGTAAGAGCAAATGTGGGAGGTATAATAATAAATTGTATAAGATTTGCAGATGCTATAGCATATGTCTTCAGAATATGTTGAATAAATTGAAGTAAGGATGTAAGGAATATGGAATGAATATTAATGTTAAAAAGACTAAGTGTTTATGGATATGGAGGAATGTGAATAAATTGCAAATTGAAATCCATGATAATATAGTTCAACCGGTAAAGGATTTAGATATTTGAGTAGTTGAATGAGTGAGGATAAAGAAGTGAAGATAAAGTTCAAAGAACAATAGCATTGGCAAAAGGGGCATTTATTAAGGTAAAGAAATGTGGATGTTTGAAGAGAGAATTAAGAAAAAGATTAACTAAATGCTATGTGTGGAGTGTATTATTATTCAGTTGTAAAATATGAAGGAATAATAAAATTAGGAACAGATTGGTAGCCTTTGAGATATGATCATGAAGAAGAATGGAAAAAATCAATTGGATGATTGATTGACAATATTAGAAATAGAAAGAGAAATGAGATTGGACATATATATGGTTTAATAAAAAATGTTTTGGAGGGAAATGATGAGTGGAAAGATGAAAAAATGGGAAAAATTGGCATTGTTGAATGATATAAGTCATGTTGAATTGAATGGAGTGGAAGAATGGATGGATAAATTGTTGATGTGATTTTTCTCTGGACCTGTCCATGGAACAGAATACTATTGATGATAATGAATCTTTCATAAAAACACTAATTTACAATACCAACTAATAATTATAACTTTTTTTTATTAATTAGATTACAAAATCCAAAAATCTACCTCCTGAAATTATAACTGAGTTATTTTTATAAAATAAAAACAAATTTTATACTTTAACATGTTTTCTTTACGTAAAATTAATTTTTCAGAAATATTCATCAATTCTTTAATTTAAAATCCATTTATTGTTATTACTTTTATTATTGTTATTATCATCAACATTATCATTATTATTATGTTCCAAAACAAACATTATTGAGTATCAATTGGTTACATCAAATAACATTATACTAATGGTAACATATATTTATAAAAAAGTTCTTTTTAATATTGGTTTAGTCCTTGATTCTGAAGATTAACTTGTTCAACCAGGTAAAAAATATTTGTTGTTCTTTATGATTGGATATCAGTTGTGTTCTTATTTATTTAATTAATTTTTTAAAAGGACTAATTCCAACCCTTATCATACTGCTGAGCACATTTTAAAGAAAAACCATGTTGCCATGAAAACGTCATGTGGTGCAAAAATACTGCATCCTTTTTTTTAAAGTTTTTTGTAGTATGTGTTGGGATTGTTTCCAAATGTGAATGTGCAATGGGATATGCATATAAGCTGAATGTGGTATTGCTGTTTTTGTATGCATCTAGAATGTTACCTATTGTGGGACCATTTTGTTTATAGTTGTTCTGCACCATTAGTCTCATTTTTTCCAGGGTTAGACAATCATATAGGAAGTGGATTTGGGTTTCTTCCTCTCTGAGACATAGCATACATAGTAGATCAATATTTGTGTAAAATCTCTTGGTAATAAAGTGTGTTGTTGACAATGCATTCAAATTAAGTTTGATAATAAAATCAAAAAATTTTGTTTCCAGGCACCATCTTTTGAACTTTCTTAACAATTGGCCATTGTTTATTCCCAGTGTTGTGGATTGGTTATTTGCTGCTTGGTCTGGAAACAGTAGGGTTCACATATTGCAAGCAGGGTAGAGATGTAGTTGGATGTGGGGGAAGCTGATCAGTGGGTGTAATTTCTATTATAACTAGGATTTCTGGAAAATGTTTAAATATGATAAAAAGTAGGTTTACAGTTTTTGGAGTTTGAAAGACTGATGTTGCATATAGTCCAAGCCCATTCCATTTGGATGGGCAATTTAGTTGTTTCATTGAGATGACTTATTACTTTTCTTTTTCATAGTAGTTTGTTACATAGTGAATTAATTGCTGTAATAAATGATTTTGTGAAATTTATTATTGGAAGACAATAGATGATTTTTTGTCACAGTAAGTTGATTCTATAATGATACGTTTGAGTAGATTGAGTGGAGAGTGATTCTTTCTGCCTCTGTTTTAAGTTTGTTTTGTATTTTTGCACATGTGGAAGGGGAAACCCAGAAATGTACTAGGTTTTTTTTTTTTATATGTTTGTGTGTTTAATTTCTCTCTGAATATTGCCCATGCAGCTGATTTATTTGTGTTGATTTTTAGTCTGAACTTTGCTGTGTAATTTTATGATTTCCTGAAGTGTAGATAATTGCTTCTTTGATTGTAGAAATACTGTGATCTCATCCATATAATATATACATGGTATGTATGTATTGATGTGTGGAATTGGAATTCCTTTGATTTTTTTTTTTTAAATTTACTCTAGCAAGGGGTTTAAATATAATGTAAATAAAAGTGTTTTGAGTGGAAATTCTTGAGAGATTGATTGGTTGGGATAGAAAGAATGTTGAAGATCTGCCATTGAGTGTGATGTGAATTTTGTTTAGTAGCAGATTGGCAATTGTACATAGGATTGTGCAAAATATTTATGTTTTTTTTAAAGTTTAGTAAACAGTGTTTTGATTGGCACTGAATCAAATGTGCTTTCAAAATCTAGCTGTACATCCATTGGAACATATTTTCTTTTAATTATTTAGTTAATGCTTGTTTTATATATTAGTGCTGCTTGACCTGTTGATGAATCCTTTTTTGCATACTGATGTTGTGATGATAGTGGTATTATATATAGTTCAATTTTTTCTTTTAATACTTTTACCAGAATTTTTATTCCCATGACTCCTTTGAGATTGGTTGCAGATTGAAATTGTGGTAATTGGTGCCTGTTTTTAATGAAGGGGACTATTGCAACAGAATATAGACCCTGTATATTGTATAGCTTTCATGATAATTGATTTACAAGCTAGCACAGTTATGTGTTTGTAAAGTGGCTGAGTCAATACAAATTGTGAAATTCCTGGTGGTCTTGGGTGACATGTACCTCAAATTAAAGCTAGTTGGAATGCAAAATCTGAGATTTCAAAAGTAGTCTTTGTTTCTGGTTTTCCAAAAAAGTTTTCCGAGGGTTTAAATTGGTTGTCCTTTGTTAATTTGTCTTTGGAGTGGTGATATATAGGTTGTATCATATTGTGTCCAGTTGTGATTTTTCCATCCCATTCTAGTGCCATGAAAACTTTATTCGTGGATGGATAGCCCAATGCCCATTGGATGAATTCGCGGGTCGTTGTATGTTTTTGTGCTAGACAAATTCTTTTCTTTTTTTTTTAATTGCTAGATATTGCTTTAGTTTGTAGCATATTTGATTATCTAGGTGTATCAGTTTTTAATATTTACTTGATTGTGGTTGATTGTTTTTGATGTGACAATTCTTTTCTGTAGTTCATCTGCTAAAGCAATTAGTAAAGAGTGTGTGTGATTTTTTGAGTAATATGATTGATATTAAATGAAAGGATGTTTGTATATGCTATATATTTGGAAATTGGGTCAAGTTGCATCTGATTGAGCTTATATATCATAATGTATAATAATAGAGGAACCCTGGGGCATTGTCTAATATGAGTATCCATATTGTCTTTAGTATGTTAGCGATCCTGTGGTGGTATGTGTTTAAATCTAATTTTATTATTTGTGCCGAGTGATCAGAAAAACGGGAGAGGGAGAAACTTACTTCGATGAATGACATCTTGAGCTCAGACTTTTAGACGACCTTCAACTCTCCACACTATCTCAGACCACTGATACACTTGACCACATATATGTTTAAAAGATAAATAATCACTAATAATCGTATTCTGTGCTAAACCAGCACTTGTCGATCCACATTATCATCTCTACAGATACACACAATAAGTGCTCAGATTTATATTAAGATAGCCAATCCACTCCATCCTCCAACTCGTCAGCCGTCCATCCTATTGAAAATCTGATAATGGAACGTTCTAAGCCCACACTGATGCCGACAGTCTCGTCACACTCAGTTTGACCATAAGTTCTTCTGACCCCTCATGTATAGGATATAATCCATTTAAATACATATACGAGGGCTGGGCCGACATTCAAGCTATTATTTAATATCTAACATACAAGCTATATATATATATATATACCTGTATAAACAATGTAATATATAAGGTATGTTGAGCTCAGACTTTCCCATGACCCTCAACTCTCCACACTATCTCATATCACTGATACACTTGACTACATATATGTCTAAAAGATAACTAATCTCCAATAATAGTATTTCTTGCTAACCAGCACTCGTCGGTCCAGATTATCATATCTACGCATATATGCAATAAGTGCTCAGATTTATATTAGGATAGCCAATCTTCATACTTTAATGGACAGGCTTCAATCCACTCCACCCTCCAACTCGTCAGTCATCCATCCTATTGAAAATCTGATGATGGAACGCTCAAAGCCTACACCGATGCCGCCATTCTCGCACACCCAGGTTGAAATTATTCTGTTAACTACAATGTGACCGGTGGGGGTAATATATACAAATATAATGTTTATTGAAACACTACTGTGATTAATTGTAATTATCAGAAGTGATGAGAAGGGGCATTATTGGCTAATAAATATCCCTGTTCCACTTGATGGTCCTGATGTACCCATCGAACATGCGCTAAATCCAAGTTTACTCATATGTGTAGCTGTGTTGATTTGGGATACTTTATATATTTTTGTTTCTAATAGATCCAATATACTGGGTTGCATTGTCTGTGTCCATTCGTTAATTTGTTGTATTTCTTTATGGAGTTCAAACTTCGGACGTTAAAATCAGTTACTTTTATTTTCATGTTGGTTAATGAAGTGAGGGTTGTTGTCGTTATTATTATTATGACGATTAAAAAAATGCAAACTCTCATTTATGAGAGTGTTTTTTTTTTTAATGGTTACAATAAACATTGCAGTTTAATATATGTTTTAAAAAATGTTATTTAACAGCATAGTGCAAATTGAATATTTGAAAAAAAAAATCACCTGATAGCTTATTGATTTTGTTTTCTTTTCTTTGTTTGAATAGCCATCTTGAGATGACCATATCAATATAGAAACACCCAAACTTCACTCATACATACATATGTATTAATTTACATATATAGTACATGTGTATATATGTAGACATTAGAAACCAGTCGTGTGGATATATGGGTAAGCAGTTAACTAACTCATTAAAATAAGTTATTGGGTAAATTTTTTTTATTTAAGTCACAATTGGCCCTGAGAAATAGAATTTTTATTTTATTTTAATAGTTTGCAATAAAACTAAACCCTATAATAATATAGAACATCAGTAGTTTTGTTTATTTTACGTCTAGTCTCTTAAATTGAAAAAATCTCAAAACTACCTTCAGCTATCCGAGAAGTTAAATTTTAACTATCAAATAGCAGAGCTGAGGTACTTGGCAATTAGAAGTTAAATTATGGACAGACTACCTATATTATTATTTTCTTTCCAGTCGAAAGTAAAAGTGAAGCTTTACTATCTCGGTAATTAAATGGTAATGATTAGGTGAATCATTCTAGTTTTAATCTGTTTTATAACAGAAATCACAAAAGTCATATTCGTATACTGATTTCAAATATTGCATTGATCTATGTTTAGAGGAAGAGATTTAAAACAATCAATGAAATGATAGAATTTTGACTTGACCTTGACCCCTTTTTTGAGACTATAGCCAACAGAACTGCTAATCACAAACAAAAAAGTGAGGGATAGATTGGAGGGGGGACGACAAAATTCTATTATAAAATATGATTACAGTTATTTATATATAGTGAATGGTGATAGCATAATGTAAAAAAAACTTATTTATTAATGAGTTTGTTTTTATATTATTGCCTGCATATAACTTAACAGATCTGGTTTCACTTTCACCGGATATCGATTAAATTTTAAGATATATTAATTTTAATAATTTTTATTTTATATTGTTGGTGTTACTTTATTACAGTTAAAACAGGTTTGGTAATAAACAATTTTACGCTGAGGTGGGATTTTAGCTTAATTAAAAATACATATACAGAAAAAATCTCTTTATTTCTTAGAAAAAAGTTTAATATTCACACACAAAAAATATAAGTAAAAACTATATAAAAATAGAATGTTTAATTACAAATGCTCCTCCCCTCTTTTTTTGAAAATGCCTGCAAGATAGAAGTTAAATTGAACAATGTAGATAATAGTATATACATATAAGTTTCATAACTACCATCTTTCTATTTTAGAATTGACCAAAAAAAATGGTACTTTGGTATTAGAGCTGCAACATAGGGGAGATAGGAAGCCTTTTCACACCCATAATAAATATGTAATGTTGCAATGATGTCAAATTGAAAGGAAAGAAACTCTGCAAGTATACATGTTTTTATCTTTATCAACACAATCTTTTTTTTTGTAATACTTTGACATGTTCAGTTATTGTCCAGATTTCTTCCTATCATACTTAACAATATAAAAGAAATGGTTCCACTAGGATAAAAATCTAATAAAACTACCAATAATTAATTTGTATTTTTTGTGGTTTTTGTCTTCTTTTTTTTTTGGTTTAATTTGTTTATAAAAAAAAATACATTTATTAGCATTTTTGTTGAAAATCCCAGTATACTCTTCAAACACATGCTACATTTTCGGAGAGAAAATTTTTAGTAGAGATCTCCATTTTCTGTGGTAATATTACATGTTAAATGTTTTGTTTCAAGGTGATACTTCCTATTGTATATTACACAGTAAGTATCTTATGAGTATATTTAATGTGTTTTTATAAATATTATTTAAAACAAAAATCATGTATTGTTTGTTTAGTAACAATTTTTTTGTATAATGGCATCATTTCATTAAGTTTGCAAATCACATTTTTGTTTTGATTGGGAATGTCATTCTTATAAGTTATTAGTGTAAAAGTCATATGTATAGATAATGTCTTTTGATAAATATTATTTAAAAACCAAAATCATTTACTGTTTGTTTAGTGCATGTTTAAACTAACATTTTTTTTGTGTAATGCCATCATTTCATTAAGATCGCAAATCACTTTTTTTTTGGATTTCAGATGTCATTTTTAAAAGTTATTAGTGTCCAAGTCATACATATTTGAATGTCTGGTTCAAAATCATACATTTCTTATTGAAAATAATAAATATGTTTATTAGGTTTTATTATGTTTTTACTTTTAGTTATTTTTAGTCCTGCAACATGGAAAATGTATTAGATCTACTGCTCTCTTTTCACATTCATATCAAACCCCTCAATACTTTGTAATTCTTTCCAAAATATCATGTACAAGATCTGTGTATGTTTTTTTTGCCAAAAAAGTCATGTACAAGATACATGCACACATTATTTTGATCAGAGCGCAAGATCACAAAGTTATCAGCAGATTGATACGAATATGAACAGGCATAGTAGGTCTAATACATGCTCCATGTTGCAACTCTAATACCAAAATACCAAAAAATGATTAGATCTCTTCAAAGACTATTTGAGATTTATTTTAATAAATTCCATAGCATGTCTCTACTTAGTTGATCAATTATAAGATTTACTTGTTGATGAGTTGGCTTTATCGATTTGTAATAAAAGATAGTAAAAGGGAAAATAAGTTTAGTTAATTAAATTGAACTGTTATATTTTGATAGTTTGTTCGCTACTGTTGTTTAATCTTATAAATGTCTACTACAAAATAAAACAAAATGGATCTTACATCTATATTCAAGTGTTTTATAATTAAAGATAAAAAAAGTTGCTTTGCACCACTCCATTTTTACCCATTATGTTTTCCAAAAACATTATCATTTATTTACGAAATTTATAAAATTCAAGAAAATCACAAACTCCACTAAAGATAATCACTTAGTAAATTTTTACATCATAAGCACAGACTTAAATTCATTCTCATTAAGTTAATTTATTATTTTTTATACATTTTAAAACTCTTATCTCTATATACCCTCCTCTACATTTTATAAAAGCAGAAAAGAGTTATTTACATTATAACAAGTCACGATTATGTATCATAACATGTCACTTGCAGTGATCTTAGCTAGAGCTTTTCTATCTGCTTTATTATATATACAGGTACTTTACTATTATTCATAATACAGAAAAGTTAAAAAAACAGGTCAATGCTTATCACCTGGAATATTAACAGATAAATACTAATCTAAGATTGAATCATATTAATCTTATCTCTAAACAAACCTTCTAGAAGTTAGTTTTTTCAGAACCGACTAAAATAAATCTCAAATAGTCTACAAAAAGGATTAATCAATTTTTTTTTATCAATTCTGAAATGGAAAGATAACGGCTATGAAGGTTATCATTTTTTCATCTTTATATTCATCAGTGTCTTAAATATAATAAACAGATATTGATTTTTCAACAAAATTCATCTTCTTTTCTCTTCATTCTGAGAGTTAATATCATATTTATTTTCTATTCAGGATCAAATTCATCTAAGAATTATCTTTTGTTTGCTCTCTTCCCCACATTTCTATCCAATATCTTCTAATAATTTTCTATTCTATTTAAATGTTTAATGACCTGATGTAAATTATTGCCATTCTTTTACTACCTTTTTCATTTTGTAAAATTTTGACATCTTTGCACTGTTATTACAATTCAGATTATTGTTACAGTAATAGAATCATGTTTAAAGGTTCCACGATCAATTTCTAGTTGAGTATTAAAAAAACTCAATTTGGTCAATTGATTGTAACTGTTGTAATCAGCCTGCCATTTGGGTTTTCCAAAACATATATGATGCATGTTTTTATTTTATTTCAAAATTAGGTCTACGTCTCAGAAGCTAAGAATTCTCATTTCAAGTTTTTTGGATGAACTATTTTCTTGCCTTATACTGATTTTTTTTTTTTATGCTTGAAAAATATTGACTTTAAAATTTAAATAAATAATGAGAGAATACAAGCCTTTTGTACAGAAAAAGAGCAATCCTTCATTAGTGACCATTTGCTTTTATTTTTAGATCATGTTATTGAAAATAAATTTCTCTCACATTATGTCCGTCTTGGAGCATCTAAGATGGTCATCCTTGTGAAAGATATCGAAACTTTAAGTCCTAATATCAACTACCCTTCCATTAGAACTCTGACTGGTGGAATACATTTTGTTCTATAATATGTGGCTAACATGTGATCAATTGAAAATCAAATTGCATGCATTATGCCCAGTCTTTCTTAAGCCCCCAAATGTTGAAAATCTGTAAACCTAATTCAAAACTTTAAACACTTATAGTTTATCCAATAACATATCTTTTCTTTCTTAAAAAAATATAGGCACTGATACAAATAATAATGAAATAAATATGATGAACATAACACTTGCTAATAATATTTTAAAATACAATACTTTTAACAAAAAAAAATATTTTATCAACAGGCTACTATAAAGTTTAATGAAAAATGCAAAAGACAGGATGTTTCCATAAAAAGAAAAAAATTAATATAGACATTAAAGAAAATGTATTAATACAAACCAATAGTATATTAAATCTGAAAAATAAGGTAAAGTATTTAATTTATAATCAATTCAATTAGTTTCTAAAGTTGATAATAAATTGGTTATGATAGCTTATCGTTTGACTACTGGAAATAATTCAACCAATCAGTGAATTTACAATGCCCTCCTTATTATAATGTCCATGGTTATATATGTAAACCATACTTCATGGTCTATGTCAGATAAACAAAAGACTTTCCTGATATTTCTACAAGCATTGATAGAAAGCAACTTATATTTAATATGGTAAATATGATTTGTTAGTATCAAAAATAGGAATAAATTAAAAAATAATTGTATGTGCAAGCAACCACACATACATAATGAAAATGGTTATACTTGAAATATGAGTGTAGTGATGACAGTTTTAGAGAAATGATTTGAATTTTTAGATTAAAGTGGTTTAAGATCTTATAAAGTGATGTCTATAAATATGCTTGGTTATCTTTCTTCCTTTCATCTCTCTTTTCCATATTTCTCTCTTTGTTTCTCCTGTTCTCTTTCTATATATAAGCATTCACAAACGTGCATATATATATAACCAATAATAATTTCTGTTGTAGTAAATGGCATATCTCCTACTTAGCATTCGATAATACATGTAATAAAAGTGTTCCATTCTTTCACGAAGTTAATTTCTATATATATTTGTTAAGTTTACAATAAAGCACTTTGATTTTGTATTCCATCATAATAGTATTAACGCCTAAATCATTATTTTTCTAATAAAAAGGATTATTCTTAAATAATAAGATATTCACAATTTCTGCTTTATTTAGTCTTATACAAGAATATAAAATCAAAGTTCTTAATTTATTACAGTATATTTTACCTGTAAATTTAAAATAATTACATATTATTATTGATTTGATCTTTATTAAGATTGTTAAAAATTACTGCTTAATAATTTTGCGTTGACAAAATAAAGTAAACCAAATACATTAATTTGTTGTTTATATTTGCAACAAACACACACTTTCATTGTAGTAAATTACTGTCTGAATGTATTACTATTTCATATCTTTAGATAATATCAAAAGAGAAATTCCTTCAGTTAGCAAAATAGTAATTTACGCATTAATATTGAAAGAGTTTTCTATGTTATTTAATATTATCAAAGCTTTTAATATTTTGATGATAAAAAGTGTAATTTTCTGTTTTCGATTTTAAAAAAAAGTTTATTATGTAGGAATGATAAATTCCATGTGGTCCCAAGTCAAAATGAGTTAGGATGTCTTATGATATTTTATCACGGATTTCCTGATAATATTATAAAATGAACATTAACTAAATAACAAAATGGATAAATTTGGAATCATAACAAAACTTATTTGGAACTACAATTATTAAAACAGTAGCTTTTGAAATGAAATGGAGGACAATTTACATTACGAACTTAGATTAAGAATACGAGGAAGAGGAAGCATCTACAACCAACAACTATATGAGAATATTTCTTGATCAGATACATATACATTTTTAAAAAAATTAGATATCCACTTTTAAAATACATTTAATAAATGTCACAGTTGTATAGAAATACAATAGCATTAGAACTAGTAATAAAAAATATGATTATAATCAAGAATACAAATAAAGTGATAAGTATATGACATAGTGCAAATACTAGTAAGATGTTTGACCATATTTTTTATTAATAATTTTAAAAAGCTTTAAAGAGTAGATCAATAACATGACAGTAACAAGTATACAATAACATAAAATTAATACATCAGTAATTAATATATATCATCAACAGCAATATTAGCAAACTAATATAATTATTCTAATTCCAAGTAAAAAAACAAAAAATAGAAACTCAACTACATATATAACAATATCCTAGAGATGAGTTTTGGATGACTATACAAACCAACTCCGAACCACAAATACTCTTTATAAGAATATGCTGATTTATTAATTCTATTTATTTGATATTTTGTGATTCTGTCATCTAACTTCTTTTATAACAAACTTTTCTTTCTGAAAAACGTTAGCACCTTATCCTAAGTATAATTCTCAACTGTATTATGTCCTCGGCTATATTTTTCTAATGAAAGCGAACAGTATTGTCCATCTTTAGAGTATTTTTTTCTCTAATAAGAATAAAATGAAAAAGCAATTGAATTATATTTGGATATCACATTTTTTAAAGCTTATACTTATTTCTAATATTGACTTCTAAATAATTAAATTCCTTTTTATAAACTTAATTAAATCTAATATTATATTTAAATAATATTAAAGTTTTTAAAAAAAGGTTTTTTTTCTGACTAAATTATTTTTTAGTTTATTGAGTAATAAATAAGTTTCCTTCAATTTGTGCATTTTGAGGGACTACTTTTGATTTCGCAAATATTTATTTCTTTAAAATTGTGTCAGTGATATTATACAATTTGTACCATGGAATCTTAGTAATATATTTTTTATCTGAGAATACGGTATAATAATCTGGCTGAGGGATTATTTTATTTTATCAACACGTAAAGTTATTTCAAATTTTGGACCATTATTGGAAACTTTATTGAATTGATTTATAAGATTGCATTTAGCATAAAAGATAGATTTTAAAATATTTAATAAAGATATTAAAAAATTATTAATAAAGTGGACTTCAAATATATATATTTTAGAAACATTTTCTTAAAGCACAAATAGATAACCAAAAAATTTGTAAAAGGTTACACAGACATTTAAAACAAATAATGCATAAATTTACTTTTGACATAGCTCTGGCGTTTGATGTTGTTACTCAGCACTTCAATACAACCACATAAGAATCTTGCATACAAGGTTGACCAATTTTTTTAATAGAAAGAGAAAGAAAGAAAGAGATAGACAGAGAGAGGGAGAGAGAGAGGGAGGGAGGAAGAGGGAGGGAGGGGGAGAGAGAGAAATAATAATTTAACTCCAAATATATATATACCGTTTCTAACTTGTGATATTTTGCCATTTTATAAACAATGAAATATTTGGAATCTTCCATATAATTAATCTCACCCAATAATTAGAAAATATCTTTACTAAAGGATTAACGTTGTTTTTTTCCCCCACTAAATTTTTTTAATCATCTATTGTTCAAAAAGTTTAAAAATTTATTTACAATTTTTACTAAATATTATTTAATCTATTACCTTTAAAAAAAAATAAAAAATAAAAATGTAGATTTATTTTAAACTTTTCTTTAAACTAATATAAAATGTCATTTGCACCATATTTATTCAACTACATGTGGTATTTTTATAAGTAAATAAAATTATGAATTGGCAAAAAAAAAAGCTGTAGAAGAGAATGAAGTTTTAAAAAACTAAAACAATATTTTGGTATTAAAAGGAAAATTATTTCTGAAATAAAAAGAAAAGATGGAAATTTTACTAAAAAGAGGGCTGATTTCGTAAATATGTGGAAGAGTTCTATAAAAAACTACATAGGAATTAGAATATACACAAAAAATAGAGTATTTCATACACTTATTATATTACCTGAATTGCTCAGCATTTTAAATAAAGAAGCCAGACATGCAATTAAATATATAAAAAAAGGAAAAGCTCCAGAAAATGATAAAATTATAATTGATATCTTAAAAAAAGCAGATGAAAAAATAGAAAAAAGTTGGCAAAGTAATATAACTAATGGTTGAAAGATTTTATAGTAATAGTATTGATATTTAAGAAAAATGGTAAAAAAGATGTTAGACATTACATACCTATTTGTCTTTTATCAGTTCTATACAAAATCTTTATTAAGATAGTTACAACTTGTCTATCATGAACTTTGGATTGATTTGCTACATCCTTATCCAAAGATTGTGTTATATATATATATATATATATATATTAATTTATTAATAGTCACTTATAAATAATATAGACATACCAAACTTTAAAAAAAAGGATGGGGGAGGGAAGATCAAGGGAAAACAAAAAATTAAGTGAGGTTTGCAATGATAATTCAAACCAAGGATAGAATTACACATCCACATATATACTATACATGCTGACCATAAACTGTTTATTTGACATAATTTCTTCAACAAATTTTTTCACCATATTACCTAACTGTAGTTTTTATCCTTAGCATATACTTCCAATGGAAGCAATCAATATTAGATCATATTAGATTATTCCTAGAATAATTTTATAATATAAATGACTCAGTTTCTTAAACCAATGATATTCAAATTTATTATAGAATATTTGTTTAGGGGGGGTCTATTTCTTTTCACGCATGCCCAAATCTAAGAAAAGATGTCTTTATAGTAATATGTTATTTTATATATAAACTATTATATAGACCATAAGTTAGAACAATGATGTAAATTTAAGCTGATTCTAATGGAGCCCATAAGAAACATTTTAGTAATTTAAAATTTCACCATTAATTTTTGTCTTTGTTCTAATCTGTGATTGTTTATTTAGCATATTGATTTTTGAAAACAGCTTATCTATTAATAAAATATCACAAACTGGTTTATAGTCATGGCTTTATTAAAATCCTCAATTCTGCTACTACACCCATTGATTTGACAGTCATTAATACAGTGATTTATGTTTTGTTTATGTCCATATCAGTGAATGCTAAATTTCTATTATAAACAAGATGAATGGAATGACCATGGATTGTCTGAATCTGGTAATGAAATTCTAGTTATGTCTAGAAAAATCAATTCCAGGTGGATTTATTGTTCTCTCTAAAATAAGAAATTGATTTGAGATCTCATTTTTTAATTGTAGATTTTTAATTAAACATTCAAAAAGACGAATGTGATTTGATATGAAACATAGATGGTGAAACTATATCTTGAATTTCTGGTAATCTGTATAACAACTTTTCAAACATTTTTTGGGAGGTAATTTTTCTTCTTATATCTGGTGGATAAATATGTAAAAGAAACAAAAGCTACTACAAAAGAATAGATGTGAGTGTGACAGTAATATTTTTATTATATTATTTAATTGATTTACCTAGAACCTTAGTAGGGAAACTTTTATCCAAACAGAGATTCAATATTCACTAGCTGAATATCATTAAAGTACTTGCATAATTCTAAGTAGTGACAGGCAATTTTCCATACAAGTTATTTTAAAAAATTAATTTAGATTAATCTTTAAAAATGGTGAGAATAAGTTAGATTATGATCCAAGCTTATTTCTAAGTAGCATAAAGTAGGGTTATGTTTCAGACTATTATTACAAGGTTATCTTCAGATTACAAAATGATTTCTTGTTTATTTAGATGAAAAATTAAGCATACTGTCTTCAGTGAATTAAGAATAAGAACTCATTCTTTGAAAAATATTTAGAATCTTTTGATTTTCTTATTGAGAGATTTTCTGTTCTAGAAAAAGTCAACTTTTGAGAAGCCAAAGAAAAATCATCAGGATAGATGAATTTCCTGTGTACTATTTTTCCAAGATAACTGATGTATATATTAAATAAAATAAGTGAGAGAACTGAACATGAGGTAAACAATTCAGTATAATATTATATCTATTATGATTATTATTTAGTGACACTCAAAATGTTTCTATTGGATAGCATTTTGCAAGAAAATTAGTAGATTTCTTGCATCTAAGAATTTTAGAAACTTTTAAAAAAACCATTTTTCCAATCAGAATCAGAAGCTAAGGTTAATCAGTAAAGATAGTATTAGTTTTTAATTTAGTTTAGAAATCTTTATCAATATGAATAGTTAAAGATAAAAATTGTTCACAGCAACTTCTTCCTGGTTTAAATCCAACTTGTCTACACGTAGATGGTTCTCAAGTACTGGCAACTAACAAAATTATTGTTAATATGATTTTTTCATAAAACTTAAAGATAATACATAACAGAATTGGCTAATAATTTTTTTATATCATCACTGAGTTTATTTGATTTTAAGATTTTATAGTTTTAATTTTATGCAAATTCTTGGAATAGTTTCTGTATGTATTTTTGGCACATCCTAATTTATTTTAGACACTCTGAAAGTATTCTGTCTCCCTCTTAAGACAATCCAGGGCAAGTTCAAGTTCACCAAACATCAATAATTTTACCATATGGTTACTAGAGAGACATTGTGAAGGATAAACTTGTAATTCTGTTTTAATAATGCCTTTTCTCATTCTAACTAATCTTGGATATATAAGATTGATATCATAATTAGCAGTGTCAAAGTAGGTTTTTTAGTTTTACTTTTACATCTAACAAGTTTATATAAAAGCAACCAATCTTTATCATTAGATTTTGCAACGGTTTTCTACTTCATGGTCTCTTTCCTCTTTTTTCTGGCATCATTCAGTAATTTTATAAGTTTATCAGCAAGTTCTGGATTTTTGGTGAATAAAAACTGACTATTAAGAACACTACTGGTTTCATTTCATCCTGGAATGAATTTCTTTTGATATCCAAAAAGAATTTACTTCTTAGCAGTTGTTATTATAAATTTGTTAAACATAGAATTGGAGAGATTCTATTAATATTCCTTAAATTTCATCTCTGAATGGGATAATTTTCAACAAAAGAAATATAGATTGCAAGAATTATTAGATTTGATTTCTGTTCACTATAGAGATAATGATTTAATATAAGTAGTTTAGTAGATAATAGGAAACTTTTTTTGTGGAAACAAACATAAATTGGGAATTGCTTCTGCTTTCCAATAAGCCTAAATGAAATGCTCCTCTTTTACAGCATAGAGTTAAGGCATATTCTTTAAAGCCATTTATTCTAATGTAGCCTGATACTCATTTATATATCCCATAGGACTACTATGAGAATTGAAATAGCCTGTAAATGCAGGAAATGTAGGAAGATCTTGAAGAAGAGAATTGATCCATTTAATATTGGGAAGGTTTGTAATCTTTGCATTCAAAAAAATTATCTATCTGAATTATGATTGTAAAATCATTTGAACTATCTTCAAAAGAAATTGTTCATTTCACAAGATAATTTGAATAAAGAATAGCCATACCATGTTTAAATGCATTTTATCATAAACAATGTAAATGTAGGAATTTTAAAAAGAATGATGAATCTCCTGAATATATAATTATACTAATATTGTGCTGAATAATTAATTTGTAGAAGATCTCCAATCTCCATTTTTTATTTTAATATATCCTTAATGTAAATTGAAGTAAATTTATAGTGTTCCCTAGATGGAGAGAAGACTACTCTGCAGAGAATATAGATGTTCCTTAATTGTCAACAACATGCAGTGACTTTTTGTCTTCTGCCATCTATATATCTGGTGTATCTATCTCCTGTAATATCACTGGAGATCACATTAATAGTTTTAATCATGCATTTTTATTTGCCGTCTTTCACCAGGAGTTTACCAAAATGAAGGCTGACTCTGTGTGAAGTTAATTAATTTCACAAGCTAATGTTTATTATTTACAGAATGCATTGTGAAACGGCTGTGATTCATCCACTCTATTTACAGACCTATTTAACAGATGAAAGGAAACATTATTTTTTACTTGTTTGTAATTTATAATATTAAAATGAGATGGTACATTTTGCTGATTATTGTCATATAATTTGTTGTTTATCAGTTTAGCATTATGCATATTATTATACAATGGAGTATGGTAGTTTATAAAATTATGAAAAAATTGTATTATTTCTAACTTGTAGATACAAATTTAAACTGATTTTAGTAGAGCTGTAGATAAAAACTTGCTGATTTAAAATATTATCCTTAGATTTATCATTATTTCATATCTATTTAAAAGCTTACCTAATAGATAAGAAAAGGATTCATTTTTCTGTCTGATGATAGATTAAAACTTATGAAATAAATTGGCTATTTCACTGTAAATTTAAATGTAGGTTGTTTTATAATTTGATATGATATAAAAATGAATAAAATGATTATATTTTAATAATCAGATGAATATTATGTTGATGAAGGGGTATTGCATATCTACAAGCACTATTATACTTATAGTTATGCATTAGTTTATTATTTATAGTGTTCTTAAAAGCCCTGAGAGATTTAATTTCATAATACATAGAAAAAGTTTAGCACAATGATAGTGGGATGGATTAACTGACCACTAAAAGAAATGCTGACATGCATAGGTAGTGTGCTCAAACATCTTAAACACCTTTTAGTTATTAACATAACTCACTATAAGATTGTACTTTTATGAGCATGGAAGACTTTTAAAACAGCATTGTGTCAAATTGTTAATAATATTACAGTAAGTTTTATTCACTACGTTCAAATTTTGGACACTCTTATGATTTTGATAGAGGACTGTATGATTTTCCAAACATTTTTTCTTCTAAAATGGTTGACATTTTTCATATTTTTAAAGTGTTTATTTTTATCAACGTTTAATGCTAAGATATATTAGCGATGTCTATATCAGTATACTATTTCTTAAGCTAATAAAAAATATTTTAATATATTGTATGCTCTTACTACACGACAGTAATACTAAGGTTATTGACCGTAAAAGAATAAAATGCTTTTTAAATAATAATTCTATACTAAAGCAAACACTAAATTATTAAAGGTGCGGGGTTTTATGAAAATCCACTTAAAGCGGAATTTTTTTTTAATTCATTATATTTTTTTGCGTTGGAAAATCTAGTCGCCTTTGGCAATAATAGAATTATTAATATCTAGTTTAATTCTAAATTAAATCTACAAAAGCTTTTACGAATTCATTTTATTATTTAAGAATCTATTTAAGTTGTTTAATAGACTTAACAGTTTATATGTTTATAATCATTATATTATTAATGTTTTATAATTACAATTTTTAAATATCTATAATCAAGTCATAAAAAAATTTAATAATAATAAAAAAAAAATTGTATTTGTTTAGTTTTTTTTTTAATTAAAATGACAGAATATTTCTTCATATCCGTTACGAGAAAAGTTTCTGAATTCGTAAAACAGAAGCAACGTTTGAGGGCGGAACTGTAGCTCGCCTTTCATATCTCTCTCTTACTTTGTGTACAGTAATATTATAGGAAATTATAGTGATGATACAGTTTTAAAGTTATTATTCTAAGATATAATTTTAAAATTATGAAATTTTAGAATAAATTAAAATTAAGAGGGAGGTAATACAAATAGCCATTAACTGTGATAGAATGATAACATTTTTATTTTATTAGTAACTTTGAGTAATGAACTTATCATACCTGAAGTGTCCATTTTAATGTTATTTATTTACGCCCTCTATAAAAATTTATAAAAATTTAAGTTCTATGGGCAACTTCTAATGAAAAATTAATCTAATCTTTTGAACTCGCTACTGTATCACCTATTACAAAAATATAGGAAATCGATATGTTAGAAAGTCATAATTAATTCTAACTTTAACGATTTGACTATTGAAGATAAAGGCAATCATGATGTTAGCATCTATGGTTGTTTGATATTGCAGTCACCATTAGACTGCCTAATACTTATAATCACATACTTTATTTATTTTTGCAGTTAGTCATTGATCTTATCTAATCAATAAGTGTAACCTGTATAAAAATAGCCACATATTCATTTATTAAGTGCTATTGGATGATTGATTATGTTGGATAAACCTTTTCACTATACTGTATACTCTTTATATATATATTGGTGTGCACTTTTTATTTCGTAATTGCTATTTTTCACTGTTTTCTTTTTTCTTTTCTTTAATAGAATTCCTTAATTTCACCAGAGTTTCATGGAGATTTTAATAGTAACCTATCTTTTAAATTATAGTTTTTTAAAACATTTGGAATTTTAATACTAAATATAGTTCACTCTATCATTCTGCTCTAAATCCAGGTATTGTATGCATGAGTAATCACTGAACACCAAATGGGTTCTCAAATAAATTAGTAAGAAGCAATAGATTGTTTCTCATATTCAAGTCACTTTTTTATGTAATGAAAATTTCAAACAACTTAAGATTTTGAAGAACCAACTTAGTTTGTATGCATTTTAGTAATATCAAGTATAGTTAGTTATCTTTAATCCTTGGAAAAATATATTGTATATATTAAATAAATTGTCCCTTGATTTTCCCAATGTTATTCAATATTATCATTTTGGGATTGTATTAAGAATAGAATGTCTTTAAAAAAAATGTAAACTTTATTTAAACTTTTCAAATATATTCAAATACACAAAGTAATATTTGTCACAATGTTTTGAGTAGTATTACTCTTCTCTCTTTTTCAAGTATTTATGATCTGATCAGTGACATTACTAGCATGGGAATCGAGTTTCACTTTTACATTTTTGAATATTGAATTTTAAGGTTACACTCTAACTAACTGATCTATTTACTATTCAAGAACTCCCATGCTAGTAATATTACTGGTCAGGCCAGCAATACTTGAAGAAGAGAAGAAAATATGGTGCTGGTATCATTGACAGTACTGGATGGTGCTGTTGCTACTCAAAAACAGTTAAATATACCATTTCTGAGGTAGGCTGCAATGACTTGTAGTGTTTTATGCTAATTTCTCACAATTCACACTTGGCTAATGTGACCTGTTCTTACTCTACAAATCATCGGTATTGAGTCTGTGCTATTGTATAATTTGAGGGTGTGTAGATTTTAAGTCAATGCAATATTTGAAATGTTATTGAAAAAATTATTATATTACATTTTAATGATATAATATTAGCTCCAAATAATTTTAAAATCTTGCCATGGTTCTGAACTGAGTTTGGAAGGGTATAAAATTAGGGGAAGTTTTGTTGTAAATGTGAATTATTGTATAGTCACGGTATTCATGAGATGATGCGAGACTAACAAAATAACTATTTTAAAACATGACTTTGCGATAGAAGAAGTATAGTGAACAAACAATCTTAATAATGATATGGTTTTATTGTTTGAAATTTTCCAAATTAGCATGTATTAATCAAAAGTAATTTAATAAAAAGTATGATAATACATATATGCTATATGTGCATATATATTATTAAAGCGTACTTCAAAGATTAACTAAAAATAACTTAATAAAAGGGTATAACAATGTATGTGTGTATATTTTATAAATACGTACATCAAATAATGTTAATTGATCTATATAAATAAAGCATACATAAATAATTATAGATTTTAAAGTATTAAATTTAAATGTTAGAGTTAAACATTACCTGGTATGTGAATTTTCACACATACATATATACGAAGGGAGTGACAAGGTTATAGTTTTCAAACATGTCATTTCTTGTAAATTATTATTTATTTCTTGACTATGATAAATCTCTTACACTAATTAGCTTTCCTTGCATAAAAGTTATAATTTCTAGATGACAGACTCACATATAAGTTAGAATGTTTACCAAGTTAAAATCTGTTTTGTGGAGTAATTTATTTTTTGGAAATTATCTGATCACACCTGGGTTTTAAAATTTGTAAAAACAAGAATAAACTTTAAAAAGATATTAAATTTGAATTATAACAAAGAGAAAGTTAGTAGACTGATGCTATTTTTATCAATTATTGTTTGAAAACTGGGAACACAGTTGGAAATTAAAGATGAAAAATATCTTAACTTGTAAACAAGTATGGTAAACCAGGCTTGACTATTTATTCCAATAGCTGGAAGGGTTACAGAATGGCTGACCTTAAGGCTTCCAGGTTTCATCACCTCAAAGTAAAACACCGGTATAATTTCATTGATCCCTCCACAGGTGCCCACACTCAAAACCTCAAGAGGCTGTGGGGAGTGCTGAAATGGCAGAATAAGCAACATAGAGGCACTGTCAGATCATTAGTCGATGACTGGCCGAATTTATGTGGTGGCATCTACACCATGCACAAGATCTCTTCATTTCAATTTTGAAAGAGATGACTTTATGTTAGACCAAGATTTTTGCTAATGCCATTGTTTTTGTTATTCAAAAAGTTGTTTTGTTACAGTTCCAACTTGCATATACAGAAAAGAACATTTAAGACATTGTTTTTTGGTTTTTCTATTTGTACATCAATTTATTCCATTGAAAGTGATTTTTTTATTCAATGTTGTTTTTTTGTTGGAAAAAATTAGATTAAAAAAAAAAGCCACCAAGTAGACAGCATTTGCTACTTGTTATGTCAATAAATAAATAAAAATGTTCAAATGAATTTGTATAGTTGTTTGATTGTTTATGTTAAGTTCAAAAATAAAATATTTAGTTATTTAAAAACATCCAAAAAAAAAAGAAAATGATTTTGTGCTAGAAGAAGAAGTACAGTGAACAATCCCCCAAAAGTAATTAGATTAAGCAAAAAACATAGTGATTGTTCATTTTTGTGTAAATAAAATTTTTTTTATTAAAAAATGTCATTTAGTTATTTAAAAAATGTAAGAAAAAAGACATTTTTTACTATTTAGTTTTTAAAAAAGGTTAGTTATTTAATAATATGTCATGGCTAGATAATGTTATATTTCAATGTTTTTGAGTAGCAACAGCGCCATCCAATGATCTGTACCATCGTTGATACTAGTACCGAAAATAATATTACTCAAAATAGTGCATTAAATAGGTGGGCTATTATCAACAGTTGAACTTGGAAAGTTGAAATATAATTTAAATTTTTTTTAAAGACAATCATTTTTTAATATTAGATAATGGACATAATATAATTGATACTAAAATGCCATTATCACAAATCTTCAGACAAACAACAATATTTATTATTATTTCTTCTTTCTATCCATGAAACATTTAATGACATGGTATTTTCTTTAATCTTTATTTTTATTAAAAATCTATTGGAAATATATTGAGTGGCAGTAAAAAACATGAATACATAAAAGTCTTCTGAAGATATTGCATTTTATGCTGTCAGTAAAGATTAGTATGATGATCATTGATTTAAAAAATCACAAGTTGTCTGTTCAAGTTTGGTATAATTTTTTAACAGTTTGATTTAAAGACTTTAATATTCTTTTCTATTTGTCCTATTATATTTAACATATCTCTATTTTAACATTTAGCTGTAGAAATATGATAAATGACATCACATCTTCTTTGGCTTGTTTTGATAACACTCATTATACCTGTGCAGCTTCTTTTTAATGCTTTTTATTTTTAAATCCTGTAATTTATTAATATCAAATTCATGATCAAAATATTGATAACTTTTTTCTATTTAGATTAAACTATCTCAAATGCCATTTCTACAGGCTGATGTAAAAGTTTTGATATTTTTGCTAAAGGAACTTTACTTACAGACCAAGCTTTTGAGCATGCAGACTTCATTGATCAAATAAATATCCTTAAAAAAATATTTATTCTCAATTTATATCCTGAATATAAATACTTATTGTTAAAGCTATTTAGATTTCAAAATTTTTGTATAACGCAATCGTGGGTAAACATTTTGTTTGGTTCATTGGATATTGTTCCTACTAAATAATAGATACTTATAGGATATGCTAGTCAATTTTTCAGTTTGGCACATGCACTTTACATCTCTGAGACTATTCATCTTTTATGAATAACCATTTAAATTCAACAATACCTCCATCATTTTATATATTCTTAAAAAAATGTGAATAATTTGATTTCTTTTTTTTTTAAAAAAAATCAGAATTGGTTAAATATATTTTGTTTTAAGTTTTTTCCAAAAAAAAACCCCTCCATGTGATTGTTGATTTAGCATTCAACTATTAATTGTGCAGGGGGTGAGAGATCTTCAGCCAAACCATATATTAGTAGTCTTAGCAATATAACATTATTTAAGACTTAAAGCAAAGACTATAAATAGTCAATAAAAAATAAAAAACAGAGTCATATATCACATGACCCAATTTTTTTAAGCTTGTAAATAAAAATAAAGAGCTTTTCTAATTGCTCTAACAAACTTCATTGGTAAATGCTAGCAAAAGAAAGCATTTAAAATATCTCTAGCAGAAACCACACCCCAAACCTCAGATAAATGATTTTGTTCTTTGGCACTCTTTGGTGAGGTGCTATGATAGCTTTAGACACTAGTTCTAAAAATACTAATCCAATTCCAAATACTTACCCAATGCCAGCATTTATCGGAGAGTTAACTACTCTTAGATAAATGCTGGCATTGAGTTAGTATTTTTAGATCGAGTGTCTGAAACTATCCTAGTGCCTCACTGAGGAGTGCCAAAGCATGAAACAATTGGTCTGAGGTTTAGGGTGTGGTTTCTGATAGGGATATTTTAAATGCTTACTCTTTCTAGCATTTATCAATAAAGCTTATTGGAGCGATTAGCAAAGTTCTTTATTTTTATTTACAAGCTTAAAACATTGGGTCATGTGATATATGATTCTGCTTTTTTTTTTTTTTTAGGTCTTAAGTGATACTATATTGCTAAGACTACTAGTATATGGTTTGGCTGAAGATCTCTCAGCCCATATAGCTATTTGAGTTAGATAGCTGGGTTTGAAGATATATAGGTGTCTAAAAATATTAGTTGTGTAATTTCGTATCATGGCTATAGTAGATAGATATAAAAATGACTTCAATTAAAAAAAAAAATTGAAAAAAAGTTGGAGTATCATTTAGATTGGTTGGGGGTAAGGAAGTGAGCTTAAATAAATTATTTATAAAATATTGTAGAACCCGTTGATTTTTAGTGGATTCTTTATAGCTAATAATAAATGCATTTTATGCCACAAGATACAGTGGTTAATGCATTTGTCTACCATGTTCATTACATGGAATACAAATCTGGGTGAAATGTTAAAATGTTGAGGAGATTTCCAAGAAAGTTCAAGATTTATTTCAGGTGCTATAACTCATTGTCATAAATAACAATGTAGATATTATTAATAAGATAGTAAAACAAGGAGATGTAGGGAGATGAGGGCTAAGAAATAATATTTGATCACTGTAGAAGAATGCTGAAGATCGTTTTCTCTGAAATGAACTATTTAAGGTTATTTTATATAATGTATCTACATACGTGTTTATTCGCTTATATATTTATATATGTAATCTTACCTAGATATAAACAATAAGTTAATGTCATTTACATGAAACAAGTTAATCAATCACAATTACATATTTTATTTTCAGGACTAGTAACCTTTAATTTTTTTTTTTAATTTCAGAATCGGTTTTTGGTCAGTAAGATGTGTAGGCAGTTCTATTGAATAAAACAAAAAGCCAATGAAACTATTAAATATATATAACTAATGTAATGTTTGCTGCCGCAAGGCATTTATTAATATTACTGATATTTATTTCATTCTATTTTTTGTAAATGGCAACCAAAGAAAAATTTACGGTTTAAAGATATTCGATAGTTTATTTAAAAAGTTGGAGAGATTTTTTTTATGTAAATTCAGCGAATCAGTATGAAAATAACATTTGTGTTCTATAGATTATAAATTTATGAATCATAAATTTTGATTACATTTGTCGTACTTTGAATATATATAAACAAATCGACAGCAACAAAAAGCCCACTAAAACTTTTTTATGAAATCTCTTTTATTTTAAGTAGCGAAACTGATTTCTATAAAAAAAAATTTCCACATTTACTCATGGAAGTCAGATTATTGCTTACATAATATTAGCTTATTGTTGTAATAAATTTATTAATAATTATTATCATTTCATTTGTTTTAATCAGTCCATTCCTCGTCTCAAGCTCCATTATATCACAGCCAACCACCAGCACTGAAACTCAGACTACAATCTTTCACTAAGCATACATTTCCCTTACAACATTTGCTAACCCATTAGGCAAACTAAGACATCACAGTTCTGAATCTCAAAAACACGTGTTGACAGCATTATATTCATTCATTATACTTCTCTCAAACCAGACAAGAACTGGTTTCTATCCACTTTTAACATCTAGAGAAGATCTATTTTAAAATCAATTAATTGATTTTACAAAAACAAACTATTACTCTCTAACTTTTTAAATAAGACTATCAAATATCTTACCAGTACATTTTCTTTGGTTACAACAATCGTATATATATAAAATTACATCAATAAGCTAATTATATTTGTGTAATATTCTTAATAAAAATTTCTAATTCACATATTATCCTTAATAAAATCTTGATTATAATTAATGGCAAACAAAACAAAGGAAAAGGTTTTAATATGTTAATGTGGCAAATCTTAATATAAATAGATTAGAAGTATGTGTTTTATATTAATAGTAATATTTGAAATATTATTTAATAGATAAGTTTTTAATTTGAGACTCTGATCTTTCTTCTTCCAGATAGAGATAGATTAGTTATTTAACTTAAAATATTTAAAAAATTTATTATAGACTAATTGAATTCTGAAAATATCACGTTTAGAACTTAAGTTCTAACTAAATTACAGATTCATATCCCAAAATAGACAAAACCAAAAAGAGATATAATGTATGCTTTATAAGGATTTTTAAATTAACATGCTTTATAATAATATTCATAATTTCAAAAGCTTTATTTACCATTACTTTGATAGGATGGTAAAAAGCTCCATGCTAGCAAATGAAATGCTAAAATCTTTATTTTATAGCTCACAATATAGTAAGAGACAGTTAAAAAATTCCTATTTCTTGGAATAAGAAACGTTTGAACATTTTTCCATATTAACATTTATCTTATTATTTTTATACAATTTCAATAGTTCATATATTTTGGTAAAAAATAACAATCATTGTTTGTATTAATATACCTAAAATTGTACGACCATCTGCTTAAGACCAGAGTTGTAAATATTCTAATTTTTCTTCTAAATTATTTATGTAAATGTTAAATAAAAATGGTGCCAAGATACTACTAGATTACATTAATATGAATGAAAAGATTCAAATTGGAGAGAATTCTAATTTTTACACTTTAAAAACAATGTGGTGTAAACCATTTTATCTAATGCTTTGGAAAGATTAAGATAAACAACATCTATTGGGTATTCATTCTCAAAAGTATTAATAATATGATCATGACAATATTAATTTCAGTCAATCTATTAGATAGAAACTGTATTGCATTGAAACTAAAATTGTATTTATACTATCACACTTCTTTCAAATACATATGCAATTGCATGAGGAACTGAAAGAGAATATTATAACTCTTCAACCATTTTAAAATCTGGTTCAAGTTTGCCAAGTTTAAAAGAACTGGGAAAAGCACAATTTTTAATAGAACAATTAAAAATATAACATAGAATAATTATAATGTATTCTGCAAATTCATTATAAATAAATAAATAAATAAAAAAAGGCATGTTATAATAAGCCAACTTTGAATCTAATTTTATATTCTTTATTGGCAGATATAAGCAGTGAAGTGGAAAGTCATTAGTCTATTAAAAAGAGCTACAATCCAATACAGGCTTTCTTTTAGTAATGCCAGTATCTTTAGCAAAAAAATAAAAATTCTCTGAAGATTAATTGGCATACTTAGTTCAATATTTTTATATATTTTTAATGGTCAGTTTTTTTGAATATCTTTAACCAATCTTCTATAATTAGAAAAGTTATTGTAAAAAAATAAACTTTGTTTTTAACTTATTGTCTATGATGGTATGCTTTCTTTTTAATAATTTTCCTAAATGGAGCCTGAACCAAAAAGAAAAATAATTGTATAAAGTACTATATCTTTTTTGGTATATAAAAATCAATCAAATCACTAAACACTTGATTAAATAATTCCATATCATAATTAGTGTCTGTTGAGAAATGTAAAGAACTCCAACTAAAACAAGAAATTGCTTTAGATAACTAAAGTAATCCCTCTTTTTATAGTATTTTTTAACATTTAGAGAGTGAGATCACAACAAATTCAATAGGCAGAAGATGTAAATCAATAGAAAAACTCAGAGATAAAACAGAAAAACATTTAATTTCAAGTAAATTATTTAAAACATAATCAAATATTTCTCACAAGAATTTAAATAGGAACTATGTTTTAAATACAGAAAATTTCCAAATTGCAACTTTCTATCAGATGTTACAGATAACCATGGAATAGTTGTGGAATATTAAAATCTCTGTAATGATAATTATTCATTTTATAGTTAATCAAAAATTCTTCAAAATAACAAAATAAGACATCTATTTCATAAAAAGATAAAGTTGGTTTGATATAAATATTTCCAAAGAATTAAAAAATCAAGAAAAATCTCCACTATGCAGATTCACAGTAGAAAAAGTCTAGAAGTTGGACAATTTTTTTTTTTTTGAGAACTATGAGTATATCCCCTCTTATTGTAAGGAAAATTTTTATAACTATCATCCAGAAATGTGTAATTATGAAACTGGCTATAAAGCCAAGTTTCTATAATAAAATCAAAATCATAATTTTCTGAGATAAAAAGCTATTTAATTTGATTTCTCTTAATCGTCATTTCTAAAACAAAGTAAAAAACAACAACAAAAACACCCATAGATCAGTAGGCAATAAAAACAAAAGATATTAAGAAAGTATACTTCTAAAGTTAAGTAAAAGTGTTAATGTAAGTGTCAGATAACGATAAAACGTAATAATAAATAATAAATGCCATGATTATTAATAGCATGGAAAATCAGAAATTAGTGGAGAACTTATTAATACAATAAAAGTAAAAAAAAAGCTCTGCAGTAAAAAAAATTCGCTGACTACATTTTCAACTAAGCATTTTATTTTAAACGACACAATAAGTAGTAATGAGTTAGAATCGTAATATCTGTAATATTTTTGAAATACAAGCATAATTCATATACTTGGAATTTAAAGATAATTGTAGGGGATTTGAACATAGACTTTCAAGCTACCTTCAGCTATTTAGTCTATCTCATACAACTGATAGACATGACCACATAATGTGAAAAAGATAAATATCTCCAATGTACATATTTCATGCTGAACCAGCACTGATCAGTTGGTCCAGATCATCATCTCCCACACACATATATAATTAGTGCTCAGTTTATATTAAGATAAAAAATCTTCAATTTCATGGATAGTCTTCAATCTATTAGACTCTCCAACTTTTTAGCCATCCATACCATTGAAAATCTAATGATAGAGCCCCAAATCCTCGTTGATTTCAATATTTTTGTCATGCCCATGTTGACTTAAGTCACTGTGACCCTTCATGGATATGCCATATCTTGATTCCAAAAAAAATAGTAACCTTTTGCCTTTTATCAATGCCACTCAGAAATCTCTTCGTGGCTAAATTAAAAAACAGTAAAATAAAGTTAATTATTAATTTGTCTTTATAAAGTAATTGTAATATTAGATGGTATAATTTTTATAATGACTAAAATTATGAAGATTTTGTTATTTTGAATGAGTTCTTGCTAATATTTTTAAAAACCAGTAATCACAATAAATAGTGCTTACTATATATAGTATAAGCAATAATATTAAGTACATTAAAAATTTACAGTTTAACATAGAGTTTTCTTTACAAAGAAGCACACTAAAAATTGCAAATACCTACATCTATAAATGATTAAATACCTTTTTTTATTCATTTACAAATTTTACAATAGAAGATCAACTATCTTATTTGACAGATAAGTAAATTCACAAAGAATGTTAGATATTAATTAAGACATTTTCTCATAGTCAAAAAGAAAGTTTATTAGTCAGTAATCAAGTAGTAAACTTTTCTATATCATTTATCATTTAATAGTAGCTAATTGTCAAGTAAAGATGATATCTGTGCCTGGGGTTCAAGGAATGTATTTATCTTTGAAACTAGACCCTAAACAATCATAGATCTCAAGAACATACTTCTTGCACCCATGCTATGCTCTCCTATTCATGTAAATGTTGCTTTCAGTTATTGATATTTAAAATTTTCAAGCAAGTAACATGGCCCTGCTAATATTGATTATTATATAATTCATATAAAAACAATGAATCATGGATGAAGGCACTTAATTATTATATAGTTTCAACCGTAATGTTGTCTATGTAGGCTATGCATGGCATATATAAACTGGTATGTGGTATTTGAAGGCCTAGAATTTTTTGCTATATTTCCATTAGAGAAAGTTGATGTATATTGTGAATAATAGAGTGCTGAGGGGTAATCCTTGTGGAATATATTGACTTAGAACAAATGAGAGTGAGGATCAACCATTAAGTGCTATGTATATTTCAGGTCTAAGCAATAATTTATTGCATATAGCAGAATGTACGATATTGATATGTTTTAAGCATGTGAATTAAGATGTTAACAGGACCTGAATCAAAGGTAGCTTCAGTGTCTATCTGAATGAGCATATCTTCATACTTTTTTGGTTTTGAACTAAGTCCATGATTGTCTACACATAAGTGCTGCTTGTGCCACAATATTTTCTTTGCATATTGCATGGGTGATAATAAAGGGAATACATGTAGTCTCTATTTTATCCCTTAAAACTTTTTCAAGAATTTTTATATTTAAAGGTCCCATGGAGATTTGATGCCAACTGGATAAAGTGAACCCTGATGCTGTTTTTTTGTTGAATCATATAAAGGCCTTGGATATGGCCTTTGTATAATGTACAGCTTTTGTGATATATAGTTTGCAAGTTCACAAAAGTATGTAACAGTAAAATGACTAAGATGCGAGAAAAGCAAATTTAGGTATATCACGATACCCTGATTAACAGATATTAGCAATTGTAGCAAGTTTGATTACCAACTCAGCAGTAGAGAAAGGAGTATTGCTTCAGGTTTGGTTTTGAAGGCATTCTGGGTTTGCAATTTTTGTATAGATATATTTATTGTATCATGTTATTTCTAATGCTAATTGTGCCTCCAGTGTTGAGTGTCATGGAGGTTAGCTTAGAGCCCATCAAATGTAGGGTTAGGTCTATGTGTGCTGTTGGGCAAATTAAATTTTTCTTTTCTTGGTAGCTATGTATTCCTTAACATTGTTGTATGCATGCATTATTATATGCCTCAGTAACCTTTTTAATATGTTTTCAAAAGCAGATCTGCATATCATGATTCTTTGGTATAGTTCATCTGCCAAAACTAACAGTCTATAGGATGGGAAGGGGGGAAGTGTCACATAATATGGTTAATGTTGAAAGATAATATATTAATGTACATAGTATATCTTTGGACAACATCAAGTGACATGTCTTTGAGTTTGTAAAGCATTATATAGACTTCTGAATACAGAAACTCGGAAGTGTTTTCTGAAAGAAGTATTCTTATAGTTCTTTGAAGGATAAGTGAGGCTATCTGCATTCAGCTAAATTAAGTGAAATCATTTGTAAAGAGTGATTTAAGAAAGGGCAGAGTCTAAGAATGATTAGATGATGAAGCATGTGGAAACAAAAACATAGATCTATGAGAGGAATGACAATTGTTGTAGATTGAAATTGAGTTTTGTGGGAGAAAGCCCTCAGCACTCATGAGTGGTACTGTGATTTGATATATATATATATATATATTTAGAGATAAAAGGCAATGTGGTTCCTATTTGATATATATATATATATATATTTAGAGATAAAAGGCAATGTGGTTCCTACTGAAATTACCTAAAATAATGACCGGGTATGGTGATAATGAAAGAAGAGAATTGGAAATTTAATATTATTCTGGGACCAAGATGGGATATGAACATATTTTAACAGGATAGGGTAAGTGGGAGTTGTGGGTAAAATGGAGATGGCAAATCATCATCAACCCCAGTCCAACAAGATATTTCAAATAATGAGCAGTAATATAAGTAATGTTTAAAAGTATAAGCTCTTAACATGTATAAGTAAGTACTAGTAAGAGTTCACCAATTTTTATACTTGTTCATAACTGTTATTGAAACAGGCAAAATGCTCCCTACAGTAGGGCCACTCAGTGCAAGCCAGAGTAATCAATGAATGCCAGAAGTCTTGTGCACAAAATCCCTATTTAGTGCCTACACATCCAATATCCCTAGACTAGTTTCTGGCTTGTGATCTTCATTAGTGAGTAGCTTTGAATCTGAGAGCACTGCACCTAAATCTTATGATCTAATGCAACCTTACAGAAGTCACCTTTTATCTGTACTTAACTTCAAAACTACGAGAATAAAATTGAAAACACAATATTTTCAATCAAAGCTCATTAGCTTATAGTCTTATAGGTCTGAACTCAGTTTCTATCTTTGTGTTTTTAATAACCATAGCCACACAATTCTATTACACTGGCTTGCACTGAGTTGCACTACTTTTGAAGAGATTTTCCTGTTTTAATAACAGTTATAAGCAAACACAAGAAATAGTGATCATATGATGTTTGGTAGTTTAATACCAATCCTGTCTAAGAGGATTATTGTGTTTCAATTTTATTCTCATAGTTTTTTACTCAAGTAGAAATAAAAGATAGCTGCTGTAAGTTTGCATTAGATCCTAAGATCTAGGTGGGGTGCTTTCAAATCCAAGACTCCTCACTGATGAAGGCCACAAATCAGAAACTAGTCTGGGGGTATTGGATGAGTAGACACTAGATAGGGATTTTATGCACAAGCCTTCTGGCATCCATTGATAACTCTGGCTTGCACTGAGTGGCACTACTGTATGGAGAGTTTTTCCTGTTTAATAAGTTATGAACAAGCATGTTTGGTGGTTTAATACCAATTCTACCTAATAGGATAGTGGTGGCTATGGTTATTAAAGAACCAAAGACATTAAAATGTATGGGTACTGAACTGTATGACTATATAAGCTAATGATCTTAGGTTGAAAATATTTTTAATTTTATTCTCATAGTTTTGTAGTTAAGTAGGATAAAAGGTGACTACTGGATAGTTGCATTAGATCCTAAGATCTAGGTGCAGTGCTCTCAGATCCAAGGCTCCTCACTGATGAAGGCTACAAGCCAGAAACTAGTCTGGGATATTGGATAAATAGGCACTAGATATGGATTTTATGCAGAAACCTTCTGGCATGGATGAATAGGCACTAGATAGGGATTTTATGCAGAAACCTTCTGGCATCCATTGATTACTCTGGCTTGCCATGAGTGGCATTACTGTATGGAGATTTTTCCCTGTTTTAATACTAGTAAAAGATAGACATTAAAGTAAGGTGTAATATCTAAAAATATACTAGTAATGTTACATATTTAAAGAAGAAAATGATATTATAAAATCTCTGTGAAATCATTGAAATAGATCAGAAGAGATTAATTAGTTAATCAGTTAGAGCAAGTAAAAGTGTAATTAATTTATTATCAACCAGCACCATCAATATAAAGGTAAAAATCAGTATAAATAATATTCAAAAGAAATAAACAGCCATCATCATAAATGATCAATAATAAAATAAATGAACAGTCCATCTTTTGGTTCGATTTGAAATATGAATCAATAGTCAATCTTGTGACTGGATTTAAAATGGATCCCCTGTAGAACAGGCTAACTATTGAGTTTTTGTGAGCTTGAGCAATTACTTAAACATAACTTGGATGTACCAACTAAGTTCTCATCCATCAGAATACATAATCATAAAAACAATAATGCTGGGACATTAAAACAAGCTGATCATCATCAATGCTCTAGCCACTTAGTACCATTAATGTACTGTCCAACTATAAACTTAATTTCTAATAAGACTAAAGTAAAAAAATGTAGTGCAGGGGCTTTGAAGAATATAATTCTTATGCCAAGCCAGGACAATGTTATACTGGCTGCTCCTTAAGCACTAAATACACCCCCATTCATATATTCAGACATTATATTTGAATCTAGCTCAGAGAACATAAGCTCTATAACTGTTATAATGACCAAGAGATGATGAAAACATAAAATATTCTAAACTCTTTTAGATTTAAGTCACCAAAATAATTTTAACAATTGAAATACAAGATTATTAACAACAATAAAAAAAAAAATGAAAATAAGGTCTTTAGAATATACCTATACTTATCAATTAAGTCTTCTGATTTTGATTAATATATAATAATAAAAATATCTTATTGTGACTTACATGATTAATTTACAAAATTCAAATTATTGTTATGGTTTACATATATGTTCCACCAGGTTTATCTAAAACCCATTCACCACATTGGCATGTGGCTTGATATAAAATGAACATGTTTGAATTGACATTTAATAATTTATAAAATGATTACATTTTACATATATGTTCTATTTGACACACATTGGTATTTGCAATACAATTGACATATATGTACACATGGGTGTGCATGTAATCACTGAACCCATTTGACTTGCCATAAAATAAACATTTTGTCACTTTTAAATAAGATAAAATACCAATAATAAAAATGATTAAAAGTTACATATATGGGTTGATTAATATAAAATCAAAATTCAGTTTATTACATTGTGATTTACATATATGCTTCAATAGGTTTACATAAAATACATATACACATCATTGCCCATCAGTGCGGTGTAATTTATTATTTATTATGAAATATTGTCATAACTTTATGAATGAAATTGAGTTTAATACATATTCAATAACATACATGTGTATGCATACTGAATTTCAGACATACACTGATGTCTATATCAAATTTTTTTCAAAATAAAATTATTAATTTTACAATATGTAATTAATTTTCTTTGCTGAATATAATCTTTTTTTTCTTTAAAAATAAATACTATCAAATGTTTGACAGTTGATTGTTGATTGATTTAAAATGTCTTTTCTTTTCTAGTCTAAAAGATTTTTGGAAATCTTTTTTTAAAAAAAAAATAGGATGGTCTATAAATTACTCTTGACTTTTATTTATAATGTTTTTTTTTAATTAAAAATAGAAATTTAAACCTTTTTTTCTCCTTTAATAAACAATTTTATCAATTTATCTCTAATATTTTAAATGTCATTTCAGATCAAAGAATATTAAAATAAAATAATTCACTGTATATATATATGATGTGATTATCTGTAATTCCCTCATGTATAGATAAACAGCAGCATATGTATACAAATTTCTTCATCAAGCTTTCTCTTGGTGAGCTTGGTTTTGGTGACTGTTATTATTGAGATAGGTATAATTTAGTTAATTTGTTGTTCTGTAGTTGATTCTACTTAGACTAGGATTTGGTAAGCTACAGGTTAGCAAGCTATTTTGTTCTCATTTGTTTGGGCTAAGGATTCAGAAGTGACCCAACTTTATGTAAATCAAAACTCATGTGAAGGAAAATAGTAGCAGCTCCTGGATCTACTGTCCTGCCTTCAATTATTTCATGTTCATTCTCTAACTCTGGAAAACCAACTAGCAGTACTGCAAACTACAGCAAAACTTCTAGCCAACTGCTCCTTAAAAATTTAAACCAGACTGAACTGATATTTTATCAGCACTTTTTATAAGAGCTTCTGAGGTGATAAAAACATCTTAATTGAAAACAGAGGTTTTTTTTATCTTTTTAAAAGAATCACTAATTTTGTCAAAAGCAACTTTGAAATTTTACCAAAGGTGTGATCAGCATGTTTTATTCTCTTCAAATCACTTTTAATTAAAAACTACTTTTTGAAATTTTTAATCTATAAAGATTTTTTAAAATAGATAAAAACATGCATACAAGCATTAATAAAAAAATAAATCATGCTTGTTTTTAAGTTCAAAATCAGAATTACAAATAGTAGTTATTAGACCTTTTAAACTATTTATTTCATAATCAAATTTTATTTTACATTTAGAATTATTTAACTCTTAATAGGATTATTATTATTATTCTCAGTGAATGTAGAAAAATATCTACAAAAATTTTTGACTGTGTTTATTTTTATTTTCAACTTTATATATATTTGTGCACACACACTATATTATTGTGTGCCATATAACAGACCTGTTATAATATATTATGTTGAGAGTTATATTGTACTGGTCAGATTTTTATGAATATTTAACAAGAGATAGAGCCTAAGCAAATGTACCCTGAAAGCAATCATACCTAAGATACACAGATCAGGAGCAATCATGACTTCTGCCTATTTTCTCGTTCTATAAATCTCTAACAGTATGGACAATATCTCTGATGATAATAAAAGGAATATCATTCATTCCAGTCCCAGAGATACAGCAGAGAGGCAAGAGATATTCAGGAAATATGACATTAAGATAAGATTAATGAAATGCAACTGACTAGCATAAGGTTAAAAGGAGAAAGAATTACATATAACCCAACCTTTAAATGATGTGTATGCATACAACAACATTAAGACAAGAATGATTGATATAGTAATTGATTCTGAACTGTTAATAATTTGTTAATAAAGCAATGAGGGATCAAATATTTAAGTAATGATTAATGTAATTTTGATAAATACAAATAATAAATTTATTTGCATGTGATATATAGCCTGGGCTTCATGTAATTACTGGCAATGATTTGCAGATTCCATGTCAGGTATTGTTGATAGACATTATAGATTATAAATTACAATGATGGAAGAATATACAAATAGTAATTGAATATATATAATGGTATATACTATATGATGTATATTTTACAATGTGGCTTAATATGCTAATGGAGAGAGATATCAATTTTATAATCTTAACACTATGATACATAAATGGGAATTAATAACCGTAAGACATATATATATAAAATAAGATTTATTTATATGAACCATATTTGGATTATGGTTTACTATAACCATACATTGAAGATGCATTTTATAGATATTACAAGTTTTATTCGGTCAATAGTACACATTATATCAATCATTTGGAATAAATAAACACTTATTTGTATAATTGACTACATAATTCAGATTTTATAGAACCAATAAATGTTGTTTACTAGCATATTTAACAATTGTTTAAATGAGAGGGTAGATTAAATAAGCTTTATGATGACATTTCTAATATATAATGTAAAGGTAAGAATTGTCCCTTCACGTAACAAAATCTAGAACACAGGGAAAATACACTAAAGCTGATCGAATCTGGATGTTGGGATCCAGAATCCTACCAACATTCAATCCTTTCACCTCTGCTCAATGATCTAATACCCTATGGATGACATTTCTCAACTTACACAGACATTCAATTTAACCTCGGTCCAGCAGACACTCAGGGTAAAACAAAAGACTATAAATTAACTAATTTAGCACTGATTTGGTCAGATATACATATATATGACTAAGTGATTAATTAAAATATCCTTGATTGATTATGAAATTTAATAGAATGATCTACATATAGATATAATGATGTCTGTGCAAATAAATCTAGAGTTGAATAAAATGAACTAACGAACAATAAAGATATGAAAACGAGTTATATTTTAAATATTAATTTGATAAAACAATAACAAATAGATATCACAACCAAAATATATATGATTATGTAATGAGAACATGAAAGATTACACTTGCAGGCATCACATAACTAATGAGATTAAAGTTACATATTATCAGATTATAAATATCCATTAAAGTATGGTACAGTATTGAAGTTTTATGCCTATATTAATATGCCAAATTTCTAGCTCTCATGTAGTCTGCTAAATCATATGGAACTTAATAGCCAAAGTTATATAACTAACTTAATAGCACTCCTGTGGCGTCTACCTATACAAAGTTAAGTCAAGCACATAATTAGGCTCAGAGATGCACAGGTTAGTGTGTTAATCTAGATTAAGATATATACTGATGCTAGATAAGCATTTAATATAAATGGGAGAAAAAACTAGTTTATTATAGGTTTACCTATATACTCTATGGCACATATTAAAATATTAATAAAGCTAGAAGATGTGTATGAGTCATTATTCATGGGTTTCAGCCTCCAAAGGCTCAGTTGCCCTAAAACCAATCAACTTGCTATGAATAGGAACATTAGTAGTTCAGGGAATCAGATAAGCATTAATTATGAATAATCTAGGTCCTTGTGCCCTAGTTCTAAAAGTGTGTGCTTTACCCAAACTAAGTGGATAAGTGTGACCTCTGCCAGCAACTAATCAAGAATCATGCATTTTTTCTACATTGCATACTTAATAAGGACATATCTGCAACTTATACATATGTATAACACAAATACGTAAAATTATATTAGCATGCCTTAAAATTAGATAGCATCTATTTGCATATCTATACAATCCAGTTCTCAAATTTTAGTATTTTAAATATACTATTTAGGGACTACATTAATTAGTAACCTAGTTTAATCACCTGTATCTCGACATATATAAATCTAAGGAGGACAAAGCATATTTATGGGGTAATTATGAATAAAACATTAAAATATGCTTTGAGAATATCTCTGTGGCTAGTTCCTATGATGTATAAGTTACATATATAAATAGTTATAGTTTATAACTAGAGTTAAGCAAACTACAATTTTAACTCAAGAACAACTGATTATTGTAATATTAATACCCAAAATTAATCAGTAAAATAATAATATTATCTCGAAACAGCGAGTGAGAAAAATAATAATTCAATTATTTAATATTTATTATAGTGAAGATTTGAAATTATCTTCGCAGATTGATAAGCTAAAATTATACTTATAAATTACTCACAATTTCAAGTTATTTGGCATATTAAATACATGTAATATTAAAATGATAAAAATTATAGAATAAATTGGATAGATTAGAAATAGGCATAAAAGACTTCAGAAAATTATACATTTAATTTAAAATAGATTATTAGAGTTTTATATTTTAAAAGAGAATTCAACATTATAAGTTTTACATTCAGACAAGATTTAAACATTAGCATTTAACAGTTTTCTTTGCAGATTTTAGAAAAGGTATTTGGGAAAGGCAGATTTAATAAATAGCTAGCTTTTAAAAGAAAGAATTGAAAGTCACAGTTTATGAACAGAGCTCTCAGAAACAAATTATCAATTTACCAGTCCGTTGTTTTCATTGCAGTTAGTTCTGGGTGCTGGAGATGATAATATGTTGACATTTTTGGTGATGATTTAAAGTTAATGGAGATTTTTCCATGGGCTGCTTTCCTGGTTTATGGCATTATATTTTATTGGACCAAAGTCTTTTTCATTCACCATGAGGAGAGAGGTGGTGAGTAATTGCCTGCTCTACTCCGTCATTTTAAAGGTGAAATGAACATGGATTCTGTTTACCATTCACTTAATATATATAAGATCCATCCTAGGCAACAAAACATTAAGTATTTATATTTTTCTAACTCTGGCCACCTGTTTATTTTTACAAGCTTATCCATAGCTAAAAAATACATCACCTTATTTTAGAAAAACATATTTAACCTTTTAACTGTTTGACTCGTTCTTAATCGAGGCACTTTTTGATACATATTTTAATCGAGTAAATTTGACATCGCTGTAAATTGCTTAGTTTTTGGACTACGTTTACGGTTTTAACGTCATTTTTTAGAACGCAAAAAGTTTTATAATATACTGCCATCTATTGAATTATTTTACAAGTAAAAAATCAATTAATTGATGATTTATGTCAAACAAAAACTAAGCACTGCCTTTTCACATCTTTTCTTGAATCTTATTGGCTGTTGAAATTTTGTAAACAAAAGAAAATGGAAAAGCTCCGCCTTCTCATCATCTTTTCTTGAATCTTATTGGCTGTTAAAATTTTTATATGGCTGCCAAAAATTAAAAATTTACGAACGCTTTTGTTTTATTTTGAAAATGATAAACGAATGTTTTAGAGCTAAAATATTTTTGATGAAATACCAATAAAATACAAATTATTTTCATATAATATGTCAAAAATAAATATTATTTTACAAAAATAGTTACGATTTTAGCAAGAATTATTTATTTATTGCAAAGTCGGGAAAAAAAAATCATAACGTGAAATTATGATTGCCGTTTCTTTTCATGTCAACCGTAACAAATATTTTTAAAATTAAAAATCAAAATTTATTTTTGAACAAACTTTCGTTTATTTTTATAATGTGAGAAATTACTAATATACTTTTTAAAAACGAAACTAAAGTGAATATATTTAAAAAAACGGTCAATAACTTTTGAAAAATTGATACATTATTTTGTGCATCGGCTAATTAAAAGCTTTGAGTGATACCACCTGCAGCGAATGAACAATTGGACAGTTAAAGGGTTACCAAAACTAGCAGAAAAACAATTTTAATTATGACAACAGATTTAGATTTTGTTTTTCTGCCTTTTTCCACCTGCAATTTATTGTGACAACATTATTAAATTTTGAGAATTGTTATTAACATTTTATATTTATAAAATCAAGTTCACGCTATTTTAGGACTATTGTGCGACCTAATTTAAAAGTTGTTTACCAGTAACAACTAAAAGTTGCATTGATAATTAGTAGAAAACTAATTTTATTACCATGCATGCAGAATAACAATGGAAATGGCTTATATACATATGCAATTTCAATAACATAACAATAAAATTGGCTAAATAATTTAAACTAAAATATTTCTTAAACTAGAAATATTTCAAAATGAATATATATCTGTAATATATACATATACTATTAAATTGCAGACTTACATTTCACATATATATACGTGATTTTGCATATATAGTAATTTAAGGTTAATTAAATGGGTACTATGAGAGGGTTTAAACCTGGCATAGAGATAGGTGTGGGGGAAAATATGTGAAACAGGTGGGTGGATAAAACTGACTAATAATAATAAAGAGAGAATGGTTTGCAGAGAGCACAGCATTATGACTTTTAAATATAATAGGGCAATATAAAATATTAATCAGAAGTTCGCAGTGCTGACTAAAGTGATAGCACTAGAAATATTAAGTCTGCTTTGGGACAAAGGGCTTCATCAATTATTACTGGATGTGAGAGTCCTCTTGCGTTTGTCACAGGGTGGTACTTGAAGAGGTGGTTGGTAGGGGGTGCCATGGTCTGGGTTTTCAGATGTTATCCATGAAGATTTTCACTACTACATGACATTGACCTGGAGTTCCAAACCCCATTTTGGAACAGCCCATGAAAAGAAGTGATCCAGGACCTCTGGAAATTAATTTTGACAAAGCAAAATATGAAGTTAATAATGCTATCAAGAGTAAGCAATGCTAAATAATATTCAGGTCTTTAATGACACTGATATGTTAACTAAAGCCATCCTAAATTAATAATATCCAGTGTAATGACATGACAAAATTTAACCCATCCTTAAAGGTATGCATATGACCTTGAATACTAATTAGAATGTCAAAAGAGAAAATATTGTTTCCTTCATTAAACAAACATAACTATGCTTAATAGGTAAATAATTATATAACACAATATAACACTTGATGGTGTGACAAGCAAATGATTAATTATTAAACAGAAAGACCATTAAATTTACTCTAAAGAATATTAAAATATAATTAAATCCATAGCATTAAGCAAGGTAAGAAATTGATAATCATAAGATGACAGTTTATAGTCTGCCAATAAGCAAATATCACAAACAATAATATTCAATCAAGCGAATATTAGTTTTGGTAAATAGACTTACAGTTAAGTATTTAATTATCCTATAATATTGGGACAGAGAGTCAGAATAATATTGGTTCACTAGATTGAGTCATTAGCACATTAAAATAAAATTAATCACAATACATAATTACAATAAAATATGATTTAAGTTTGCCGCATTAACATAGTATAAAGCATGAAACCCAGTAAATACAATTATAGATCAAAATTCAGATTCATGTATTATATTTTAGAGAAAGAGAGTCATAATAATTGGCACTATCTCACCAATTATTAGATAAATAAAGAGTTACATTTGTAATTAAAATAAATTATAGTTAAATAAATGAAGATTGAGATTTCATGTTAGTGGCATAGACAGAATTAACTTCTGTTGACTTGATGACTTGACGGTTGTATGGGTTGTTACACATGAAAAATGAAATATGGAAAATACAGCAATACAGAGTTCAGATAAGATAATGGTTGGCATCTTTTGAGAGTTAATTTAGGATTTGATTAAAGCAGTTATTGAGTGAAGGTGGCATGATAGCATAGCGATACAGAGATGATCTTGGAGAGATCGGGAAAGCAAATTTCTTCTCTCTACTCGGAAGTCATTTTATCAAAATTTTGAGTAATGTGATTCATTTAGCAACACTTTTCAGAAAAGTAAAAGTAGAGTGCATTGTATTGAATTTGACTGTATTTATATGCCAACAAAACTTTCTAGAAACTTTTTTACACCCCATATGAGGTCGTTGGTTATGCATTACCTGGCATGTTTTCATTCATCATTTGTTTAAGATTACATTTGAAAAATGAAAACAAGATAAGTGAAATAAGTTCTGGAGAGTTTTGTTCTACTCTATTTCTAAATTGGAAATAGATTCAATAGATATATTTTCCATTAAGATTTAGGATTGCTAAAATTCATTTAATTAACAATGACATTTTAAATTGAAACAAGGTACATTCTTTTGTTTTCTAAATTTATTTTAATTATTTTCCAGAACTTTCTCTGGTATTACATCAGCTTTCTAATATTTCACGAATGATAAATTAAATAATATACAAAATATATTTAAATAAATGAATAGATATTATTTATAATATTTTTATGTATCTGTAATACACACATACACATACATGACTATTTGAGGCGATGGAAATTTTACATATTTCTGAATTACAACTTAAATAAATATTATGTCTCAGTTTAAAATAACTGTTGACAATTTACAAAAAGAGGGAGGTAACCACATGTATATGTATATGTACACTTCCTGATGATTAAACGAGTATACAGATGAGTTTGAACCTATGGTTTAAGATTACTAATATCAACAGGGAAAGAAAATATGTATGACCGATTTTACTGCTTCAATATTATAAGGATAAAATATGAATATTAAGAGCTTGGAATCAATATAGATTATTTTAAATAATGTAAAAGAACAAGCTGGAATCCTACCCAGGTGAGTACCACCTAATAATGAGGCATCTCTGAAGCAGACACAGACGCTTTGCCCACTCAGATGAGATAAAGAATCAATTTGGGATCCACTGTATATTTTTGTTTTGAGAAGACCATGGACATATGGCCTGCACAATCTGTATCCATTGGTTGAGCTGATGATTTTTTTTGTAGCCTATTTTAAACCTCTGACATTGAGTCTGTTATTTTTAACTTCATATTAATTGTGAGGGAAGATATAATGATTATATAAATGGGTGTAGTTTTATAGAGATCTCATTACTTATAAACTGTTGACTATTAGAAATTAGACACTTAGGAAGGGTTAAAAGCTGCTGACTATAGTTGACTAGAATAAATTTTATTATTATTATTATTATTATTATTATTATTATTATTATTATTATTATTATTATTATAAATTTTATTAAACGCCCATTATTATATTAAGATCTTTTCATTGATTCGTAGTAAATTGTAAAATTTCGCGAGTATTTATGTATTATAAGAATTGTGGACTTAATTAGTGAAGTATTGAATAGCTTCACACTCTTAGATCAAAACACTTCAGCTTCACCTATTTATATATAAAAAAAGTAGGTTGAAGTAAAGAAGGATTCTCTGGGATTCTCTCTTTTCTTTATAGCGTAAGCTTGTGTTTTAAGACCTATAGAGGTCCCTACCTTCGTATTTTTCAGACGCTTATTTCTAAGGTTACAGCCTTAGTAAATTATTATTATTATTATTATTATTATTATTATTATTATTATTATTATTATTATTATTATTATTATCAGTTTCACCAATGTGAAATTAACAATATTTTAGTAAGATTGCATTTGTCATTATTTTAATAAGGAATATTTTTAAAACATTGGAAAGGTCCTACTAGTAACATGTGGAATAAGTTTAAATGTTTATCCAATATATATATATATATATGAATTAGGGTGACAGTAAATGAATAATCTGATATAAAATTAATAGTTATATATATATCATAATTTCCCAACATACATAAGAGCAACTAATAGAATACCAACAATCTATTGTCAAATAATACTCAGAAAAATGTACACTTACAATATATATGTTTGTGCATGCCTGATGTTAAAATACTGTATACCTACAAGAAAGGAGAGTAAACAATATTGCAAATAAAATATGATCTTCTATTTGCTAATTGACTACATTGATAAGGTCATGAAACAAAGCACAGTGGTTACATTATATCAGAAAGTATTTAATCACCGTATTCTTTAATAATAACATTTTATTTGACTTCTAAATAAGATAGAGAAATAATTGATATTTATTATAAGTAAATAAATTTTTTTTTAATATTTTGAATGTTATTTTGGGCATTATACACATGTAGTTACATTTAAAGCAGATTATAAAATAAAAAATTAAATCAAATGAATATAATAACTAAACTTCAAGTATAATGTATATACTGTACTGAACTACGTAATACGTATATTGGAGATCATTTATCTCTTTCACATGTATGTGGTCATGTGTATCGATTATATAAGATGGAGTGGATAGCTAAAAGAGCTTGAAAGTCTGTATTCAAATCTATTCTAATCAAAAATTATTATAAAAAAACATTTAAAATAAAAAACTAGATGACCACTCGCCACAAACTTCGGATGAGGGCAGTAAAGATTGAAACTTGTACTAACATCTACTCTCACTACCGTCACAATTTTTTAGAGATAAAAAATTAAAAAATTACCTAGTGATATTTAAGAATCGTCCCATTTATTTATCACTTATTTATTTATCTTATTGATAAAAAAAGCAGTCCTAAGTTTTTTTTTTTGATCTATCTGTATGAACAGATCCCAATGGAAGCGAATGGTTAAATCTAGATTGTATTAGAAAATTATGGCCAAAGAATTCTGATAACATTATTCATAAGTGTAACAGCAGTGTTGAAGACAATTTTTTTTATACAACAATGTTCCAAGAACTAGTAAGTGATCTAGTAATAATTTCGACAGAAAAAATATATCTAAAACAACAAATTATAAAGAAACTAACAAATTATTTTCTACAGTTCTGAACGTTTACTATATTTTAATTTTTGTTTCATTTTTTTAAAGTTTTATCATTTTATATTTGTATGTAAGTTTAATATATATGTACATCTGTTCCAAATGAATGTTTTCATTGTCATTATGATGTTTTATAAAACATGTTTTTGGAATTAATCGTGTTTAATAAAATAAAAATAAAGTAAAGTATCCCATTTCGACTAGATAGCGCAAATGAATAAAAATTGAAAAACACCACTAAATTTAAGCCAATTTATTTAACAACCACATGATATAATTATCTCAGCTACAATCACGTCATTAGGAGGGCAAGTATTATCTTTTCGAAATGTTGATATTTTGCTTAATTTTTATTTTATTAAACACAGTTGCTACTGAAAATATGATTAATAATAAAGAATTTCTTTTCTAATAGCCTACTGCAGGGTCTGAGAAAAAAATAAGAACCCAATAGGTTTGCTAGTTGCAATGTGGTGATGATTTGAATGGTTTCTACTCATGTTTTACTCTCCATGCATTGCTGCCACATGTTGGATAATTAGCTAAGTTGGCTATGTGCCAGTTATTTGAGATAAAATTTAACTTATTGAAAATAAGTTCATTTGATCTGAACTTAAACCCTAGTTCATATAGTAAAATAATTGTATTCTGGACATGGTAATCTCAGGCAACCAAATTAAGCTGCTCTAACTCTGGTCATTATATTAAACAAAACCAAAAATGATTCAGAATGAATCTAATAAATGTTTAAAATATATTTGCTTCTCCAACATGAATCATATAAATATGCATATTTTTGTTTACACACATATAACATCTCATGATCATCATTTCTTATGCTTGCTTATAACTGTTATTAAAACAGGCAAACTCTCTATACGTATTGCCACTCAGTGCGAGTCAGAGTAATCAGTGGATGCCATAAGGCTTGTGCATAAAATTCCTATCTAGTGCCTACTCATCCAATATCTCCAGACTAGTTTCTGGCTTGTAGCCTTCATCAGTGAGGAGCCTTGGATCAGAAAGCACTGCACCTAGATCTTATGATCTAATGCAACCCTCCACAGCCATCTTTTATCTCTATTAATTACAAAACTATGAATCTTAAATTGAAAACACTATATTTTCAATCCAAGCTCATTAGCTTATATAGTCATATAGGTCTGACCTCAGTTCAGTACCTATACATTTTGGTGTCTTTGGTTCTTTAATGACCATAGCCACCATTATCCTATTAGGCAGGATTGGTTTTAAGCCAATAAACAACTCATGATCATCATTTCTTATGCTTGCTTATAACTGTTATTAAAACAGGCAAAACTCTCTATATGTATTGGCACTCAGTGCAAGCCAGAGTAATCAATGGCTGCCAAAGGGCTTAAAACCAATCCTTCCTAATAGGATAGAGATGGTTATGGTTATTAAAAAACCAAAGTCACCAAGAGGTATAGGTACTAAACTGAGTTCAGAACTATATGACTATATAAGCTAATGAGCTTGGATTGAAAATATTATAATGTTTTCAATTTAAGACTCATAGTTTTGTAGTTAAGTAGAGATAAAAAGTGACTGCTGGAGGGTTGCCTTAGATCCTAAGATCTAGGTGCATTGCTTTCAGATCTAAGGCTCTTCACTGATGAAGGCTACAAGCCAGAAACGAGTCGAGGGATATTGGATGAGTAGGCACTAGATGGAGATTTTATGCACAAACCTTCTGGCATCCATTGATTACTCTGGCTTGCACTGAGTGGCAATACATATAGAGAGTTTTGTCTGTTTTTTTTTACACACATACATTAATGATTAGTATACATATTTAAAAAGTAAACATTTTGTTGCTATGAATTTATTAATCTTTATTCCATTTTGTGTGTGTGGGTGGATGAAAGAAGTAAAATCCCACAGAAATCTTTTTTCTATGTCAACACCAAGAAATTCTTTCGTTAGTTTCCATTTGTATATTAAACATAAAAGGTTAATTTCCATTTTAATTCAAATGCTGGAGTTGGATGTTTACAATTTAATTAGACCTTACCAACAATTGAAAGGTTATCGAATTCATTTCTTTTAAAAGATATATTTATTAAGTTAAACATTACTTATTCCAAAAGTATCTTTTGTGTTCATACAGAATTTTGATATTTATCCTCATTCTCCTAATTCAAAATGTTTATTACTTTACATATTCCGTAATTTTGAAATAGTAATAACGAAATATCTTATTGCATATTTAAAGAATCATTATATATAAAATACCTTTAGTAAAAATACCACATCACATTGCTGATAGTTCGTATTTTGGAAATGATAAAATAACGTTTATAAAAGGGATAAACCTTTATTTCAGCCGTAGAAACGAATTACTTACATGTATATTTTTTACCATTGGCCGAAATAAAAATAAACTTTTAACTTTTACTAGACGAAAAATAAAAACACAGTTTTATCTTCATTTTTATATCATATGTTATTACTAAATCGATGCTGTTCTAATTCTTCAAGCAGAGTGTCTGGACTTTTAAAGTTCTTTCATTCCTCATTCAAACGCAAGACCGTAGCTCAAGATTTATAATGTACTGTACTGTATTATTTTTGTTTTATATATATTTACTTTTATCAAATATTAAAAAAAAATTACTATGCAGTTTGCTTTTTTCTCTTAAAGTTAATTTTATTTTATTTTTTAAATTACGTATGTAGTAATTTTATAGAGATTTTAGTCAAGAAAATTACAAACAATTCATAGGATATAACTAAACACGCACACACCTATAAAAGTAAGTATGTGATATGAGAGACCAAGTATCTGTAAACATGTCTTGTAGAGAAATTTTTTGTCCCTTATTCTTATTTGACCAAGTTTGTTTCTAAATGTGTTAGGATCCCCTCTAGTGTTGTAATTATAGTGGTAAATGAATCTTGCATACCACAATGCATATAGTATAAAAGTAGTACTGTGGGATTTTTATATAAGATCCCTTTGAAAAAGACCCAGTGTTTGTGTGAATGGTAGTATTCGTTTCTTTCTTTTTTTTTTGTAAATTGAGTTGATGTAGGCTCTGGTAGAGCTTAGACTAATGCATTCAAATAGAAAGCACTTTTGATACTCTTCTTCCCTGTTGGCATAATCTGCACATGGCATCAGTGTATATATATAATATAATCCTCACATATGAGTTTACAAGTATTGTTTTTATGTGAATATTGTTCTCTATTATATATTACAAAATATTAAAAGTCATGTATAAATAAATTTTAAAACGTTCGAAAACGGTGTGAAAAGTGACTTCATTAGGAGTTCTTAGATTTGGTGGTTTTTAAAAGTGAAAACTTTGCTGTTTTGAGATATTTAGTGGTGAAACTATCAGGTAGGATCATTATCTTGAATTTGAATCCAAAAATGAGCTTAACTTCCACAATTAAGGATTGTTGTAATATTTTTTCAAAATGAAGCGTTTGCAAAAAGGTAAGGAAGCCATTACTACACAGAATGCAACAGATAAAGAAAACCAAGGAAATTAATTCAGTAACGATAGATAATTGGAATTTAAATTTGGAAAGTTTAAAAGAAGAAATGTTACAAGGGGATTTGGAAGGACTCAATGAAAAAAAAAGACTATAAAAAGCTATAGCCCTCTTAAAGTTTCTGAAGATTCAAAAACGATTAAATTGCTAGAATCTGAAAAAAAAAAAACATTAAGTAAAAAAGTAAATAAACAAAAAAAATTACCTTATAGAAGCTTCTAAAAGCACTCAACAAGAACTTCTTTTAATAAATAGTGATATAATCAATAAGGAAAAAATTGCAGATAATATAAAAAAAGGAAATTACAAGCCTTCAATTAGAAATAAGATTATTCAAAAGAATAAGATGGGAAAAAATAACAAATTGGTGAGCAATGCAAAAACTGTAAATATTGATTCTGAACAGTTAGTGCTTACTATGGATAATAATGATTTAGGATAAGAGAAGAAGGGCCTACTCTACACTTGAAGGTTTAAAGGATGACTATATTGGAATTCAGAGAGATCTATTTGGCAGCAGTAATTTTAACAATGAAGAATTCGTTCATACTAATTCTGAAATGAACATGAACATTAAAAAAAAAAAATCTGGAAATTTGAAAGATATTAAAGGATTTATTTATAAAGTATAATAGTAATGCAAAGAAAATTTACAGTGCCCAAGCAGACAGTGTAAATAATACAAAGAAGATGTTTCAAATAACTGCCCACACAGATAACAATATGTCTAACAATAGTATGAATTTTGCTAGAGTTGTGAAATCTGCAGGAAATTATAATCACATGTATAATGGGGAGGCTAAAGAGAAATATAATGACTTAGTTGATTTTTGGTATGATGATATTGAACAAGAAATTGGTACTATGGGAAATATTGTGAACAAGATAAAGTAATTAAAAATATCAATAATTTGGAACTTATTACTAGGAAATATAATTCATCAATCCCTTCTCAATTGCTAAAATCTTTTAGTAACTATCATAGTGATAAATCCCTTATAATTACTATCACAAATGAGAAATGTGATCTATGTAGATTTCCAGTTGATAATTTCTATAATGTTATAAAGGAAAAAAAGCTGTGGAATATGATTTTTAAGGTACTGCCTCACCCTAACAGTAGATATCTGATTCTAGAATTTTGTAATGTAGCTCAGAAAGAATTTTTTTAAAAAATGGTTACAATGCTTGATGACAAGATGATATCTGTTGTAGATTTGAACAGGCCAGTGGTAATGGCTGGAATAATTAAAAATTGCTATATAACTTTAAGAATGTAGACCTTCAGAAGTTACTAGATAGGTATAGAGATGTGTCAGAATTCAAGTGAACACAGCAAAATTTAAACTTACACTGAAGAAAGAGTGGGAACCTAAAGATTTGCCAACTTTCTTTCATTCAGATGTGTATCCCATGGTGGTTTCATGGAGTACTATGTTTTCTTTGTAGAGAGAGGACCATCTAGTTAGAGAGTGTTATGAGAGATTCTTTAAAAATCTATAATGGCAAGAAGACAAGGTTTCATAGCTGTAGTTTTGGGGGTGGGAACTCATCTAATTTACAGGATAAAAATGGAGAAGTGGTCAAGGTAATGGTGCATTATAAAAACTTGGAGAATAAAAAGGGAATAGAGATGTCTTTAGTGTCAAAATTGATACTGAATATGAAATCAAGGAGTGAGGCTGGCTTCAGCATGACCACTAATGTGGGAAGTAAATCTGATGGTGATTCTGCATTTAATGAGAGTTTTCCTCCTCTGGTAAAGGACAAACTGAAGAAATGTAAGACAAATAAAAAATTTAGGCAAGACCTTAAGGAGAGTTTATTAGGGACTGATGACAAGTGATATGAAAGCAGGAAGCAAGATCCTTATAATAGTTCACGATATAAATTTACACAATCACGAGCTATTTTTTTGATCAGCATATATGTTAGTTTCAATAATAATTTTCGTATATTTTTTTATCAAATATAAATTCAAAAACTATAGTGGTATAAACATGTATTTTTTTTATATAATTTTCAGGGCAAATAAAGTTCCCTTAACAATGAAAAAACTAAGAGAGACAAAAAAAAAAATCAATTTACTTGATCACAAAAATTACATAAAATTTTTATTTTTTATCATAGAAAAATAAAACGTACCTTTTCTGAAACTAGAAAGAAAGATGGAAACAAAGATGTAAAAAGTGCATGCATAGACTGTGTAGATTTCTGTTAATATTAAGCTTAAACTGGATGTTTATAATTTAAAAATTCTTGCCATATTATGTAGCATGAAAACGAACAGGTTTTAAAAGAAAATCTTTACTAAACATTTAAAAATATTTTACTTATAAAGTTTTTTAAAAATCTGCACAAGATAATTCAGTGTTCTTTTAGAATTTTTTTTTGCCTTCAACAGTATTTAAGTTATTTTTAATCTCCTTTTTTCTTTTACCTGAATGGATGTACAAAGAAAAATGACAAATCTCCAATTAGTTACTTAATTCTGTAATTTTATAACATCGTACCAATGTAAAGTTTAGTTTATCCCATTTTTCTATAATAAAGAACAAAAAAAAACTGTTTTTACAATCAATTTAGCATTGACGAAGTGAGTTGTTTTCTAAACAAAACTAACTCTACTGAAAACATACTTGCAAAACATTATCTAACAAGCTATTACCGCTAAAGAGAGAAACCTTTGATTTCAGCTAATAAAAATTTCAAAAATTCTCCAGCAAATTCCTCAATTACAATAGAAATTTATCAAGCCCAATTTTATTATTAAATTGTTGGGATCAGAAGTTGTAGAAGAATCTTTTTTTAGAAGAAAAACATAAATTATAATCATTTCAAAAGGCACCAGAACAATCAATAAATTATAAGCTATTTACTCTTCCTAAAATCATTAGTGGTAAATGAAAGATCAACAATCTTCAAAAACATCAGTCATCAAACTATGATTGCATACATATATGATAATTTTAAAATTAGTTAATCACTAATAAATACTATGTCAAAAGCCTGTTTGAAGAACAGCATTAAATTACAAGCCTGCTTATTATTGAAATCATCACTGAAGTTGATACATGAAAGATTAACCAATATAACAGTTATAATAAAATTGTTTGTCATTAGTGTTGTGTTTGGCTGAATTGCAAGGCTCAGACTCAAATCAACAGTAATATCAAAATAAATATGAACACTCCCAAAATACAATTGTACATAGATAAATGTAGTTAATACTATGCTAGTCATACCAAATGACTGGACTCACTTCCATCTGTATATATTAGCTTGCCTCGTGAGTTCTAGTCTTAACTCTTCCGACTGTACTGGACAGCTTGCCTCCAGTTTGTTAAATGACTCTTTCAGCTGTACTAAGCAGTTTGCCTCAAGTCTGCCATAGTTGTAGCAGCTTCCAGTCATATTGTGGATTTGCCTCACTGCATAGATATACTGGTAGTGAATGTAGTCGAAAACCTTCATTGTTGGAAATGGTTTCAATGGAGATCACATTCAGTCATTCAGGTTAGACAAATGTTCTCTCTCTCTCTCTCGCTGTATATCCATATAGATATATTTCTCTTGCCTCCAAAAAGGCTGACTATTTATTGCTAACTCCCCTACCTTAAAGGCAGCAGTTGGATTCAGAGAGCTTAAGCAATGGTAGGATTTTACATACATATTTACACAGTGACCATTCTTGTTTTTACCCTTTGGTCATGTTTATACATTGATTGTCCACATGTTTACACATTGATTAATGGCATTGAGTGCTCAATCCGATCAGATAATGAAGGAATCTGGACTAGTCCACTTCTAAAAGCAAGGTCAGATATGATAATTTCTGTTTCAAATTTCATTCACTTGGTTAGATTAAAATGTTGCTTGTTAGTTATCTTATTACTTTGTTGCAAGTGTCGGTCTCGTTCTGATTAAAATGATTAGATATATTTTTTATCAATGTGCAAACTAATTTTTTATTTAAGAATTGAAGGTTTTTTTCCATTAAAATTGATAATTCCCCTGGAATTTTTATTGTGCATCTTTCATCTTGTTACTATTTAACATTTTGCAAATTATTTATATAAAATTGACTTTTTATAAATTATTTGATATTGATTAAACATTGTCTCTATCATATAATTCGTTTTAATATCTTTTCAATAATTCATGTATTTTATTTACAAATTACCATTGTTTAATTTAAATTATCTTATACTTTTCTGTAAATATGATTTTACAAAGCAACTTTTCTTTACTACTTGTCTTTTGCAATTATAAACTTTTTTAGTCAATTTTGATTAGTTTTATTTTTTTCCTCCATTCACTATTAATCTTTTTTTACATTCATCTTCTACAATGTTGTTTTTTATCATTTTATTAATCATCAAGTTAGTAATCTAGTGTTGTTTTCCTTTAACATGTTACAAATGTCAGTATGAATCTATTATAAACAAAGGATTTTTTTCCTTCAGTTCCTGTGCTTAATATATCATATAACTGCACAATCTATTAATTTCTTAATCTTTTTCTATTAAAATTCAACCAGTATTATTTTAGATATCACAACCAGGCTTCAATGGATATTCTCAAAGTAGCATAAAAGTCATTTCTGAAAAGCCTCCTAGTTTAAAAACAAACTAGAGATTTTCAGTTTGAGCTATCTGTATGCTACAAACTAAGGCAATTGCTAGAATAATGTCATGTTTTATTAAGGAATATTGTTTGTTCAATTTACTTATTTTCTGATCCAAAATAATTCCTTTCCCTATCTCCGTTTTATTTTTTATAAAACAATCCCAGTTCTACAAGTACTAAATTATATCATCAATAGGAATATGGTGGGTATCCTTCATAATATTTCTAAATCTAATTTAAATTTAAAAAACTTATTACTATAAGTTTTCCAAGAACAAAAGCAACTTATTTTTTTTTAGATCACATTATTTCCATATCATTTTCTTGACTATTCGACTAATATATTATATCGATCCAGAAATGAATTGAAGTAGCCAGTCTTACTGTATCTGCCAACAGAGCGCCACTAGGCTACTTAGAACCTAGAAAATTTATAAAGTAGGCAGATACGTGCTGTTAAGATTCCACTTTATTTAAATATTTAGACCGTTAGCCCATTGTCACTAGCTCATGGAGACGCAGAGATAAGAAATAACTTGTTTAGTTTATATATAAAAAAATAAAAGCCACTGCCAGTAATTAACAAACAAACATTTATTAATGCACGTATAAATAAATTTTGAGGAATACATTTAACATTTTATATTTTTATATTAACTTTTAATTTTAAATAGATTGCAATAATGAGTTTAATATTTATTTAGTGGGTCAAGTATGAATAGACTACATAGATTGTATTTAAGCCAATGCACATGCGCTTTAAAGAGATTATATAAATGAATATTCAATTTTCCAGACACGAGATATAGTATTTTAGAAAGAATGGAATGAATCCACCCATTCTTTCTGACCCAAACGTTTATGTATGGGCAAATCTTAAGTGTGTGGAAATAAGAGTGTGAGATGTTACACGATCACTTTAAATTACATTTGTTAAGTTTGAACGAATGACACTTTGCGAAATCTTTACAATTTACGAACCATCATTCTTTAGTTGAAATTAAACATATATAATGAGATATTATTTTATATAGCGCTATGTTTATTTATGTAATAGTAATATTAGCGATTAAGCCAATGCACATGCGCTTTAAAGAGATTTGCCCATACATAAACATTTGGGTCGGAAAGAATGGGTGGATTCATTCCATTCTTTCTAAAATACTATATCTCGTGTCTGGAAAATTGAGTATTCATTCATATAATCTCTTTAAAGCGCATGTGCATTGGCTTAATCGCTAATATTACTATTACATAAATAGATTGTATTTGAAAAGAAAATTTTCTATCCCTGATTTAACCTAATTAGGCCAAAAGTTCGCAGTCAAACTGGCATCAATCCATCTGATATATTGATGTATTCAATGTAACACAAATACGGCAACACAAAAATCATACTGTCAGAAATGTACCTCTGAACAGCAGGGTTAAGAGAAGTAATTGTTTCTCACCCAGAACAGGAATGTGATGTCTGTTGGGCAAGAAGAACAATAAAGAAGAAAACTCCATAGGAAGGGATGGCAGTCCTTTTTGCCAACTTACGATCCCATCCATAGGCAAAATGGAAGTGTGTGGTGTATACAGCGATTCTGCCTGTAGTGAATCTCATACTACATCTATTAATTACACCAATATATCCAACCCATTGACCTAATTTAACTACGAAACAAATAACCCAAGATTACCCTTCCCTAATTAATTAATATAATTTTACAAATCTATATAGTCATTCACGCCCGGCTTAAATTTAATATTTATATAAGTTCACACAGATGGATTTATTAAAGTTTGTTTTTTAATGTTGAGCATAGATTGACTACACAGATTACATGCTCAAAAACATTTCAAAGTAAACATAAATGATCAAAATATAAAGTCATTGATGTAATTGAATGAGGGAATTCACAAGAAACCCAATGGCATTCATCATAAGATGCCGCATTAACACCAATAACTAAAAAGACATCCGAATAAATACATTTTTAGATATTCACCGTAAGATATCATTATTTACCGAATGTCTATATATTTCAATCACATATGAAAACAAAAACGTAATTAAACATGAACGAATCCATGCAAGCATCTATGCCCAACTGAAATTTAATGCATTTAATAATTTAAACGATAAACATTAATACAAATAAAAAAATAATTAAAAAAATGGAAATGATTTTTTTTTAGCAAACAAATATGTAGAAATTAAACATTTATAATTAATTTGAAACATAAGTCAGAGAAAAGTTCCTTTTTTAAAATTTAGATTAACTGATGAAATCTTTAAAGTTCTTAATTATTTCAGATTTTAAAATGGTTCAGTTCAATTTCTTACAGTAGAAGAGCTCCCGGTTCCTGATGGAAATTCCCATGAAGACTTTCATGGAAGACCAGCCTGATATTCTGGAGGTAGCCTTAGCTGGTTCCATTCTGGTATCACAGTCCTTTCATTTTTTAAATAGAGAGCGAGTGATATGTGCATCCTATTTCCCTTCTCACAAAATCAAGCTGGAAACTGACTGGAACTCAATATTTTTCTTTTTATAGTAAATCTCCAGATTGAATGAACAAAGATGTCACTAATCCAAATTTTCATTTAGGTCCGAGAGGCTTAGTGCTTCCATTGGTCAAGCTAAATTCTCTTTATTATCTTATCTAATTTTCATCTGACTTTTTAATTACACAAGAGCCCCAAGGTCTAGCTTGCTTTTCAATTAATAAACAATCATTTCCATTTACAGATTAAAGGAATTAATTAATACCTGTTTTTATTTTTACTTACATTATTTCTTTATTAAAATATTTTTATATTAAAGTTATGTTCAAATACTTTTTTTATTTAAAAAAAAATATTTTTAAAGTTTTGCATCTGTGTGAATATATATATGTTTAACAAACATTTTAGCTTTTAGTTTTTTAATAGATTTTATTTTTATTTGCGAACTTTAAGATTTTATTTTAAATTAATGTAACAGCATATTTATATACCGTTACATATCAGTAAACTTCCTCAAAAAACAAAAACATTAAAAAAAAAAAAAGAATTTACTTAGTGTTAGTAATTACGTTACACAAATTGATTATATATGAAAATGTCAAAAGGACAAAACTTTTTTTTTAAAAAACAAAACAGTAATTACACACAAATATAATGATTAAAAAATGTTGACTGTTGATTCCTTATTACCAGCTAAATTTCTGCCCCCTCCCTTCCAAGTTTCATTTCTCCTACTTTTAACTATTACTTAGGCACTTTAAAATGATTGGGTTTTAATTTAAACAAGACTTTTTTTTTAAAAAAAAAAATTATGATTTATAATAATTATTATGTTTTATTCCTCGCATTTATTTTTACATATGCGCAATTTTTCTTACTGGCAGTACCTTTAAAACCAAATTCAAAGTATAACTTTACGTTAATACAAAAAATATATTTATACTCATTTCAGAAAAAATATTACAGGCATGATTTATCTTTAAAAATTCTCAGGGCACTGGTGGTTTATTAAAGATCGGCTCATGTTGGGTAGCCAGTTATAACGATCCAAAAGAAAGTGGAGATCGAATCTAACCGCAATCTGCACTACAAAGGTGCCATCTAGGCATTTGAGCCTAGAAAAATTTATAAAGTAGGCAGATACACGCTGTTAAGATTCCACTTTATTTAAATATTCAGACCATTAGCCCATTGTCACTAGCTCATGGAGATGCAGAGATAAGAAATAACTTGTTTAGTTTGTATATATATAAAAATAAAAGCCATTGCCAGAAATTAACACATAAAAATTTTTATTTACACACATATAAAATCATTCTAAATTTGAGGAATAACATTTATTATTGAGATTTTAATATTAATTTTTAATTTAGTGTGTCGAGTATGAACAGACTGCATAGATTGTATTTGAAAAGAAAATATTCTATCCCTGATTTAACCTTAGGCCAAAAGTTCGCAGTCAAACCGGCATCAATCCATCTGATATATTGATGTATTCAATGTAACAGGAATACGGCAACACAAAAATCATACTGTCAGGAATGTACCTCTCAACAGCAGGGTTAAGAGAAGAAATTGTTTCTCACCCAGAACAGGAATGTGACGTCTGTCGGGCAAGAAGAACAATAAAAAAGAAAACTCCATAGGAAGGGACGGAGGTCCTTTTTGCTGACTTATGATCCCATCCATAGGCAAAATGGAAGTGTGTGGTGTATACAATGATTCTGCCCGTAGTGAATCTCATACTACATCTACTAATTACACCAATATATCCAATCCATTGACCTAATTTAACTACAAAACAAATAACCCAAGATTACCCTCTCCTAATTAATATAATTTTACAAATCTATATAGCCATTCATGCCCGACTTAAATTTAATATTTATATAAGTTCACACAGATGAATTTTATAAAAAATTGTTTTATAATGTTGAGTATCGATCGGCTGCATAGATTTCACAGTTAAAAACATCTCGAAATAAACATAACCGATCAAAATACAAAGTCATGGATACCGTCAATTGCAGAGGGAATACAAGACACCCAATGGCATTCATCATAAGATACCACATTGACATCGATGACCTATATATTCTAACCAAATATAAAACAGCAACATAATTAACCGCTAACGAATCTATGCAACGTCTATACCCAACTTAAATTTCATGCATTTAAATAATTTATACAATAAGAAAAAAAAGGGAAATGATTTTTATCAAATGCAAAATATATAAAATTAAACATTATTAATTGATCTGAAAACTTACAAAAGTCAGATAAAAGTTCATTCAAAATTTAGGTTAGTTTGTTTATTAAACTTGTCAACTCTTGACGAAAGTTCTTAATTAATTTTATGATTTTAACAATTGTTCAGTTCATATAGCTTATGGTAGAACAGCTCCTGGTTCCTAGTGTTAATTTCGATGGAGTCTTTATTTGAAACCCGGTCTATTTGAAGGCAGCCTTAGCTGGAACAATCCTGGTATTATGAGTCATTTCATTTGAGATAAGTGAGAGAGAGCGACAAGTGCGCCTTATCACCCTCTCAAAACAATAAGGCTGGAACTGTCTGGAACTCAATATTTTTCTTTTTATAGTAAATCTCCAGATTGAACGAACAAAGACGTCACTAATCCAAATTTTTGTTAAGGTCCGAGAGGCTTGGTGCTTCCATTGGTCAAGCTAAATTCTCCTTATTCTCTTATCTAATTTTCATCTGACTTTTTAATTACACAAGAGCCCCAAGGTCTAGCTTGCTTTTCAATTAATAAACAATCATTTCCATTTACAGATTACAGGAATTAATTAATACCTGTTTTTATTTTTACTTACATTATTTCTTTATTAAAATATTTTTATATTTAAATCTTGTATTTTTTTTATAAAAAAGTACGTTCAAATACTTTTTTTATTTAAAAAAATTTTTTTTTAAAGTTTTGCATCTGTGCGAATATATATATGTTTAACAAACATTTTAGCTTTTAGTTTTTTAGTAGATTTTATTTTTATTTGCGAACTTTAAGATTTTATTTTAAATTAATTATATACCGTTACAATATATTTTTTTAATCAGTAATTTCCAATACTTTCTATTTTATGTTTTCTCCTATAGAATTGAAATTTCACTATCATTTTAAATCTTTTTTTCAATTTTATTATTTCTAATGTAATATGTGAGATGATATAAAATAGCTGTTCCTTAAAGAAACTAGGACATTTTGGTCCATATGTCCAGAAAATCTTTTAGTCAAGTCAAACAATCTTGTCCTCCAAAACTTTTATATACCACAATAAACTCATCTACTTCTTTCTCCTTATTACCCAATTATTTTTCTAGCCCCATTTCAGTAAAAACTGTTTTGTAGTTCCTCTATTTAATTCTCATATACTCTTTGTTATAAAATCTCTGTCCGTTTTTTTCTCTAAAGTTTTGAATTATCCCACTTTCCATATATTTTGTCTAGATTCTTTTCCAGTATACTGCTTTCCAAAAATAGTGTCTAGTAGCTTTTGCAGTTCAAGTCCTTATTTCATTTTTGCTTTACTTTTCTGACATTTAAAACTCCTGCCTTAGCATCAAATAACAATAGGATCTGTTAGTGTTAAACATCCTTTTATAATTTTTTTATTTTTATGTATAATCCAAACAATTATTTTATTTATACTGTATTCATTTTCCTTAATTCTACTTTTTTTTTTCTTTCGATACTCTTCATATATAGCTGTAATACATTCATTATATGTTTATCCCATTTCTTATATAAATACATAAAAATAAGTTTTCTATTTATTAACTTTGCATATTGTGAAACCTTACTCAAAAATGTGTTCTCTCAACCTAATCAAATTAAACATACTTTTCTTAATCAAATTTCATTCACGTATTATAACTTTTCAAACATTTTAAATTTACTTTTGAAGTGCCATCTAGTAAGCTTATTGTGATATAAAAAAAATAATAATTAGATATTATAATAGCTATTTTCTAAATTGTCAATTTTCTCTATATTTTAAAGCTCTGGTATATCTGGCATTTCAGATAGTATATTTGCACATTTCATTTCCCCTGCACACTCAGTTTCAAAATTGTATCCACATAGTAAATTTAACAAAGCAGCTGTGAGTTAAAATGATCAGGTCATATATTTTTATTGGATATAATATTAAGCAAGAGTTCATAATCTGTGACAATTTTGCATATTCAGCCAAATATATATTTCATGCTGAATACTACTGCTAGTACTTTCTTGTCCAGTTTTGGTTGTATTTTTTCCCAGCATTTGTGAGTTCTGAAGGCATAAATGACAGATCATTTTCTATTATAGATGAAATTAAAAATAATGGATACTCCATATTCTATCACAAGATGCGATAATGTGAAGATTCTCATGATGCACTTGTTGAAGTTTGAACTTTTCACATCTTTCCAAATCCATTTTCATTTTTTTAAAATAAATCATAAAGGGACTAGGTTAACTATGTTTTCCTTTCTAGAAAATTTTTAAACAAGCTATCACTAAAAAACTTTGTAATTCATGATTTCTGGCTTAGAGCCTGTTTTAACTGTGTTTATTTATCTGAGAATGGACTTTATATCCTGATTGGAAATATTATGCTCCATAAATTCTAGTTTGCATGATTCCCATATTTTTTAATATTTCTGATTCTGACATTTCAGAATGCTCTTGAAATATGGTATCATATTTGGAATATTCTCTATTTTTAACTGAAATATATTTGGCTCTATGGTGATTCCTTCCAAAGGATAGTCTATTATAGTTTAAAAGACCTATATGCATGATAATAGTAATGATTTTCACTCATTCTTTAGTCATAAAAAATTGATAAAGTTTTCAAATTCAATTCTGTGAAATGCTTCATTTTTTCCATTTTTACTAAAAATGATCTTTTGTTTAAATTCCTGCTTATTATCATTGGGTAATCATCACATATTCTAATTTTCCATTAAGATTTGTGATCATTATTATTGGCTGGCCACTTGAAATTTTCAATTGATGTTATTATTACTTTTTTAATCAATTTTGTTTTTTATATTTTTAAAAATTTTTTAAATATTAATTATTATAGAAAATAATAGACTGTGTACATAAAAAATTAAAACTAACATTTTAAACCTCGACTTATTAAAATTAGATCTTTGGAAAATGATTACAGCATTTGTCTATATGTGCAGTCTCTAACCAAATCTCATAGCATTGTATTATATTCTCAGATCTTTTCCACGTTGGTTTGGCATCTATTTTAAAAAAGTTGGTCATGAATTAAAATGTACATTCAATTTGTCAATTACATCTTCCAGCTTTTAGATTTTACTTAAATAATTTAGACTTCTAACAATCTATAATCCCTACACCTAATAGTGTAGTCATTGTAGTAACATGGTTAATACCATTTTTATAATATTTATCTATATGATCTAAATATAATGTTGGTTCTATCAGATCAGTGACCTTAATTAATGATGATGTTATTTCTACAATTTTCCTAATATTCAAATTACAGTACAATTTAATTTTTACCAACTATTTTGTTGATATTACTTTTAGGTTGTTTAGTATATCAAAGTATGCAAAATCAGATATGATCTCTTCTGATTGTTCACTTTATTATTCAGTAAGAGTTTTACTAAAAAGACTTATCTAGCATACTGTGACAACATTTTTAATTGGCCAAGAATTTTGTTACTTACCAATTTGTCTCTGCTGATTACGAATTATTGCTGGTTTTTGAAAATGACCAGAGTTTTGTAATTTAAAGGTTTTTCTTCTTTGATTGTACCAATTTTTTGCTATGCATTGAACCTTGGTATTACAGTAATTTGTTTTTTTAACTGTAATTGTTATCTCTAGTATTCAAACATGCAGAGAAATAATTTTTTAAACAAAATGTTCAGCTATTGTTTAATGTATAATAGTGACAATTAAATAGTTATAGCACTATGATATATATATAATTTACTCATTCAAAAGCTATGAATAAAAAATATTCTGTAGATGCACAAAAATAATACTAAAGACTCATGTGGCATGTAAAAGTCCTGACATCGTAGTCTGATCTACAATAACAAAATGCCTTGAGAGAATCCATTCTTACTAATTTCCTGCTGGTAGGTCTTTTTTAAAATTTCTTTGAATATGGAAGGTTTCTATTTTTCACTGGAGTCCAGCTGCTTTTGTTTTTATCAGTTAAAATTTAAATTAAGAAAAAATATTAATATAATTTTTCAGCAAACATCAAGTTTATTAATTAGTTTTACTCTAATTAACTTTTTTTGTTATTTGTGATATACATAAATGCACAGTACATATGTATTCACAATACAATTATTTCCTATAACGATCAAATAAATTATTAGTTTTATATTTATATACACACATGTATGTAATTCTTTCATTAATACGCAGTTATTAATGATCTATGAATCATCCAAGCAGTCTTTATAAAAAACAGAAACACGATTATTAGCTATTTACCTTGTTACAATGCTTTTAGTTGACTTTCTCTGCCTCCTACAATATCAATATTTATATTCATCCACAGATTAATGTCATTATTATGGAATAAACTTCTGAATGTGTACTACTTTTGTCAATTAACCAGAAACATGTTGGGAGGGGGGGGTCTTATAAATATTAATTGCATTGTCATTTGTTGTCCATTGATTAATCAATACTTATATAAGATTATAAATGAATACAGATATCACTATTTTGCGATGGAAAAAAAATAGGTCAACTGATTAAAGGTGGTTCAGCACGAAACGCATCTTGGGGGTCATTTGTCTTTTAAGATATCTTTATTCATGTGTTTTAAAAAGAATGTACAGAAGTTATTAAATATATCTACAAAAGATATTACATATGGGAAAAGAGAGATGAAGTTGAATTACTCCACGTTTGTGTGTTTAATTTTAAAAAAAAAAAGATATATTAATCTTTAACTAAGGTTTAAAGTTTATATCTGAACTAAAAATAATCTATTGTTTAATAAACGATGAATGATAAATATTATTATATTTATCTAGAGTTGATTCTATCAATGTTGTGGGTGGAGTTTGATACTTGTAAATTAAAATGTAACAATTTACTACTGATAAATACTGAACATATGATGGAAATATGTGAGAGATGGTAATCTAGGCCAATTAATGATTAGCGCTGGTTTACTGCATCTTAGTGAGTCATTTGTCTTTTAAGATATCTTTATTTATATGTTTTAAAAAGAATATTTGGTAGTAGTGTCAAGGTTATTAAATGCATCTATAAAAGAAAAAATATAGGTTTAAGAAAAGCTAATTATTTAGAACCTGATGAAATCTGCAAATAGTAAAGTACATTACTATCTAATGTCCATTGATTAATTATCCAAAGAAAATATGAATGAAGAGAGATATAGCTAATCACTACTAACCTACAATTTGTCCCATGCAAGAATACATAGCATTTTATCCCGAGATTATTTGATTAAAAAAAAAAAATCAAAACGTAGAAGTATAAACATTTAAAATACAGATGTTAATCATTCTGGCTCAATATGTAGTCAAATCTATTTTTTATTCACACAAATGATAGGTATCCTAAAAACTTACTAATCATAAACAGGAATAGGAAACATATTTTGTTCTATGAATATTCCTCAGTCCCCAAAGTTTAATATCAAAAATATATAGACAAGGTCACCAAATGCAGGTGTGTAGGTTATGACTTGTACAAAGGTACCTTACAAAGAAGGCTGCCATGTCACTGCAATAATTAATAAAATTTATATGTAAATGAAAATATTTAGATTTCTAAATCACTCCTTTATTAGAAAGATTTTCTGATTGTAAATATTTTTTATTTAAAATATAAACTTGTTTTATGGTCTGTTTGCTTACAATCCAACCCCAATCCCTTAATGATTTTATGTGTTGAATATGCATTATTTTAGTTAAGTCATTAGAGTGCTAAGTAATCTATTTAACCCTTAGTTTAATTATTGATTCTTTTATGAGTGTCATGTTTTTCCCTGTTTGGAGCCGGCTCGCTAGAGAAATTGAGACCAGGTGTAACCTCAGAAATGGTCATTTGTAAGCTGTTAAATCACAGAGTACTGGTGAATGAGTTGAAGCTTGGACGGATTTGGGATTTCACCATCCCATTTTGGTGACTTTGGTGTATTTTGTCGGGACTCCGGATTTTGTTACATGAATGTACAAATCTGACTGTTACAATATATAATTACTAGTTTGTCTTAAACTAATTTTAAATTACTCTTTCTTGTTTACTGAGTCATTGTGTGCTGTATGTATTTCTTATTTTACTTGCAAAAGATTTGTATTTGTTTATTCCCAGCTGAGAACATCAACATGAACAAAATGTCAAGCTATCTGGAAGTCAAACAGAGAAAGAAGTTGAAAAAAGTTACGATTCTGAGGGTGAAAATTTGAACCTTCTGAACAATCTAGGCATTTGGCTAAAACTTATGAACATAAAAATTTATTGAAAATTCTATTAATCAGATAGTTAATAAGGATGTTTTTAAAGACAAGTCTGATTACAAGTTTTCAGAATCATATTATTGTTATTTACTATGTGGGAAAAAAATTCTAGAAGTTATTTTGTGACTGCCAAAGCCAGAAGAATTGATGTGTAAATAATTATAATCTTATAATATTCTACTGTTTGTAAATACTTTTGCTAAATAAAATTTTATAGAATTCATTTTGTTTTAATTTACAAATTTTATTTCATGGAATTGGAGGCACTGGAATTTAGTTTGCCCAAAAATGCCTCTTACACACATAGTGACATTGTATATAGACATAGTAAATATATGTTTAATGTATACAATATTTTAAATAAGAATAGGATAAAATTTAAGGTCACACATCTTGAGATCATTATGATATGTATTATTAAATATCTAATCAATATATGATTAATCACTCCATTGAATATTATATAAAATTTGATCTCATTTTCCATAAATACAACCTGATTAAAAAGTTTACCAATAATCATTACTGATGTATTACATATTTTACTCTATAACTATATTTCTTGCATGTATGGGGCTTGAAATCAAAAAATACTTAAGAGATAGTGATGTATATGTGGTCTATGCCTTGCTATTTAATTTATACAGAGCATTTCAGAATATATACATTGAAATATTTTTCACATTCTTATTTAAAACATTTCAAGATTGATTTGCATACACATATTGTATTTTCCATAATCCTTGAGGTAGTAATGTTAAACTCCAAGACATAAGAGTAATTTCAGGGTTATCAAAAAAGATATATACCCTAACATTGTTGATTTGGATACACATGTTTTGTACATTACAAAAAAATATTCAATTTTATTCACACACACACATACAAAGTATCACAAAAAAAAAATACTTATCAGCTGAATTAAGACAATAAACTATTTTAGTTGTTCCCATCTGAATTTACTCACAGTTGCAGGTTTGTTATTATTGAAAGTAATGCTTCCAATAATTTGCTATTAAGATTAGCAAGTAGTTTCATTTTCATGTTTTTTGATTTGACATCTCTCAACAAGAAAATGCTTTATTTTGAGAAAGAACTCTATATTTAAGAAGTAAAACATATGTAACCAAATTTATGATGTCTATATGTTTGTGCAAAAGGGCCTGTCTCACACAATCTAGTTAGGTCATTATACTAGCAGAATATTTATAAATATGGTAAAAATAATTATAAAATCATTAATTGCAATGCTTATAAAGTGGGTGATGGTGTTAATAATAAATTTTAAGTATTTAACTTTTATATAAGTAAGATATGTTTAGAAATAGTTTAATAATCTATCTTTTTACCCTTATTTCCGAGTCATAATTTGCAGAGATATATCCTATTTTGTTTCTATTGGACTTTGTAAAAATAAAGAGTACCAAAAGTCAGATCTATATAAAATTTGTTATAATTTATTTATTTATTATATTCACTTGCTCTTAGTTAATATTGTATGATTTATAAAGTAACAAAAGAGTAGATACCATTATTTTATTTGAATACAAGTATAATGTAAACTTAAGATATAATTAGCATTCCATCATCAGATTTTCAATAATGTGAATAGCTGAAGAGTTGGAGAGTGGAAATTTGAAGATTTTCTATCTTAATATATACTGAGCACTGATTATATATGTGTGTGGGAGATGATGATCTAGACCAAACAAGATGAGTGCTGGTTCAGCGTGAAATGCATGTATTGGGAGATAATTGATCTTTTTTGCATATACGTGGCATGTGTATCGATTATATAAGATGGAATGGATAGCTGAAGGTCTATGGTCTATATTCAAATCCCTGTCTAATACCATCCTTTTGTAAAAAGCGGCAATACTTACCAATAGTCAGTTACTAAAGAATTGATATGAAGCATCTCTCTGGACCCCTGAATGAGAATTTTATATATAATATTTTTCAAATTTTATTTAAAATTTTTATGTTTGGATTATTATTTAAATTTCAGTGACAATGTTTACAAATAATCATCTATAAAAATAATATAAAACTCTAGGCAGATGGAATAAGCATATTATGATTATAAAATTATATTTGCAAGCTATTATCTAAATGATATATACTAGCATACTTAAGATCTATAAAAATAATTAAAAAATAAAATCATGTTTGATCGAAAAGCTGCAAGAAATAAATAAACCAATCAAACTTTAAAAAAAAAAAAAAAATTAATGTTTAGTTTATAAATAAAATTGAAAAATAAGACATAAAGGAAAATATTAATGAGCGCATTTATATTTAATCTTTTATTATTGTAATTATTCATATTATTTATAGCAGCATGTTTGGAATGTTAATCTCTGAAATTTCTGAAGTGTAAAAACAATAACTATTATAATACTAAAAAATGATCCCATTCTTTAATAAACAAAATAATTATAAACATTTTCATAATAAAAAAAATTAACGATCTTAAAGTCATAATAACAAAAATAAGAATAATAAGAGTAAAACAATAATAATAAAATAAATAGTAATTTAAATATAGGTTTCATCTTGATAAAACTCAATTTTTTAGTGATAAACTTGTCTCAAAGTACATAAACTAGTCTTGCGTTGTTAGCCGAGAGGTATCGCAGCCGCCATGCAAGCAAGTAGTTGGGTGCAGACGGTTGTGGGTTCGCGTCCCGGCCGATGCTATGACATATGAAAAAAAAAAAGTACATAAACTCAAATCAAACAACTACACTTTAAATATAAATTAATTAATTTCTTAATTTATGATATACCTTTTAATTCAATTTGAAAGATTAGACATATATTTTTATAAATATATCTTTATTATATAATCTCTCTTTAAACATGAAATTATTAAATTTCTTATCTTGATATACACTTTAATTTAATTAAAGATTAAATATATAGTAAAATCTCAATTTAATGTAAGCACACTCTTTTTTACTCATGTATACTATTAAAGTAAATGCATTTAAATTATGATCTAAACAAACTTATTTTTACTCCTATAAATATTGAAATGTATAAATTAAGAAATCCAATAATTTCATGTTTGATATTTATGTATAGTAATACAATTAATTTAATATCTACAGATTAGAGTGCTTTGAGATTGGAGCTTAAATTGTTTTCATATTGATTAAATATTTAAAAATCAATAGTATAGGAACATTAGTTGATACAATAAGTTAGGATCACTTGAATGAGACATATTCAATCAAAAGCTATATCATTATTTTTTGGATGTATTTAATTATTTACTTGTGAAAACAAGTTTATTTAAATTGTAATTTAAATGCATTTAGTAAAATAAATAATTAGCCATCCATAAAAAAGTAAATGTGCACATTACCTTGGATTATTTTCTCCATACATTTTTAGTTATCCCTTCTTAAGTTTACTAATCAAACTTTTCTATTTCTCTTTCTTTCAAACTCTAATTTTCCTTTATTAAACATTCTTGCTTGATAATTTCTCTGAGTATTACTTCAGTTCTTTTTCCTTTGTTTCTACTCTTGATCTTCCAGACTACTTTTCTTATCCTTCAAATTTATATTTCTACAACTTCTAATCTTTTCTACGCTCTCTCTCTTTTCAATTATTTAAATCCTTGCTTCATTTCCAGAAATATTAATAACAAAATATTTTATATAAGTCTTTTAGTTCTAACTTTAAACATGGAAGAATAATCTCCTAGTTTTCCACTCTAATTTTCTTAAATCTTCTATTACTATGATGGATGAATTTCAGTAGAGGGTTGAGATTTATTCCAGAGTTAGATAGTTATGTATAGGAATGTGAGAGCACAGAAGGGACTTATCATGGAATAAATTCACACAAATTCCAAATGTTCATTTTAACAGTAACAATAATGTGTTCCAACTGAGGCATACTCATAGAGATCATACAGAAATTATTAATACAAAAAGTAACCTGAACATTTACACAAAATAAAAGATCTATATGACCTGTTAATTAATTCCCTACTTCCACCTGGAGATCTACAGTAGTGGCTTCTCTGAGATCTATAAAATTCTCTAGTTCTCTCCCAGAATAATTACTTTTGGATTTATTAAATCCTTCCAAGTCTCTGAAATAAATCATTAACTAATGGGGGATTTAGCAATAGCAATAAATATTTTTTTTTAAAAAAAAAAACCCTCAACTAATCATTTTGTCACTAATCCCTACTAATTGCAATGATTATTTTGAGATTTAAACATGTTCATGTTATAATGCTTTAAAATAATAAATTATTTACTACATAGATATAACAGTTTTTAAAATCTTAATCTGAGATTAAAATGTTATTAAAGGAATCGATTGCATGCATACATTATATTTTCTATCATAAAAACATAATAGCAAATATTAATGAAATTAATTATTTATTTATCAAATATCAGTTTGTCTTTTAAGCCAGTGTGTGGTCAATTCTATTAATTTGTCCAGTTTCTTTAACTTTGCTTATGTGGAAATCTATTCAGGAAACTTGTAGATTTCGAGCCAAGTAGAGCTGCTCAGAGCTCTGATAATCAGTGATTGTACTAGCAATAAAATTAAGTAAATAGTAATAAAAATAACAGTTTAAGCAAAATTGCACACATAAATACACACATACATAAAACGGGGAGATACATTACTAATGACAATTGAAGTATATTATTTAGTAGCCTATATCTTGTTTTCTAAATCCTTCATCATAAAACTTAAGACATAATAGGTATACATAAAAATGTATCATCTAATCAATGAAAGAAAAGGCAAAAAATGAAAACATTAATTACAATACTTTTATTAACAAACATTTCGCGGTCTATTAATTGTGATTGATTCGCGGCAAAAGTTTCAGAAAGCGTTTTTACCTACATTATTAAAGATATTGAAAATTTATTTACAAAAAAGATGTTAAGTATAATTTAATAAATATTTTTGGTAAAAGTAAATATATAATTACATCTGACTTGGGTGGAATATATTAACAGATGCCTATAAGAAGATTACTGAGTAATCTCAATTCCAAAAAAAGAAATGAAAAGATCTAGGGCATCGATTATTGGAAAATACTGTAGAAAAATGTTCAATGGAGAAGAATAAATAACGGATTTGTTTTAAATTTATATTAAAAAGTATAAATTATACATAAATATAGATTTACGTGCGCATATAAACTAACAATAACACACATACTTTCATTTTTCTATGCTTCCGAATCTGTTTCAGTTTCTGATTTCATATCGGCTTCGATTTCTTCTGGAGTTCTTAAATCGATAGCAAATTTTTTCGGTCTATTAGATTTTTGTCGCGTAACAGTGCGACTAAACTCCTCAAAGGCTTTAGCTAAAGAATAAGCTAATCTCCGGGCATTATAACGACTATCACAAACAAATGCATGACATTCAAAAGCGTTTTTGTTAGCTAGTAAATTTTCATTTACAACAATCATTGCAAAAACACGCGTATAAACCACATCCTGTACTCCGTAAGAAATAGAATCAATAGGCCTGAGACCAGCTTGAAAATTTTTATTTTGATTCTGTGGCATTTCGCTAAGATGAATTCCTTTTTCTGATACATGTAACTGCAAATAAGGAAGAGTTTCCACCGGTTTCAAAGATTTGGCAATACTTACCATTTGATCAACAGGTTCTCGAGTGTGTTTAATTCCCCACAATCCTTTGGCATCTCGTTTCCCCAAATATTTAACTACAAATACCTGAGGGAGTTTATCCACTTTTATTTCATCTAAATTTGATTGACTTCTGCCAGGTTTTTTTTCATATTCGTCTGATTTATTTCTTGTTTCATCCGCTTCTTCAGAATTACTTTTTAAAGTAAGTTTTTTGAAAAGTTTTAAAGGATTTCCCGATAATTTTCGCTTTTCCTCTTTTTCCATCCCGTCGGATTTAGTACTTAATGATCTTTCGCGTCTATTATCAATAAAGTTACATTCAGCAGTTCTTTTATTTTCTTTGCTATTATTAATTTTTGACTTATCCGCTGTTGTGGATATGATTGACCTGTTTTCACGGCTTTTCAGTTCCGTCGCCATGTTGTCTGAAAACTCATAACTAGGTTTAACTTGTTTATGTGCCATCGTTTCACTTTTGTAAGAATAATATCTAGTAACACTTACTTTCTCGGAATAGCCAAAGTCATCGTCTCTGTCTCTGTAGGAACCATGAGCACTATCCATGTTTAAAATAGTAGTTTTTGTATTATTTTAGTTTTTGCGCGACACTTTACTTTATTACCTTCTCCGTTGGCATTGCTCACTACGTGGCGTAGTATCATATAATAAATAGATCCGATTTCTAATATGTTATTGAAAATCGATTTCTCTCAAAATATTAATTGATTATTATTTTTAATTTATAATTTTTTGTAAAATATAATAATCTGTGTAGTGTTTGGAAAATTTTGAAGTTAATAATTTTTAGCGCTAAATTTTAATCTAGTTTAAACTATCAACGGGGAATTCGTTTCAATTTATTTTATATTTCAAGTTTTATATACAATGTATATATAATCGAAAATATTTGATATATTTAATTATGTTTAACTAGTACCTGTTCTCAAATAAATAAAAATATACATTACGTGACAATTCAGTTGGCATTTTTTTAAAAAAGTAAATTATGACGGTTAATTATTTTTCATTAGGATTAAACTCCCAATTTATTAAACTTAATTATATTTATTTATGCTATAATTATTTTCGGCAACTGAGCGTGGATACGTTGGGAAATCTACCTATACATTTTTTACATAAATTCATTTATTTAAAAAAAAAAGAAGAAAAAAACACTTAAATAAAACCTGACAAGCAATAATTAATATGTCACGTGTAAAAACATATTTTGCTGTCGATTTAATTTTGAATAATTACAGAATGGAAGAAGTCGGAAGTAATTCATAATCCGATTTATTTAATGCTTTCATTAATATAACTTTATTTAATACGACATATATTTTTTTATATTAACAATGGTCCAACACTAGTTTATATAAATAGATATAGCAATGGATAAACGCATAATTATTTAAAATCAATATTCAAACTGAAATAATAATACTAATGTGAAACTGGTATTAATGCACTTTCTTTTATAATAATACCAATATTATAGATATCAATATATTAACCAACCAAAGCCAATAGATTTGTAAATATGCTAATGGTGAAACATGCCGAAGGGCTTTGTAATACAATAGGTAATACATCGATCTACTATGCTTATGATCCAAAATTTAAATCTGATCTTTTGCACCTTAACCTTGCCTATATTTTTTACCATTGTATTAGAAAAACCTTTTTAGCATTGAAATAATTAAAATTCATGGTTGAAATATTACTGCACCAGAGTAACTTTCAAAATTATCTTTAATGTTAATCAATTTGCTTGATAATCAGGAATGAAATTTTTAAAACAAAATAATTGAAGATTTGCATGAAAAAAGAATTGTTTGAATTTTTAAATAAACTAATTATAATTACTAGTTTGTAAATAAATATTAAATTATTTTTTTTAAAAAAAGAATCGAATTCCCCCAGCCCTCTCTCTAATCTAACAGCAACCCATAGTTCACTCCTTAATTCTGAAATTATTATTTCTTTGATTCATATATATATTCCTTTTATTTCACATTGAAGATTAATATTAAATTAACAAAAGTTGGCATGATTTTCTCAAATTAACTTCAATATATATATATCTCTTTACTTGTATAGTAAGTCTAATTTTAAAATTAGAGTATAGCTACTAAATGCATATATGTATAACTCAATATTTAACAGTCTATAGCTCAAGTTTTGGGGAAATATAAACAAACCCTATGATATATTTTGAACGATAATCTCATTTAGGTAACGCGAATACTCACACATGCCAAACATCGCAATTATTTTTGTAAATATACTTGATACTTTTTAAAGTTTGGATGATAGACACTTATTCAAAAATTATTGATAGTAGCAGCAATAAGGGATTAATCTGAAAAAAGGCATTCAATATAAAAAGAAATGGCATATCTAAAAGTAGCTCTTTAATTATAAATTTATGGAGACTCTTTTCAAATGATTTATCATGCAAAAGAATTGAATATATATACATTACTTGTGCTATTTTAATACTTCTAATACATAGATATCATGTCTCATCAAAGGAAAATCAATATATTCCATTTTAAATTAGACAGTATCCCATTAATTTGAATATCTATTATGCAAATAAAAATTCAAGCCTAATTTTCAACTTTTTATAATAAAGAAATTTGTTTGCGCACATATTTTAAACAAAATTAAAGAAAAAAACGACATTCACTAAACACTTATAAATTAATAAACCTAATTGCATTTCTTTTTGTCTTAGCAGAGTTTGGATTTACAATAAAGAGATATTTAAAAAATCCATAGGATGGTGTGTGTGTGTGTGATAATGTTAATATCAAAACAAAAGGTCAAGAAGGACAGTTCGAGTTGTTCTTATAATTATACTAGTATCTTTTAAAAAATATTTATGCTGAGATATCTATATACTATTACAAGGTTAAGCAAAAAAAATTGTTTCCAAGGAAGATAAAAAAAAATTAGCATTTGAAAAGTTACTGACTTTCTAAGATAAAGATATCTTTATATTGGTAAAGTATGCATTCATTTTGATATTAATTAGTTGAACTTCATTAATATTTATTTCTAAACAGTTGTGAAAAAATGATAGTCATTCAATAAATTCCCATCTGATTATATTAAAAAGAAGTGTCATAATTTCTCAATTAATTGAAATTATTATAGTTAATCCTCAGCATTCTAATGTTATGTGACTTTCTAATCAACTATCATAGGGATTGTATATAAATATAGACATTAGTTGTTTTTCCTACATTGGTTTATAGACATATTTAAATAAATGATGACAAAGTTTGCTTTCTATCTTTTGCTAAGTCAGATTGTTGCAGATTTGATTCTTAGTTGAATAAAGTGAAAAGAATCTTAGGTCTGGAAGGGAAATTGAATTATTGCACTCAACCTGTCAATCTGCGAGTTAGATGCTTGAATATCAAGATCATATGATCTCATAATCCAAAATTTTTTTTTGTAATATTAAGTTTTATTAGAATGCATAAAAATCCAATAATTTTACATTGATAGCTTTTGTAATAAATATTTTGGTCTGCAGATTTTAGTGCAGCGATAAATGGGTGAGATTCAAAGGCTAAAAAATTCTGTATCAAAGCTCTTTCACTTGAGGCCCAAACATCAATACGATCTCCTGAGTCATGAATCATTTTTTAAAGATTATTTTAGTATATTTTTTTGAGAATTAGATTATTTAGTAAATATAATTTTTGTAATTGAAACTTGAATAAATATATGTATAGGACCTTTTAAACCATGTGACTACCTGCAGATTTATAATAAGGAAATCTTAGAAAATTTCGAAAAAATGAAATTTGTATGATGTATAATGATTACCTCATCAACATATGCTAAAGCAGATTTTTTCCCAAGAAAGACCAATAAAAATTGCCACAATATCTGATACTATGGGGAAACTCTTACCAATGTCTAAGATATTAAAAAAAGTAATAAAAGAATTTATGAAATTGTATATACCAATCAATTTGTAAACATATCAACTAATTACATCATTTTCTAATTTTAATTAACAAAGACAAATGTATTTTTAAAATGAATTTTGTTCATGTTACAACCGATATTTCGTTTTTCTTGTACAAATGTAATTTTTAAAACTCAGAAAGTTATTGCTGTATCTTTCAATTGTAGACCAAAAGTTTAGCAAGTTAACTTATAAAGATTAAATCTTAATTGATCACTAACTTGACCAAGATTACAGTTGATATATGATATTGTTTCTAAGATGATTATAATATGAATGTTTCGTTCTATAATAATTCAAGATTGTGATGTAGCATAATGCATTACCTACCATGTCTACAATTGGGTTTAAATCAAGTTTATATAAAACAGTTCTAATCGGATTTGGAATTTTTTCAAGTAGCCAGTCAATTCTGAAAAACATGGATATAAAGATGAAAATAAGTAAAACTATCATTACTCAGGAATTAACAGTTAATCTTTTCTTTTTGACTGTTTCTTTATGAGATATTGTTGAAGAAATGATTTAAAGGCTATTCTCTTCAAAATTTTTTGCAATGACATTCTGACTACATACACATGCATGTAACAAGGTAAATAGCCATTACAACACAGGGTGCCATATAAGGAGCTAAATATGAAAGAAACACAAATATTTTACATGTACCCGGATGTTCCACAAATCCAGAGTTATAAGAAGCAAAAAGAGCAAAATAAATAAAATTTTATTTTTCTTATTTACTCAATATGTCTATTTTATCCACAGATCTTATCCCATCATAATTAAAAAATACCATAGGAATGGTGCTATTTGCTTTAATAATATGCTAATTTTTATGTTTTTGTAAAAAACCAGCCAAGAGATTTTGTATGTATTACAAAGTCAAGATTAGCAGATGCTAGATCTTTTTTATGACAGGTCCACTCCATGGTATAAATATGTATAATCTTTGAAACTCAGATTCAAATTAATGTTATAAATATGTATTATGTGTATTAATGTTCATAAAATCTGTTATAAGCAAAAATTATTCCAAAAAATTTACTTATACTATCAACTAATTCTCTTGCTTTATTGCAATCTGATGTAATGTAATGTCTTCTTCTTAGATGAAAGTTATAAGCTTCCTTACATAGGACTTAATCCAAAAAACTCTGTTAACCAACTACTGTTTATGCACTACATAATCTGATTTCAAGAATAAATAGCATCAGAATCTATATTTTATAGTAATATTTATTTGTTGCCTGTTGAATGATATAGTCATGGAATGCCAAGATGTGTTAACTTGCTTAATAATATCTTATTAATTTATATCTGAATGCCTTTCCAAAAATCACACTGATATAATACAACACTCATCACTACTGTTTCTTTAAATCTGATTTATAGCATAATCATTAATTTCACCTCCCTCAAATACAAAAAATTCATTGTAAACAAATTAAGTAAAATTAAAATAAGAAATATTGGATGCCACAATGTTCTAACTATTTTTGTTTTTACTTATAAAAATTTATTACTCTTACAAATGTAACCATTATTTAGAATACTAAGAATGTATATCATTATTTTTATTTTCGATTTCCATTCTATATGTAAACAGTTTTATATTCAAATTTTGTTATTACTATGTACTATAGACTTTTAAACCTCTTAATGTCTAAAATATAATCTTGTAAATTGTTTGATCAACTAAAAGTTACTTTAGAATTAATATGTTGCTTAGATAAAAAGATAAATGTATGGCTTAATGTTTAATTCATTCACCAACCATATTTATAATATTTGGACTCCAATCCAGTGGGCATAGAAAAAATTTAAGCTAATCTAATATATACTTTTTAATATTCAGTTTCTAACCAAAACAGTTATTAAACCAATACTGAATAGTATATAGGTATTTTGTTATTTTTATCTGGGAAGTAAAATAAGTCATAGGCAATCTGAGTCTATCAGGTAAATGCTGAAGTACTTACTGTAAAGAAAACAAACATACCGGCAACACGAATTAGTTTTTATGATTGATAAAGAGATTGAAGGATGCTTAAGCATGCTAAATTCCTAGTTTATTTTTATTTCTTAGTATAAAAGACAATATGACTTCTATTAATAATTTTTAAAATATATATATTCTAATATTAAATGGATCTTTATTTTAATTAGGTCTATTTTCTGACTTCTTGCTCACGCGCACACACACACACATTTAATTTTTAAAACAATCGATCCATGATATAATGACATATAAACTAAAATACAGAATTTGTTTATTCTAAGAATGAACTTTTTAGAAAGACAAGTGAAATAAAAGAAAATAGTTCTGCAAGACAAACTTGGCATTATACAGAAAGAAAATGAAGGTCGAGTTAATGTAAACTATTCTTGTGGAATAAAATGGTAAAAACTGTTATAATTATCTTATGTAAGAATACAACAAAAATACCTGTTTTTTTTTCTTTTTGAATATTTTTTTTTATAATAAGCATTCATTCATTTAAAATAACCATTATCTATATGTTGATCACTTGATTACTGTGGGTGTATATATATATATTGTACCTTCACTAACTGGAAATATAATGATAGGAAAATATGACTAGCTCAGATAAAATGATTACGCTCGGCTAAAATATTTATAATCTTACTATAATCAATAATAAGAATATCTTACGATAATATCTACTATTTAACTAGCTCTAACTGATTAATAATAATAATAAATGGTTCGGTTTATAAGAAAAGAAATAAATAAAATATTAATAAATTATGAGACAAAGAAGTGAAGTAGAAGCAATAAAGAATTACATTGAGACAACATCCCACAGGATAACACCTCAATGGCATAATAATACTATCCCCCCTATTATTTCAAATAATAATAAATTCATAGCATTCTTAATAATAACAATCAATTTAATATAATGTTACTAATTATATTCTAATCTCTTTATTAAAACAATATAAGTATAATTGTCTAAAATAACTCGAATCAATTTATAATCTTCTGTAGTCAAGTCTGATAAGGGATTTTGTATCATCCTCAACTACACCTAACTAATAATAATAATCTTATTCCTCATTAAATAATTATTAATCTTATCCACTATTTAATATTAGGATGACTAATAGCAATTAAACAAGGCAAAAACTCTCCATACAGTAGTGCCACCCTATGCCAACCAGAGTAATCAATGGATGCCAAAAAGCTTGTGCATAAAATCCCTATCTAGTGCCTACTCATCCAATATCCCCAGACTAGTTTCTGGCCTTTGGCAGTGAGGAGCCTTGGATCTAAAAGCATTGCACCTAGATCTTAGGATTTAATGCAACCCTCCAGCAGCCACCTTTTATCTCTACTTAACTACAAAACTATGAGAATAAAATTGAAAACACAATAATATTTTCAATCTAAGTTCAATAGCTTATATAGTCATATGGGTCTGAACTCAGTTCAGCACCCATACATTTTGGTGTCTTTGGCTCTTTAACAACCATAGCCACCACTATCCTATTAGGCAGGATTGGTATTAAACCACCAAACATCACATGATCACCATCTCTTATTACCAATCCTGCCTAATAGAATAGTAGTGGCTATGGTTGTTAAAGAGCCAAAGACACCAAAAGGTATGGGTGCTGAACTGAGTTCAGAACCATATGACTATATAAGCTATTGAGCTTAGATTGAAAATGTTATTGTGTTTTCAATTTCATTCTCATAGTTTTGTAGTTAAGTAGAGATAAAAGGTGGCTGCTGGAGGGTTGCATTAGATCCTAAGATCTAGGTGCAGTGCTCTCAGATCCAAGGCTCCTCACTGATGAAGGCCATAAGGCAGAAACTAGTCTGGGGATATTGAATGAGTGGGCACTAGATAAGGATTTTATGCACAAGCCTTCTGGCATCCATTGATTACTCTGGTTGGCACAGGGTGGCATTACTGTATGGAGAGAGTTTTGATTTATTAACTTTTGCACATTGTTTTAAAATAATAATAATAATAATAATAATAATAATAATAATAATAATAATAATAATAATAATAATAATAATAATAATAATAATAATAATAATAATAATAATAATAATAATAATAATAATAATAATAATAATAATAATAATAATTTAAGAATACACTTATAGTTTAATATAATATCCATTAATTGACATAGTTAAAATATATGTTTTTTGTAAGTGTACACAAAAATATAAAAATATGAAATACTGAAGTAACATTCATTTTTAAATAGGTTCATAGTTTTTTATAATAAATTAATCAAACTTCTAGTATAATAGTGCTAGTGTTATTTCAAACATTTATCTTGGTTTGTCCAATAAATAAATTGACTTTAATCAAATAATATTACTGATGTTCTTTTATATACTTTGCTTGGCACTACTCTAAATAAAATCCTCATATGTATGTTTCATATATGTTTAAAACAAAATAATATTCACAAAAATATAAACATTCATTCTATTCTGTTTTGTTCATTTTGGATGTTTCTATTTTTTTAAAAATATGCATTAACATGTAAAATTAAATATCAGAATTATTCAAAATCTTATGAATAATTATTATCTCTTTTTATGCTTTTTTAAAAATAGTTTAATAAAACATGAAAAATATTTCTTTATTATTCACTGTTAACATTTATATTCAATCTCATTTGTATTTGACTTTAACCTATACCAAAAACATGAAAAACCTATCTCATCTTCTTTCAAAATAACGATTCTACAATTCAAAATTATTCATTCCTTTCTTTCATAAATACAACGCTATACGATGCAATAACTGTTGAAATTAAGATAGCAATATGATGCATAGGCATGAAGAACTAACTAGAGTATAGACTCAATAATATAAACTATATGGGATAATCTACATGGATACAGTGTAAACGAAGAGATATGACTTCTCTGTTTAATAACTTCAAATATATAATACTAATGTCCAGGCTATTTATTCAGCTCATTCAAATATTAAAATACATAATATCAAGAAAGACACTGCTATGAAATATATATACAAGTCCCAGGGCTACATTATCTGTACTTTCATAAATTCCTAAGATAATAATATAAGTTGCTTTCCTATTCTCCATAGATCCTACATATAAGCATCCCGTGGTTTCTTTCATAATCCCAAGGTTACAATCACTTAAAACTTCACAATAGATTTAACAATCTACATCGCAAAATATCTAGCCTTACTCTAAATAATAAACAAAATTCACGTATGACTTTTACAAACTAAAACTACAACAAGAAAAGTTTTCTTCACTTTTAAAACTCAGCAATAAAAATACAAATGATTTTGTTTTAAGATATTAAAATCAATATTTAAAATATTTCTAAAATAAGGTTCATCCATTAAAGAATCATATAAAAATTATATGTATCAGTAAGTTATATTATATTAGTAATATAAAAGAAAAGTATGCATATCTTTTTTTTAAAATCCTAGCTCATATCCTTAGAATAACAATAAAGTTTTATGTGTAGTTAATGCATGCACACATGTTCATATGATAAGGTAATACCATAAAAATATTCCAAGCAATTCTAGAAACAGTAAAATATACATAATATAATTTTAATATATTTTACCTAGTGACACTAAATCTTGTCGGTCACTCTTAGACATTTTCTGGTCCAATATTTTATATAAAAAACATATTAAATAATAATAACATCCATTCAGCATCACTATTATACTTTAAAAATGTTTATGACAAACTTTACAAAAATTAAAATATTCCTTAAATATTAATTATGTCAGATTGAATAAATATTTAAATGTAATTTTCCTACCTAACACTAATCAAACTTAATACTATAATTAGTATATGAAATGATAAATAAAACTATAATTATGAAAACTCCAACTCTTTTTTCTCCATAAAGTTCAAATTAAAATTTTTTTTCTTTCCTCCTAATATTTCTTTATTAGAAGTTCTTCATAGAAGTTTTCTCCTGTCCAACGCTTTAGAACAAAAAACTTTCTCTCCTCCCCGGTGTGCATAAACTCATAAATGATAAAAAAAGAAAAATGAAGTAGATTTTTGAATCCAAAATTATTTGAATAATAAATTTACAGAGTAAGGGTGAAATAAAATTTGTTATTACAATAATTATCAATCCTTTTATGAAAGTGTGCCAGTCAAAATCGTGTATTCATTCAACAAGACCAATAATCCAAGCAAAAGTACCTTGAATCCAACCATGCACAAGATACATATGTCAGGACAAGGATGAATCCTAACCTATTTGCCTAAACTATTGCCTCTCTGACTAATGGATAACGTTTGTGATGACACTAGCAGTGCTTGGTTTTATTCCGTCCCAGCTGGAGGTCATGGTTCACATAGAGACTCAAAATAATAAAAGGGTTTATATGAAAAATTAATGATTTAATGGATTCTGACGATTGCAGAATGGTACAGATATGATTTGATCGATTACTAATGGTTTGAACCGTAATAATGATAATTCTTTATGGCAACATTACACAGAAGTGAATTTAAATCAAAGAAATATTTAAATAAATAGAGTAATTAACCTTAGAGATTGGGAGTGATGACAAACTAAGCTTATTTAAAATAACAATATTATAGGAATTTATTAAGGAATTTAGTACAAAATAAGTTAAGTCTTTGTTTATACAACTTGGTTATTTTCTTTAATTCGTTTTGATGCGGCTTTGACAAACAATGTAAAAGTTTGTTAATTGGTCGGCCAAAAACCAATCAGCAATAAAATATTATTAGCCCTCTTCAAGATATTACAAGTAAATCTGTTTATATATATAAGACATGAAAGATGGGCATTTAAAACACTATTACATTTAAAATCATTTGTATATAATGAGTGTGGGAAGCAAAATAGTTCTTAAATAAATAATTGACAATTATACAGTCAGATTTAATTAATTAACGAAATTGGTTTGTGAAGGATGTGCCATCATGGCAGAGAGCCTTTCAGGTTTGCTAAATAAAGATATAAAATGATGAAGAAGGCAGTATGCTATTATAGATTACAACAAAAATAAATGAGGTCTGTTATGAACCTCTGGGTGGCTTTGCTAAAGGAAATTCCTAGTAAATGCAACTAGATGATGAGAAATGCTGGCCCTCCCACCAAAACATATCTCTAAATAATCATAATAATATTTTGATGTGCTGGACTTTCCACACACATCTTAAATGGCAATGCCTGAAAATGGATCCCTTGGTATGAACTACGTTTACTTTGAGGGAGTGTGAAAGATTGGATTGTTCATAGTTAAATTTCTGAAGGTCCTGATGAGTAAGTAGCAAAGCAAAATAATAAATGAATGGTTGTAGCTATAAAAAACATTAATGCCTTAGACATATATATATAGATAGTGTATCACTAACAAAATTAATCAATGAATTCCTGATTAAAATAATCAGTTCCCTGATATCGATAGAAAGTCCCCACAAACCTTAGTCCATTAATGAATGAATCATAAATATAATATATATAAATTAACTAAAATATAAATTGTTTTCCACACTTCACAAATATTTCATTGATTAATAAGTTCTTAAATAGTTTATCAAAGATTACAAAATAAGACTGTTTTTAATTAACATAGACGGGCATTGAATATCAAACTAATAAATTGTAAATCATAATTTTAATATTTTTCTGACAAATAAAATATATGTATGAAATATATACTGATAAAATTCTATGATAAATTTTACTTAATTGATTCACTAAGATTATTTATTCTTTCAGAAATAATTACAGGGCTATTTTAAATTGGAGGTAATAGTAAGATCCTTTTAAAATAATTTCAATCATTCAAATAAATTTATATATGATGTACAAAACTAAATGAGCTTTCTATTAGTTAATTTACAGGAAGTAAGTCTCCCGTAATAATTTTTAACTGGAGAAAATAAGAGGAAGGGGATTTAAAGTTAGTTTTTCATCGAGTTTTGTACTTGGCAATGTCAGTAAGTCAAATTTATAAATAAACCAACAAAATTTAATTTAAGGTTGCCACATCAAAATAATGTAAGATTTTATAAGAATTGGTATTTTAAATTTAATAAATTAAACTACGCATTTTAAAACTAAGTTGTATAAACAAATATAGATAATATAAATTAACATTGATTTGGAAAACAAGTAAACTGGAATCAATGGCTTGCTGCAAATTGGATGTTACCTCAGAATCAATCAGTAGGCATTCCATGGCTTAAAACAGGCATTTACAGTCAGATCATTAACAGGCTTCCTTGACACAGTACAGTTTCAGGCTAGATGTTGAAAGCACTGGAAAGGCATTGATGAGCTGGTGGGACAGAGCTCTGGAAAGCAATGGTCGATCTTTTAGCCAGTCATTCTGTAGGCACAATGTACTATATCTCTAAACTACTCTCTTCAGATAAAACTCAACAAAAAATTAATCCTTATCAAATTTTCCACTATTTATGTGTTCTGATCTTTATCTATAGGATTGAATCTACAGTAACAACTGCCAATTGTAATTGCTCTAAGCAGTTCTGTGAGGTTGGTGCCTGCTTTGGAGGGAAAATCTATAACTCTGCATGAACATGCCCCAAGGGTTGATTTGCTAATTTAAAAAAAAAAAACAACAAGCATATTAAGTTTATCAGTCATTGTACTAACAAAATCTATTTAATTAAGGTTTAGATTAACAAAACTGTAGATTTTATTCAGAAAAATTTTAGGAATTTGGTACAATGACTTCAAACATATTTGACATAAACTTAAGCAGAAATTTACAAAATATTTCTTAAAAATATTACATTGTTTAAATAATTGATTCTCAAGTGTACATTGATTAAAAAATAAATATAAAATGTTACCCACTAATTAATTGAAGAAAATGAACTTTAATAAAGAATTTGAAATATTTGTAACATTTTATAGATATCTAGGATTCAATTCAATTTAATAAAATAAACACAATATACATTTTTACAAATATAAAATAAATAAACTAATATAAAAGGTTAGTTTTAATTATAAAATAAGATTAATGAAATATAAAAGATTATAATATTGATTAAAATATACTACCACCTATTATGAGATGGGTGTCAGTTAATAAAGATTGGGTTCAAACCCAGACTAGTGCTGATGACATTGGCACTAGGTGAAGCAGAAATATGTACTATATTTCCAGTTTCAATAGTCTATGGTCTGCAGCTTTCCAGAAACAATAAATTATTAAATGTGATATCACTTAAGAAAGTTTTAAAATAATCTCTAGAGTTTTTCTGTTCACTTGGATTATGCCGGGTTCAGCTGCATCAGTGTCAGCTATATAAATTTATACGTATTGGTACAGAAAATACGTATCTTTTCTACTTTTTTTCATTCAAATATCACTTCATAGTAATTCAAAATAAAGTCATTTATAAAGTTATATTTTAGTCAGGATAATATTTTTAATTACCCATTTTATTCTTTTACTGATGAATAACTTTTAAAAATCTGTTTTACAATACTAAATGATTTACAGCGTTTTTTTAATGACGACTTGTTAGATAAAAAGAATATATCTGTAATACTATTGGTTTTTTTTTTATCTTTATAACCATTTTCAAGAAAAGTTTATAATAAACTTTTTAAAGACAATATTTTCTTTTAAAATATTTACTGCAAGCAATTTTAAAATATACTTTTTTAAAGTATTAAAATTTAAGTTTTTTCCATATAACTTTTTACTCTCCAAATAAAGGTATCTATCCTTAAAATATAATGCATAAAAATGTTAAACTTTCAAAGAATATTTCTGTTCAATTTTCTTGCTAATGTCCAAAATATCAAAAATAAATAATGAGATAACTTTTTTACCAATATATTTAAAATTATACCTTCTCTTATTAGCCGTTCTTTCATCCTTAATTCTTTTAAATACATTCTTATTGGTATTAAATCCATAATTTCTGTGAAGTTGGCTTAAGCTTCAATAAAACAGTTGATATAGAATTTATTAATTTAGCAATGCATGACTACTTTAGTTTAGTAAATTTATAATCCTTCAAATTCTTTCTTTTAAAACAATAATTTTAAGCAGTATACTAAGCAATACTTTGATGTTAATATATGATAGTAATATTGATAATACTAAATTAACAAGTTATTAAGAGATTTATTAAATTATAAAAAGCACCCAATTAAATTATTAAGTCATAAAAGCACCCCTGAAAAATGAGAGCATCTACTTTTTATACTAAATTGAACTGGCATTTTGATTGGCTATTAAATCTTTAACTTGTGATCTAATTTACATATTAGTTAAGCTTATGTAATTAAAAATTCAGAAGTAACATCATGACTCATTAAATATTATTAGAAAATTTAATTCTAAATTAATTTTATACTCTTCATTTAAACAAACTAAACACTTTAAAACATTTTAAAAATAATACTTTAATAATTTATCCAATATTTATTTTCAATTTATCTATTTTTAAAATTTAACTTTATTAACTATATTTGTTTTAAGACTACCAAACAAATAAGTTTCCTAACATTTACTTTTATTATACACAAATGTTTTCAATTTTTAAAACAATTTTGAAAGTAATTTTGAAACTTTATTTAGAAACTTGTAAGCACAAAAATATGAATATTTGCTGATCATATGATTTAAAACCAGACAATGTGTAGCAATTTTTTTTTTTATAATAACTGTGTGAAAACTAGTTATCTTAAACAATTTTATTACAAAATATTATATTAAAACAAATGATAAAATATAATAATAAAATTTGAAATAATAAATTTTAAAATTATTTAAGCTGTAATAAATTAAACACATTTGTCTATCATAAAATATATTTTTAATAAATAATTTAAAACACAAATATTAAATCTAATTTTTATTTAAAATACATTAGTTTATTTAATTCTAAGTTATTATTCTAAACTAACTTTTAACACTTTATTTAATAGGACTTTTAGTTAATTATTTGACTATGGCCAGCTTTTCCAACCATACAAAAATGATAATATTTAGCTTTACCTTATTATTTCAACATATTAACATAGTTTTTTTATATTTATTACTCTCATTTTACTTTAACAGTTTTTTTAGATATTACCAACATTATACAGCAATTATATTATTTAAAATGTACCCTTAATTTAAATTTTTTCAAAAATTGATTTATTAAACCTATCTGGACCTAGTAGAAAAGACACAATATATATATATATATGTGCTAAATGTTATCCAAAACACAGGTTTATTATTTTAAAATGTTTTTTTTTTTTGCTAAGAGTGCTCAACAAGCAATAAAAAAACACTTGGTCATAACTAGGGGTAGCTGGCCACTATATTCCATGTTCAAAATTCTTAATAAAGTAATTATGCATAGCAGTGTAATATATACATATGACTTTTTAAAAAAACTTAAAAGTATTCCCTAAACAGAAGAAACTATAAGATTATGCATTAAACAATTATGTGTAAATAAAATTTTTCATATCTTAAAATATAAATATTGGATAATTTTTTATCTTTACCAAAGAATTCTAGTCTGATAGCTGCTGAAATTATTGGAATAACTTCAAGACTACATGTTGGTTAATAACATGTATTTAGACAGTCTGCAGTCTCTGCCTAACAGTTTTTGCCTTCTGAATAAAAGACTGATTCATAATGTGAAAATAGCATATAGTACAGGGGTCAGCAACCTTTTAGTAGTGTGGTGCTGAACCTATGTTACAAAGTTATTCTGCATGCCGACATAATTTTACCAACCTTATTATATTATCAAAATTGGTTCAGTTACAATGGGCTTCAAAGTTATATATAATATTATAGTATATAATATACACTCCTATATAATATATACTTTTGAAGTCCATTACAACTGGATTTTATATTACTGGTCATTCAATATTTTAAAATACTTAGAATAATATGAAAAGTACCTTTTTTTAAATTTGTAATTTTCAACATGCTTATTAAAAATTATATTACAAATTATAAATTACAACTTTTTTATCTATACAAAATATATAATTTAAATAAGGAAAAAATATCATGAATTCTAATATGATTGGACATTTTTTATTATTAAAATAAATTGATGTGAACATTTCCCTTGTATCCTTTTGCTCAATGTCAGATATGTAATTGGTAACTTTTAGCTTCAAGCATGCTTCTGAATGTTCAGGTGTTAGGCAACTTCTTTGTGAACTCAAAATATTTTTCATGAGAAAATTTGTTCACATAAGTAAGTTGAACCTAATGCTGAAAGCAGAGCACAAGCAGTTTTTTCAAAGAATTAAATCTTTCAGGTAATGATATCCAGCAATTGAGAATGACAGCCGACTTTTCTAGATAGTTCCCTTCAAGAGTTTTCTGCAATTCTACAAATTTAGTTTTCCACAATTCTGATGACATTAATTTGATTAATTCCATTTCAAAACTACCAATAACCATTGATTCAAAAAGAGAAAAATCAAATAGAATCATCTTTAAATCAATTAAGTCAGGTTTCTCTGAGAGCTTCAGTGTATTTTTGAATTTCATCTTTGTTAATGTTAAATTGGTCTGAATGGGCCTTTACATTTGGAAAGTATTTGTAGGTGTTAGTGGTAATATCACACCAAAATATATCTAATTTTGATGCAAATCCTTTCCAATATTCAAAAAGTTCTAGTACTATTTGACTCTTCCCTTGCAAATGCAAGTTTAACTCATTCAGGTGTTTAGTTATATCAGTCAGAAACATCAATTTGCATAACTAGTCTTCATCATTTATTTCCAGATAATGTTGTTTTTTTCATCAAGAAACATCTTGACTTCTTTCAGACATGATACAAACCTGTTCAAGATCTTACCTTGATTAATCCAACAAACATTGCTGTAAAGAGGAAAGTCTATACATGTACTATTCATTTCATGCAAGAGGGATTTAAATTGTCTATGTATTAATGAAGAATGAGAAACTATATCCATTACAGCATACAAGCATTGTGATGAGATTTTTGCAAATAAATTTTCCTGGTGTGTAATGCAGTGGAAACTCAATATTCAATGTTAATATGATTTTGAAGAAGTTTAACAAATCCCTTTTCCTTTCTGACCACTGCACAGTTGATATTAGTAGTAACACTAAATATTTTATTTATGTTGATTTTCTGATTTTCAAAATAATTGAAAAATGCAGTGAAAATATCATGTCCCTTTGTTGTACCACTTTGTTGTACCAGTAAAAGGAATCAAGCAACACAATCCTTCATAAATATGATTGCTGTCACAATATCATGCAACTATCGCTAGGTGCACCATATCATTTACATCAGTGCTTTTATCAACAGCAACAGCTTGTTGTAAACTGTTTTTCTGTTTTGTTGTTACATCTTCGGCCATCTCAGTTATTCTTCTTTGAATTGATCTTGCAGAAGCTGGTATTTCTTGAATCTGAGACAGTATCATTCATTTATTTGATAGATTACTGAATAAGATTTCAGCATTTTTCAAAAATGTTTCTTTGATGAACTGTCCGTCTGTGAAAGGTTTGCCTTTCAAAGCCACACAATGAACAATTGCATAACTACATTTGGTGGCTTTATTTTGGGTTCCAATTATATGCCTAAACTTAAGTAGTTTGTTTCTTAAAGGCAGAAACAGCTCTCTTTATAGCTTCACTTTTCTCATCTGAGTTTTTAAATATAAACACATTTTAGTTTGATAATGTCTTTGTACACTTGAGGTACAACATACAATACTTTAACAGCATAAAATACCCACAGCACAATCTTTTTGCTGTACAAATTTATATTCATTTGTCCAAGAATCTTAAAAATAGAGAATATTAAGTTTTTGTGTTTTGTGGGACATTTTGGAAATCTCTCAGTCACTATGCTACGAGAAAGAAACGCTGTCAATGAGCATCAATTATTTACCATTCAACTATCGAAAATAGCTTTTTACAATTGGTAACATAATCAGTTTTTTATTTGGATTACGATATCATTGTGGGTCAGCAATATGAGATGGCACTGAGAGTGGTGCGTCGTGTGAAAGTCTGAATTCGAACCCCGCATATATTACATATATAAATGCAGGTTCAAGCCTGTACAATGTATTCAGAAGTAAAATGTAAATATGTAGAATTTTTTTCGCTTGCAAATAAAAATATCTTTTAAATGAAGTCAAGTGTATTATTTTCTGATAAATAATGATTTAATAGTAAATTCAAAAAAGACGCTAAAATTAATATATATATATTTATTATTTCAATTTATTCCAAGTGCCATTGATAATCAATCACTGACATGCCAAGCATGGCATGGGTGCCATAGTTTTCCCATTCCTGGTATAGTAAGTAAAGGTAAACTGAGAATTGCATAATAATTGTAAATTTTTGTCAAACTTCGAATTTTTTGGTAAAGCACAAGATGGAATGTGGATATTCACCACCTGTGAGAAAAATTATTAGACCATAATTGGGTTTCTGCTTTTATTCTATTAAGAAAAATGCTGGATTTTTTTTCTTAGCTCAGATTTGCATTTTTAATTGATTATAGTTGATAAATGATTATTTTTTACTTAAGTTTAATTATTTTTTACTTAAGTTTGAATTTATTTACCTTTTCCTTTTTTTAATGTTTCCATTATCAATAATATATCCTTTTTCATTGATACAATCACTTGAACATTTTCTCGAAAACTTGAGACTATGAACTAATAGACATTTTCTCGAAAACTTGAGACTATGAACTAATAGTGATTTTTAATATATATCTTCCAGCATTAAACCATTTGTTTTGTGCATGAATATATCCAATTACAATACTAAAACATCCACATCAACAAACGTATATTCATAGTTGATTATATATATACACCTGGGTCTTGTTTTATGTGGTATAGGTTCTGCAGAAACCTCACTGTCATATCTGACCCTGCCTTCAGAAGTGGAATATTTCAGATTCCTTATTTGATTGGCTAGCACCAAGTTGCTATCCAATGGGATTAAATCCTTTACTGGGGTTCATGCACCAAATCTGCATGTTTTCAGTAAGACAGGAATCTGCCATTAAATAGTCAGCCTTTTGGAGGTAAGACAGAGAATAATTACTTCTGTTAACCTGAACGACAGAACGTGTTCTCCATTAAATCCTCTGCCATCAGCAAAGGTATTTCTCTAGTCATTACTGTGACACCCATGCAGTGAGGCAAGTCCATCTACAAACTGAAAACTGCTACATCCAAACCTAGTCATTATCATGACGTCCATGCAAGTCCATCTACGGACTGAAACTGTTACATCCGAATTAGAGCCAACTCGGAGCAAGCTAAATACATAGCTGGAAGAGTCTTACCAGAGCTTATGAGGCAGGCTAATCATTTAGCTAGAAGTGAATTCCATACTCGGCTCGACAGTCGATTGTATCAACTGTATTTATTCATTTGTTTAGCTAGGATGTGTATATTTATAACACTAATAAATTGTACATATTACCTGCTAAGTAGTTATTCTTTTTGTGTCTGTTGGTTTGTAAATGAACCTATAAGCCTAATCAAACACAACAGATTTGGCGCAGTCACAGAAAAAATTTTCCCTCACGGCTGGAAAAATTATATTATAAAATTCTACAGTTTCAACAGATCTAAACGTATGAAATAAATACGCAATTATGTATTTTGTATATTCGTTTTATTACTTTTCTTTTTGAAAAAATTTACATTCCAGTAGTTTCATTACGGTGATTTTTGTAAAAAAAAAAAAACTATGTAAAACTGTTGAATAAAATTGACTGCAAACCTAAAAGCATGTCAATTTGAAGCTTCAACCAATCATGAGAGGTTTATTTGCAAGACAGTGACAAAAACTCACACTAGTGTTTTAAAAATTCACACTAGTGTTTTAAAAGCTTCGTTGAGTTACTTACAATAATATAGCTGTAAAACCCAAATAATTATGAGTGATTACTCGCATAAATAAATAAATATGGCTAAAGCAATCAGCTCTATGGAACTTTTTGATTCAGCTCAACCTGAGAGCTGTCCAAGTTATAGTGTTTGATTTTTTATCTACAGGCTAACCAAATAAAAAAGCCTGAGGTAAAGTTAGCTACACTAATGACCAAAATAGGTCCACAAATGTACAATATAGTCAAATCTTAATCTATGGCTGTAACCCCAGCTGAGCTAGATTTTGACAGAATGTTGACAATTCTCACAGAGTATTTCCCCCCTAAACTCTTGACAATAATGCAGAGATACCATTTTAATCTCAGCATACTAGAACAGGATGAAATAGCTAGAGAATTTGCAACATGAAATCCGAATATTAGCCTTGAAGTGTGATTTCAAAATCTTCATGAATGAAGCATTTCATGATCGTTTTATTTGTGGCATAAATGATCACAATTTGAGGCTGAAAATGTTAATGATGCTGGGCCTAGATTTTCAGACAGTGATAGCTTAGGCAGAACTAGCACAAACAATAACTAGTCAAGCTATGAAGTGCAAAAAAATGAGCATAACACTGGATCACCCAAATACATAGTCAGCTCAGAAAACTCAGCATCAAATAGCCCATGACTTTGTTATAAATGCAATGAGCACATGCACATGCATACAGAGTGCATGTACTACAAAGCAGCATGCATGTTTTGCAAGTGAGTCGAACATATAAAGGCAGCATGTCTAAAATTAAAAAGACAAATAGCCAAGTCTATTCCTAACAACAGTAAAGGCACTGATAAGAAACATAAGCAAGTAGCCTATATAAATCATACCAGAGATGACAAGTCTGGGTTTATTCACACTCATAATTAATGATACACCAGCTCAGAAAACTCAGCATCAAATAGCCCATAGCTTTGTTATAAATGCAATGAGCATATGCACATGCATACAGAATGCATATACCACAAAGCAACATGCATGTTTTTCAAGCAAACATATAAAGGCAGCATGTCTGAAATTAAAAAGATAAACAGCCAAGTCTATTCCTAAAAACAATAAAGGCACTGATAAGAAACTTAAGCAAGTAGCCTGCATAAACCATACCAGAGATGACAAGTCTGGGTTTGTTCACACTGTCATAATTAATGATACACCAGTCAAGATCAGCAGTGTCTATAGACCTGGACAATCATTAATAAAAAGAATAAATATAAACTGCACCCTTGCAGTAGGTCAATATCAAACTACCAAGGGAATAAAATCAAACTTTTGGGTCAGACAAAAGTTAAAATTACTATGCCTAACAAGATGAGCCATGGTAGTGGCATCTGGTGATCACAACAACTTGTTAGGCTGTGACTGGTTCAGTCACTTAGGGTTCAAAGTAACCAAAGTGAACCAGCTCACAACATTATCAAGTATGAAGTCTAATTACTCAGAAGAATTCAACAGAAAGCCAAAGCACCAGAAAATAAAAAGTAACTTCAGTCCTTTTTAGCACTGCTAAATATTATGAAGGCTTGCTGAATGGCTACTACTAGACAAAAAAGCAGCATGAAAGTGGGACAGTAAGCACCACAAAGCATTTAAGATGCTAAAATATCTAATATCAGATACTAACTACAATATTGGCACACTTCAACCCAAAAAGAGTGCTAGTGCTGACTTGTGATGCATTACCTAAAGGAACAGGGGCATAGTTGTCCCATGGGAATAATGATGGAACACAGCCCTATTGACTTTGCATCAAGGTGCCTCACTGGAGCTGAGAAAATATATACTCAAATAGATAGAGAGGCCCTGGCTTTGATCAATGGTATCAAAAAATTCCATGACTACCTATATGGTAGACTATTTTTATTCCAAACATTCAAGGGGATTTTTGCATCTGATAAGGGAATCCCACAGCATGTATCACCACGATTGCTGAGGTGGTTCAATTTTCTACCTGGCTATAACTTTACTCTTCAATACATTGAGGGAAAGCATAACCCTCACACAGATACATTAAACCATCTGCCTGCAGAAATGCAGACAGTTGAACATTATTTTAATCAATTAACATGATTGGTCTAGACCCAACATTACCACTGAACAGCAAGGTTGGATCTCTCAACAGAACATAGCTGTCTTCTCTGGGGAACCAGAGTTGTAATTCCCCCAGCTGGACATTTCTAAGTGCTCAGTTTGCTGCACTATGGGCACCCAGGGATAGTCCAATTAAGATGCTGGCAAGATCATGTGTGGTGGCCTATCTTAAATGCTGATATTGAAGCCAAAGTCCACCATTGATGGCAATACAAAACAAATTAAAATATGCCAGCAAAAGACAAAACAGTCCAGTGGCCCAAACCTGAAGTGACCTGGTCTAGACTCCATCTGGATCATGCTGGTCCATGGAAAGGCAAACTTCTGTTAATAATGGTGGACTCATTCTTCAAGTGGCTGAATGTTGTGGAGGTACCATCACTTCACTCCACAGCCATGATAGCTCTGAGAAGGCTATTTGCCACACATGATCTTCCTAAAACACTAGTGACTGACAATGGCTCAGGTTTTGCATAGTGCATTCAAAATATTCTGCACTAATAACAACATAGAACTTGTGAACAGCTCTCTATTCCATCCTGAAAGTAATGGTCAGGCAGAGAGATTGGTACTAAAAAGCTGATAACAAAAAAGGATATAGGAAGTTGGAATACCAGAATTGCCAGGACTCTGCTAGCACAGCATTTCACTCCGTGCACAGTAACAGGAAGACTCCTGCACAACTGTTATTCAACAGACCCTTAAGAACTATGCTATCAACCCTGAAACCTGATGCCAAACTTGAACAAGAAGATAAAAAAAATAAAACTGCAAATAGGGACACAAGTATTATATTGTATGTACTATGGGTCCACAAAATGGATACCAGCAGTGGTGACTCAAATAAAGGGTCTTTATACTGTTGTTGTGCAAACAGATGGTCAGCATCATCATTACCATCACAATCAGCTAAGACTCAAGCACACATCAGAAGCTAAAAAAAGCAGTAGTCAACCTGGGATGAGTACCTCAAGCAGGGAAGATGAACAGCAAAATTAAGACAACATCAGGCAACCAAAAACAAGTTCATCAAGTAAAGAAAGATGAAGACAGGAACAGCAATCAATTGGAGAAAACAAGAAAGTGGACAATACGTCACCCAGTGCATTTCGATGACTATTTCCTCCAGGATTAATTTTAGCCAGGAGGAGGGATGTCACATCTGACCCTGCCTTTGGAAGTGGACTATTCCAGATTCCTTACCTGATTGGCTAGCACCCAGTTGCTATCCAAAGGGATTAAATCCTTCACTGAGGTTCGTACACCAAATCTGCATGTTTCCAGTAAAGTAGGGGATCTGCCATTAAATAGTCAGCTTTTTGGAGGAAGCCAGAGAGCAATTATTTCAGTTAACCTGAACAACAGAATGTGATCTCCATTAAATCCTCTGCTATCAGCAAATGTATTTCTCTAGTTATTATTGTGACATCCACACAATAAGGCAAGTCCACCTACGGACTTGGAAACTGCTACATCTGAATTAGAGCTGACTCAAGGCAAGCTAAATACATAGCTGGAAGAGTCTTACCAGAGCTCATGAAGCAGGTTAATCATTTAGCTAGAAGTGAGTTCTGTACTCAGCTTGACTATCTCAACAGTCAATTGTATCAACTGTATTTATTCATTTGTTTAGCTAATGTGAGTATATTTTTAGCAATAATAAATTGTACATATTAATTGCTGAGTACTTATTCTTTTTGTGTCTGTTGGTTTGGAAATGAACCTGTAAGCCTAACCAAACACAACACCCACATTAAAAAAATCACACAAAAGTAGATTTAACTTACTTGAAAAATAGGGGATAGGTTCTGTAATTTTCAGAAATTGCATAAAAGCAAAGCAACAAGGAAAAATTACTTTAAAATTCACATTAAAAAAATAAGGAAATAAAGTATGACTAATAAAAAAAATTCAAATATTTGAAAAAAAAATACAAGACAAACTTTTTTTACTATTTTTATTAATTACAGTATTTAATTTTACAATTTTCATACATGTTTTAATCATTACTGCTATTTGACAATATGTGTTCATTTGTAAACTGGTAATACAACTAGCACCACTTTTAGTCTTGTGCTGTGTTAATGGTTCTCTGTCAATAATATAATCAGTGATTAAACTTTGAGCATCTCGATGATTTTGCTAATTGTTTATAAAGCTCACAATATTCAGACATATAACTATTTATCTCACATTGGTAGCAGTTTATCAAATCTTAATGGCCCATCAGCAAGAAGCTATTGAGTTAATGCTCATCCTTACTTCCATAAACAATAAAACATACTGAATTTTGCTAATGTCTTTTACTGATTATAAATGAAATAAAATTAAATGTTAATATCATTAATTTAAAATGTCCAAAATTGTGTAATTGGATGTTATGATAAATTTTAGAGTCAGTTTTCTTCATTAACTTGTTGAGTTGCTTTATAGTTTTGGAAAGTGATAGCAGCTTTCTCCTAAGTATGTTCAAACATAATATTACAGTCACATGATAATGGCATAATCTTCATAGCGTAGCTTTCACTCTTATTTACATTCTGAATATTTGAATGTTATCACATCAAGGATATATAAGCAAACATCTCAGTAAACTTGGGAGCTCTGTTGAGTGAAAAAGTTTTTCCAGGTTTTTTCTTTAACTTCATTTTCAGATTTAAAATTAATTATGCTATTGCTTTTTAATTTCTGTATATTAATTCTAAACATTTTGATAATATAAAGTATAATTTAATTGTATAACTCTCAAAGGGAGCACAAATGAAGAAAGATAGGAAACCATTGCTATACAAAAATCAATTGTAGAGACTACCTTGCATTATATAGTGTAGAAGCTTTTTTTATCTTTACAGATAATGGCTCATTATAAAATATTCAATCAGACGATTACAGACATTTGAAAGAAACCTCAACAACAGCTCTCAGATTGCACTTTGTTCCATCAAGTTTTTTCAATTGGACCATTTCCCACATAGTTCTCTAAATATTATTGTCAATGTTGTACATTAATTAATATATAATACATACATTTTCTTCATAAGTCCACTAACATCTTTTAAATAATGATTTTAAATTATTTTTTATTAGATTAAAAATTATACCATTTAATTTTAGCTTAAATATTATATAAAAGTAAAATACACTCTTATCCCCCTTAGCGATGGCAACTGGTTCTCCGGAACTCATCGTTAAGCAAGAATATCTATACAGAACACGTATTTATAATGCAGGTCTAAGAGAAAAAAATTGATAGGTTCATAAAGCTAAAAAATTACACTAACTTGGGAATAAAGTACATATTAAAAAAATTATTTATCGAATGCAGTATACGTGTAAACTGACTATATCTAAAAAGAAAAGTTTTATATCACTAGGTAAAAAAAAAAAAAATGCCTATTTTCTCTGTTTAAAAAGTACAGTACAGCAAAAAGAAAGAGAAAATGAAACTAAATTTTAATTTAAGTCTTTATATTCTTCTGCAAAAGTTTTTCATCGTAATGAAAAAAAAATCCATACTGAAGTGCATTAAAAAAAAATTCATTTTATTCTAGCTTCAGTATCTGTGCAAATAGTGCATATATATATATTAGAACATATTACTTTACATTTGTGTTTATTACTTATGTGAAATTATTAAAATTAAAAAACAATGTTTAATTATAAATTATTTAATTGAACATAAAAACTTATTACTGTATATCAGAGTAACAAAATGCACATGCATATCATAAATCAGTCAACTTCAGAAAAAAAAAATCAACTTATTTTAAAAGAAAAAAAATCTAATTGTACTAATTGTCTAAAACATATACTAAGTTTATTTTTGTATTATTATATATTTGCTATAAGTCGATTGTTTTTTGGGTAAAATGACTTTAAAATACCTATTCGCTGACATCATCAGTGATGCAAAATTCAAGATGGCTGCCAAAAAATAAAAAAAATTTCCCGATCGTTATAGTGAATAATCGATTGTAAATCAAAGTAATGGGTAAAAATTGATGATGATCGCTATTGTGAAATATCGCTAAGTAGCCAATCGCTAAGTGAAGTCTAGGTGTATATCTATAATATGCTTAGAATAGTTGATTGATTAGCTCCATTTTTTAAACCTTTTTTTTAAACATATAAAAGCAGGTATTAAAGAAAAATAATTGATAACTTCCAAAATGTATGTAAATTATATATTTTATTGTGATGGCTGACAAGCCACATTTTAATATTTTCTTTTTGTAGTATGATCAATATTGATATAGACAATTTTGTGAAACTCTTGTTTTATTTTATTACATATATTTGATATTATAGATTAAATTCAATACTGCCATATTATTAAAGCACCCCTATAAAAAAGTGCAATCACTACATAGAACTAAATCTTATAAATAAAATTATTACCATAATAGTATTACATAGATTGAGTATTTGAACTCAAACATAGCTGATGATTCTGGCAGTTTACTGCTCAGCAAAATGGTGAGAGTTATTTGCATGTAATAATAATTAGTACTGTTCAGACTGTAGAGAGTGATAAACATACTTCTACTGCTTTGCTGAAGATTTTAATAAAGGGGAGAATATACTTAGTTGAGTTAATCTAGAAGAATATTTATTCATAAAAATTTGCCTAAATCTAAGAATCCATGAAGTGTAAAACTAAAAAACAATAACTTGAAATGAAAACATTATCTTAAAACATAAATGAAAAATTAAGTCTTTTTTATAATCAAGAAGAAGTATTTTGTTCTCAAAATCTATAACTGTAACCTTACTCATAATAAAACTTTAATATTATCCATGCTTTTTATCCAAAATATTATGACATAATTACAGCCTGGCTATAAAAGCCTTTTTAGAAAAATAACCAGATAATGATTATCACAGCTGACTCTTATTCACAATAAACTAGAAATTGTAATATTGTAAGAGAAAAGGTGGGCATTCAATGAATAAAGAGCATGATATAGATAATAAATAAAAGATGAATGAAAATCATAATGATGAACAATCTAAATAATTTTATTACAAAACAGTATATAAATAAAATGTGAAAGAAAATAAATTAATAAACATCAACAACAACAAAATAAATTAATTTGTAAATACCTGACATGAGGATAGAAGTCTCAGGAATCCTTGGTTTGGTTTGCTAAAATTTCTTTAATGATTAGGTCATGTTTACATTGCGTCTTTTATAAAGAAATAAAAAATTGTTTAAATGTGTTGTGGCTAGAATGATTTTATCATCGCACAAATTCCTTCATAAAACTGTAAGAAAATAACTTGTAATGCCTATAAAGCCATAACACACACTATATTGAAGCTAAATCACAAACACTCGCCTCAAATGGATGTTTTTTCTCTTATATATTAGTTTGCTGATATGTGTTTTGCTTATTAACTCAGACAGAATGACTATTTTAATTCAGTACTAGCGGGAATAGTAATTCCACTTAAATTACACACATACATAAAGAAATCTCTTCACTATTGTATATAATAATTGTTTCTATCATTGCTAATTAAATTCTAATGATTTAACAGGAAATATATCTCCAAAACACAATAAATAAATAAACTTCAAGTTACGAAGGTCTTATAAAAAAAATATTTCATTTATTTCTACTTTTCCGAGTCAAATTAAATAATCAAGATTCCATTTTAAGTAAAAGTGTAACTAAGATGTTTTACTTTTATCATGTAAGTATGATATCTAATTCTTCAGGCTTATACAATACCTGAAATAATTCACATTTTATTTAACTTGGAGTAGTATTCAGATTTCTTCTTCTACATAATTTTTTAAATATAAACATTAAATTTCCACCCTTTAAAGTCTATCAAATTTTATGATTAGAAATATTAATTTTATTTTTGGAATAATATTGATATTACAATCCAGTTATATATATATGTGGCTACTTGATATTAGAATGGAGAAGGTATGGGGTGATTGGTTAGTGACCACACATCTATCGGGACTCACATTAGGGGTGCTTGTTTATGTAATGACTATTGGCTCTCAACATTAGAGAAGCTAACTAAATATGATTATTAATCCCTCACTCAGCACTCTCTTTTGAGATTGATAATGATAATCAAGCTCGGATTTAATCTATTTATAAATATCTAAAAACATAGATTATATTTTGTGATTATCACTATTTTTGTGATAATCAGCTGAGAATCATAGTACACTGATAATTTTATTTTGAGACTTCTGGAAATGACAGAGAGTCAGGCACCATATTCCATTACAAAAGAGCTACCAGTGCACATAACCAAAAAATGGATGATTTCAACATTATATTCCTCTTTTATTTGACCATCAACATTTCAAGCAATAGTTCACTTCAGCGAATGATGGGATGATGAAATGAATAAAAATAATAATTTATGGGCTGATAAAGTAATTTCTAAAATCAAACAAAACAAATAATGAACTATTATATATTTTTATTATAATAAAAATAAACTTAACAATAATAAATCAAAGAAAGAAATATAATATGCCCAATAATAAATTACTTACTAAATTGAATACTATTACTTTATCACATAATACATAAGTATGATAAAAATAAATAAATAAAAATGTACAACTAATATCACTCAATTAATACCCATATTCTTTGAATTAATAATATTTAACTATATAAATTATTGTTATGGATATATGTAAACTTTATTCATTTAAACACTAAATTTTATGGTAAAAATGTATGCTTACATGAGCCAATAAATCCCAATAATGTCCCTAATTTTAAAAGTTTTGTTTAATGCAATGGAATTTCCTAAAGTTATACTATATGTTTTTAGATTATATGCATGTAGCATTTTATAAAGAAAATCCCAAATGCATCCCATCAGAAAGTAGAATTTAAATTGATATTTTTATTATTACACCTGCCATAAGTTGTGATAGATTAAAATAATCAAAAATGGAATGTAAAATAATTTAGTATACTTACGAAAATAGTAGCATTCATTGAAGTATTTATCATATCATTTCCTTAGACTATATATATATTGTAATGCTAGCTAGAGATATATGTATAAAACTCACATATATAGCATTACATATTTCATAATTTAAAAAAAAATGACAAATTTATTTGAAAGAATAGTCAAAAAGTTATAATTAATTAAGTAGTGGTTTTAAAATGTAGTTAAAAAAAGATTGTTATATTGTCTCTGAAAGGAGAATAAAACTTTGCCTTGAAAATGGGGTAGGGAAAGATTTATAAACTCCTTTTTAAAATAAGTATATATGGAAAGTTAAAATAAAATTTGTTTGTAAAAGAAAACTTTCAAAAGAAATAATTTAAAAGATGGTTGATTGAATTAATTAAAAGAAAAACATGTAAACTATCTCATAAAAGGGATAGTAGATTAATTTAAGAAAAGATTAGATTAAAGCAAAAGTAAAAATCCATTAGATTAACAAGATGTAAAAATTAATTAAAAAAACATTCAAGTTGTGATCAAAATTAAAAATAATGATAAGAAATTGAAATAATGAGAGAAAACGTATAATAAGTTGCTATGGACTATTGTTATTTAGTCTGGTCTGCAAACTGTAAATCAGTTGAGCTGCAATCTGTAAGTCAGTCAGGTTTATGATGTACAATCAAGGGTGCTATTAGTGTTATTGATATACAGTTTGCATTTCTATTAGCCTGGAGTTCAGGTTCCTTTTAAAGAATGCCTGAAGATATGCAGAAATTTTAGTGCAGTAGTAAACCAGTAATTACTGCTGCAGTCAACATTAATACAAAATCTGCAGAAGCCATAAGAGTGTTTGACAGGGTTTCATGCCCTAAACCCTCAGCTATCAACTATCCCACCTGAATCAATACCTGGAACCAATTCTGAGATTGTGAAGTAGAAGCTGCTGCATACTCTCTCTCCCATTGTTTGACAGAAACATGAAAAGAAAGCCATGAAGCTATCAATGGAGAAGCAAAATGCCAACCAGTTGGAATCAAAACAAATGGAAACTGAAACCATTGAAAAATTCACACAAATGAAAACCTAGGTAAAAATACTTTAGATAACTAAATAGACATTTGAATTTAAATAAAATGAACTTTAATGGATTATTATAACTATAGCCTCAAGTCATCATTTATAAATTCTTATATAAAAATTTATTATGTTACATTATATTAAGTATACGTGTGTGCTTGAATAAATATTAATGTTTGCTTAAATATTATTTGCTCTATTCTCTCTCTCTTGTCACTGTGTCTATTAATTTAAGAATATAATTATTTTTATGTGTTAAGTAAATGTGCTGGACCCTGGTTAAGAGTATGAGCTAGCCGTAGGATATTTCAAGCACTGGATTGTGTGCCTGTCACAGAAAGCATGCCTGACTATATAACCTATGGCTGGCTGGTGCCTGAGGTTGATCCTGAAAACAAATAAAATGCTTTGAATGGCAAGGATTTAAATCCAGCAGTTGAGGTGGGCCATGATTTGAAAATATGATCATATTATGCTTTGCATAGCTTGATCTGGTTTTGGGTATCATTGATGGCTATGCTATCAATGGTATTCTCACTTATGCTTGAAGGGCTGATCCATTCCTGTAATGCTAAAGCCAAAAGATAAAAGGTTATATGTTAAAAGTATTTAAATCCAGTCAAAACCTAGTTAATATGGCTATTGTTTGAAGGGACCCAGTTCAATATATATATTATTACTGTAGATAGATCAATATTCTTTATAAAAATAGCAGAGATATTTTTATTCACATTTTATTTTTTAATTCCAAATACTAAGAAATCTTTTTGTTTTCCTTGGCAATAATATAGAATTGAATAGAAAGTTCAAATTAATTATCTTTTTTTTTTCGAGAGACGCATTGGATCTTAAAAATTTATTTCATGTTATAAGTAATATTTGAAATACGGGCATTCTTCATATACCTGGAGCTTAACTGTAAATATAGGGGATTTGAACAGACATTCAAGCACCCTTCAACTATCCACACCATCTTATACCACTGATATACATGACCACACACATGTAGGAAAGATAAACACTCACAAATGTATGTATTTGTGCTGAACCAGCACTTATCAGTTGGTGTAGATCATCATATCCTACACACACACACACATATATATATATATATATATACAATCAGTGTTCAGTTTATATTAAGATAGCAAATCTTCATACTTTATTGGACAGGCTTCACTATACTCCAACTTCCAACTCTTCAGCCATCCAGACCATTGAAAATCTAATGAAATCCCATGCTGATGCCAATATTATTGTCTGTGTTCAAATCCATGTTTATATTAATGATCATGTTATACGATAAATTAAACAACAAGACAGGTTTTATATTTATCATTTGGTGTTATATTAGAAAAATATATTTTCTTTTTTAGTTTTTTTTTCTCATGTGTCATAGCATCAGCCAGGAAGCAAACCCGCTAACCCGGGACAACTGCTTGTAAAACAGCTGTCGCTTTTTGCAGTGAGCTTTATCTGTCCATGCAACACAAATTTAACCAATGCACTCTTTATAACTTATTAATTATCAGCTGATAGTACAAATTCTATACACTTTGTTTCAATTAACAACAAGATTTATTATCATTTTACAAATTAAGATAATAACATTACGATTGTACTATATTTTTTATAGTTAAAAATATTTTTTATAGTTAAAAATCGATTTTAATCTTTTGTATAAAGAGATTTACAAACATATTTATTTGAATCCATTCAACCAAAATATAAAACAAATTTCAAAGTAGCATAACTTAATAATAACATATGAGAAACAAACTATTAACTTAAACTGGTATAATTTATAAGTGGTAAATATAAAGCATAAACATTCTAAACCCTTTTAATTTTCTCTGTGCTTTATAGATAATTAAGATAACAATATTAAGCATTAATATTATGATGAGAATAATCAGATAAGTAGTTTGTGACTTTAATTTAAATTCTATAGCTATTTATATTTACAAATTAACAAAATACATGAGATAATGGCAATCAGCTTCATTGCAATCTTTATTATAATATACAATGAAATTTTAATGTTTACAACCATGTTCTTACTTACAATTATATATATTTCTTTAGAAACATAAATAAAAGGAATTATTACATGGCAAATGTGCCTATGCTTATAAACCATTTATGTTAAAACCTACATATATCATTATATAGTTATTATTAAAGTAACTTAATTTAACTTTAATAAAGTTATTATTAAACCACTAAACATCACATGATCACCATTCTTTATGCTTATACAAGCTGTTTACACAGAAGCAAAACTCTCCATATACTAGCACACACTCGGTACAACCAGAGTAATCAATGAATGCATGAAAGTTTGTGCATAAAATCCCTATCTAGTGCTTACTCATCCAATATCCCCAGACTAGTTTCTAGCTTGTGGCTTTGATCATTTGGGACTGTGGTAATTAAAAAACAAAAGACACCAAAAAGTGTAGATGCTGAACTGAGTTCAAATCTATATGATTATAGAAGCTAATGTGCTTAAATTGAAAACATTATTGTGTTTTTATTTTGGACTCAAAGCTTTATAGTTAGCTAATAAGGTAAAAGATGGCTACTTAAGGATTGCATTAGATCTTAAGATCTATGTGCAGTGTTCTCAGATCCAAGGATCCTCACTGATGGCACTAGATAGAAATTTTATGCACAAATCTTTTGATCCATTGGTTACTCTGGCTTACAATAATGGTGCTACTGTATGAAGAGTTTTTACCTCTGCAATGTTGTTATTATAATTAATTATTCTTTTTAGAATTAAATAAAAAAATCAATGTATCAATTTACAATATTATTAACAAAATCACAATAAAATTCAATATTTTACATTTTTAGCAATATTTGCTATTAACCAGATAGTGCATAAAGAATAAAATTGTTACTATCTATACTTTTTATTCTATTATGAAGTGCATATTTTTTTGTTCAATCTTCTTAAAGCCTGGAGTTTTTTTTTTCTTCAGGCTCTTTGGGATATAAAAGCAATGCTGCAATTGTCTGCCATTTGTTTCAATATACACTTAGCTATTTCTTTGATTTGTAAGTCCAAATATTTAGCCATGGTATTAACATAAAAACAGTTTATGAAGTGAGCAATGAAACAAAGAAATTCACAATTTCTTATTATTTATTTAATCCATCCATTTTTTTTTTGAAATTTGACTGATGAAAAAGAGAATGATCTTTCCATTTTTTTCTGCAATTTTAAGGAAAGTATTGTAATTTAAAATGTACAAAAAAATAATCATGATTTCCTTTTTATCAAAAAGACAAAATTTTACCTCCTTTAGTGATGACTGCAAGTCTATATTTTTTAGAAACATTCTTTAGCTCATATTTGTCATTTGGAAACCGATTATTGTTGTAAAAAAAAAAAAAAATAATTTTATATATTATAACTTTTTGCTTTAACTAAAATTAATATGACTCAGAGATATTTAGCAATTTTTTAATGGTGTAAATCTGTTTATAAATGTTGTTATTATTATTATTATCATCATCATCATCATCATTATTATTTATAATTCTTAAACAAATAAATGTTTGGTTAATGCATTTTAACCATATCTTGACTATGTTTTCAGTTAATGTTTACAAATGTAGACATTTTCTATTGTTCCACCTAGTGAGAGTTTTTGAAAATGCCCAATCTTTTACTTCTGTATAAAATCTTTATTTTATATTAAAAGTTAATAAATTGGATGTGATTTCTTGTTAATTTTATAAACAAATGATATTCTTAAAAAATCAAATTTGATTTTTTTACATATTTAAAAACTGACTTGTACCATAAATATTATCAATGATAGTATAATTTTTTTTTCAGAAAATGAACTTTTTTTAATTTTAAGTTTTTTTTTTTTTTTACAATGAATGCATGAATCTACCAAATTCTGCTTTAATACCTCATACTTATAATTTTTAGTTTTTGATAAGTGATGACATTAGCAATGATTTTTACGTGAAGTATCTTTAATTCTTTCAGTGTGAACCCAACTCCCAAATTTTTGAATAGACTCTAGCAATGAATAATTTTACTGTGTCACCATGTTTGATTTTTTTTTGTGCAATTACATTTTTATGTATATACCAAATTTATTTATAGGCTATATTATAAATATTTGTTTTCTAATAATTAAAATTCTAAAACATATGAAATTAATATTTTAAAATTGTGAAAGTCTAACTAAATGTCATACTGATAATAAAGGTAAACAGTTATTGGCTTCACAATATCTATTCAAAAAAAATAAAAAGAATGAAATATTAGATATTAGAATTTTGTTATTAAAAAATGATGTATTTAGAATTAGTTATCATCAAAAAAAACAAAAAATTCTAAAAGTTAATACTTTATTAATTGTTATTAAAATATTTCACTTATTGTTTTTACAAAAATGAGTTTCTTTTTAGCCTCTAATGGCTTTCTGTAGTAATTTCCTGTTTTTATAATGTATTTCATATGTTTTAAAAGCTACCTTTCTAAAAATAAAATGTTTCCAAACACAATCCCCCTAGTGACATAGTTTTTGGTTTAATAATAAGTATTTTACAAAAATATTGCATCATAGTCACTAACAATTAGTGAAAATTATGTTTTGTATAGTATTTAGTGACAGAGGAAATGAATCTAAAACATCAGCCAATCACAAATCATTACCTCGTTCATAGATTTGTCAGAACAATAGAATATGCTGTCAATCACAGACAAAGTTTCATAAAAATCCATATAGTGCTGACATTTCTTGGAAATTTTTTAAAATTAATACATTAAAAATTAAAGCTTTTTAGAATCACTGCAGCCTGTCATACACCGTAATTTAACATATGCAATATGGTAGTCATCTGAAATCTGGGCACAGTCACCTGATGGCATTGTTTGTGTCAAAACACATAAAAATGCCATTTCTGCAGCCTGCCTTATGATTAATATCAACATTTAATATTGTATTAACCAATTTGGTAGGCCGCTTTACATGACATTCCACAAAAATATTATGGCCTGTTCTGTGCTTCGAAACTATTTATGCATATTTGTTCTATTCATAGCTGATTACTGTATCACTTGAGGGTGTTTGAATTTCATGTCAGTACAACTTTTCAAATCTCCGTAATAATGTCATTTATATTTAAATAATGTTGTTAATTACTAATAATTGTCATATAGTTCCTACCCTTCCCTAAAAAAATATTAATATGTAAAAAATTGGCAAAGTGTATGTTCAAACACACTTTGACAAAGATCACATGCTAAGCCACGTTTCAGTGTGGAAAATATATGAGACCAATAAAAGGTCTGAGAAGAACATGCAATTTTTCAACTTTGCAGAATTGCCGAGTACAGAAAGTAAGGAAGACCTTTTTTCAGGCACATAATGTCCTCCCAAATACTAGATTTTTTATTACAGCAATAAAATAATAAATAAGTTCAAAAACTCCAAAGTTTGGGTACTTTTTTTTTTCATTTCATTAGAAATTGACAAGTATTTGGATGATCTTTTTTGCAGCAGGGTTAAAATAAATGACTATTTTTGTTGACTTTTTGTTAATTGTTTGTTGTAGAAGGCAAAAAAAAGGTAATTCAAATGAAATATAAATAAAAGTAAAAAGTGAGAAAAAGTTGAAAAAAAAAAGAAATTATTGACTTTTTGTTACAATTATTTTTCCGAATGTGGGGGTTTGAAAACAATTTTTTAACCCCCAAAAAACACAAAAGTTACTTTGGATTTAATAAGAAAAACAATTTGGTCAACCCCGCAAAAAAAAGTTGAATAAATTCAAAATAATACCCAAATAATTGCATTATATTTTTTCTTCAGGGTTAAAACAAGTGGGGTTAAAATAAATGACTATTTTTGTTTACTTTTTGTTAATAATAACAATATGAAACCCCCCAAAAAAACTGTTTATTGTGGAAGCCAAAAAAAAAAAAAAGGCTAATTCAAACAAAATATAAATAAAAGTAAAAAGTGAAAAAAAGTTGTTTTAAAAAAAGTAAAATTATTGACTTTATGTTACAATTATTGATCCAAGGGTGGGGATTTCAAAACAATTTTTGAATCCCCAACAACACAAAAGTTACTTTTGATTTAATAATAATAAGAAAAACAATTTAGTCAAACAAAAAAAAAAAGAAGGTAGAACAAAGTCGAAATAAGTCCCAAATAATTATACCATTATATTTTTTCGGCTGGGTTAAACAAGTTTTTTCATCATGAAACAGTCCAAAGTTTTAAAATTCAGAAAAATAAACACAAAATTAAATTACCAAAATTTGTTGGATAAAGAAAAATGTCAGGTTAAAAAAAAACAATGAAAATGAATATAAAAATTTGTTTAATAAAAAAGAAATCTTTATAAATGAAATCAAAAATTTGTTTAATCAAAAAAAAAACATATTCTCTAAAAAAAAAGTTGTGGCGGCCTGATAATGTTATATTTGATTTTTTGTATAGCATCAACGCCCCAATCAGCCGTGCCCGGATTTCAGATGATTACCTACAATACTTTAAAACAGCATAGAAAAGTAGTGATTGAGTCCCATCATGCCACTTAAAATGTCAAAATGATAGCACTATCACAGCTTACTTTTGTGAAACAGTTAAGAGGAAATAATGCTTTAAAATCTTTCATTGGAGAACAATAGATAAAAGGTAATTAATATTTGCTGATTATCAATACAATACTGACCTCTCAGATTATTTTCTCAATTAAAAAATGAATAAAAGCAGTATGGGAAAATCTATGCTATTAAAAAAATCCTATGCCAAATACAAATTAAGATTACAGTAAAGCAATGTTATAAAGCTGCAAACTTACCATACTTTTCTGAGGGAAACACCCAATAATGCTAAATGAATATGAGAGTAATAAAATGTTTCAATAAAAATTGTAGTTTAATGTGATAAAAAAAATTTACATTGTTATAAGATTTTGTGAATTGACGATTTTCTTAATCTCTTCAAATTTGCTCTCCCTGTTTGTTTTTGCCTTATTTCTGTGCAATCACATAAATGCTAATGAAATAACTACTTCAATATATATATATATTATAATGGGATGGGGTAATTAGGGGTCACCCTGGGGTGATGGAAGTCAACATCCCTAAATAAACAAAATTTTAAAATTAAATATTAAAGTAATTTTTACTATTTAAGTATAATTTATAATGTAATGTTAAAGTTAGCTATTCATGATATTAAAGTATGACATTTAATAATATATATATAAGTAAGAGATATTAAAGTAAAGTAATATCAAATAAGAGTATATAAGAAATTTTATATATTGAAGAGCATAACATTGAGAGATCTCCATTAACTCCTTAGAGCAACTAAAATTAACTATAAACTCACCAGAATTATCAATAAGTATAAGTACAAGTAATACTCAAAAGAAATAATCATCCATCATCATGAATGATCAACAATCAAAATAAATCAACAGTCAATCTGATAACTGGATTTGAAATGGGTCTACTGTAGACCAGGCTAACTATTGAGCCATTGCCAGCTTGGGCAATTATTTAAAACAATTTGTATGCACCAACTTAAGAGCTGATCCATAGAATATACAACTATAAAAACAGTAATGCTGAATATTAAAATATGCTGATCATCATCAATGCTCTGCCCACTTAGTACCTTTAATGTACTGGCCTTCTAAAAACTTAATTTCTAATAGAGACTAAATTAAAATAAATGTAATGCATGGATTTTAAATAATATACTATTAGTGCCAACCAGAACTCCTGGATGCTCATCAACACTAATATACAGCCCCTTTTACATATCAGACCACTATGCTTGAATCTAGCTCAGAGAACAACCTCTATTACTGTTATTGTGATCAAGAAATGATGAAAACATACAATATTCTAAACTCTTTAGAATTAAGTCACTGGAATAGGAATAAAAAATTAATTGAAATTACGGTCTTTAGTTTATGGCTATACACCTATAAATCTTCTGATTTTGAGTAATATACAATTAAAAAAAACTATCACATTGTGATTACATGATTAATACAAAGTTCAAGTTATTACATTGATTTACAATACCTCTTAAGAGGATTACATAAAATGCATATATATATCCACAAAGATATGCATTTTATAATATACATGAATATATTTCAATTGACATTTAATAAATTTTAAAAAATGATTAAATTTTACATATGTTAATTTGACACTCATTGATATATATATATACGCACACAGATATGTGACAATAATTTCTGAATATGTTTGACTTGCCATAAAATAAAAATCTTAAGTTATTACTTTTAAATGATATAAATACTTTATACTAATTTTACATCAAATATATATCATCTGTGCAATTTATTATTTAATATTGTCATAACTCTATAAATGAAATTCATTTTTTATCATTTTGAATTTATCAAAATAATAAAATTATTAATATAGTTCATAATTAATTTCATTTTGAATATACATAAATTTCACTGCTTTAATAATAAAGGTTTTTTTAAAAAAAAGATCAGTCTTGACAGGTTACAAAAGTTTTTTTTTTTAATCAGGTTACTCTTAACTAATTATAAACATATTTTTAAAAACCTATACTCTGACAAACTTCTTTTGTTTTCTTTTTTCTACTCTAAAAGATTTTGGCATTTTAGAAGTGTTTATGAATCAATCATTTCATTCAAGCAAAAGTTACTTGTTATCTTTTAAAATATATAGATTTTTAAACTACTTAAAAAATAATATTGTTCTATATACATCACAGTTATTTTCATATTGAAAGTATATAAATTTCACTTATTTCTTGAAAAAAACAAATACAAAATTGTTTATGAATTAAATCTTCAATTTTAGATGTTTAACTTAATTAAGATTATTTACTTGTATCTTAAAAATGTCATTTTAAATAAATTACTCAAAAGATTGTAACAGGAACCAGGTTTGAACTCTGATACAAGTTAAAGAGATTCTGATAACCACATATAGGAAGATGTGGTAATAAAATGTATATATTTGATTAAGTCAAAATGATTAAATACAGTAGCTAAAACTGGCTTAACAAAGTAGCAATATGATAGTACAGTAATTTCAAATTAAAAATTGATTGAAGAAAAGAAAGAAATATGTAAAAAAATAAATAAATCTGTAAATGCTTTTAATAAAGAAATAATTGCATATTTAACCTTAATCTTAGAAGTATTAAATAATCTCTGAGTTAAAAAAAAATTATAAAAGTTGTCTATTAAAAAAAAAATTAGTAATCATATCAGAAACTTTTTTTAGGCATCTACTCAGTTAAATAAAATGTGTTAAATATTTTTTAAAAATATATTCGGGGTTTGAACTCAGACTTTCATATGACCCACCATTCTCAGTGCCATCTCATATTGCTGACCCACCTGATCACACACACGTTGAAAAGATAAATAATCACCAATATACATATTTCATGCTAAACCAGCAATCTAGATTACTATCCTCACACATATATATAATCAGTTCTCAACTTTATATTAAGATAGCCAATATTTATACATTAATGGACAGGCTTCAAACTATTCCAACTCACAACTCTTTAGCCTTCCAGAATGACTAATATGTCAACATGGGTAGGATGACAACCTTGGCACTATCAAGGGCTTTGAACGTTCCATCATCAGATTTTCAATGAAATGGAAGGCTAAAGAGTTGTGAGTGGGAATAGTTTGAAGCCTGTCCATTAATGTATAAATATTGGCTATCTTAATATAAAGCTGAGAACTGATTATATATATGTGTGAGGATAGTAATCTAGACCAACTGATGATTGCTGGTTTAGCATGAAATAAGTATATTGGTGATTATTTATCTTTTCAACATGTGTGTGAACAGGTGGGTCAGCAATATGAGATGGCACTGGGAGTGGTGGATCGTGCGAAAGTCTGAGTTCGAACCCTGCATATATTACATATATAAATGCAGGTTTAAGCCTGTACAATGTATTACAAATATATTGTAAAATAGTGATAATTATTTTATATACATAGAGATAAATGCATACATATACACATACTAATATGCATGCAGCAGGTTTCTGAATATTTATATCTAAATGCATATGATCGAATGTGTATATATATATATGTGTTACAAATATTTATATATCTCTGCATATGAACAAGTATCTGTGTATGTATAAGTTACACATATACTTAATATACAGTTAATGAACATGCATGTTTATATATGTGTACATGCAAATACATATAAATAAATTTTGGGATAATATTCTAGATGTTAATACAGTTTTGTTTATTTCTTTATTTGTATTTATCTATTAAAATTGTAGTTTTTAATTTTCTTTTTTATTATTATTGACAGACTTCTTGCATTATATTTTTAATAATGAGGCAAATTATTAAAAGACCACCAAAATAATTATTCAGTTTCTTTAGGCTCAATATAAAATAACAAAGAATAAAAACGTCTTTTTTAAAACCCTATATACACCTTGGTCTCGTTTTATGCAGATTATTTTAATGCGATTTTGAAGTTCTGCGGTTCATGTTTTTTTTTTAAATATCTTTTTATGCGGTTTTCTTTTATGCAATAAAGAAGTTTATATTTCACTATATTTATTAGATATCAAGACATTTAAATTATTAATAACTTATTTTGACTTGAAATACTTTTTTTAAAAAATATAACGTTATATTAGCAGCTAACACGAATATGGCCTGAAGCTGTATTTAAAATCTTAGCTTCTATGTAAATAACCTACTTATACTAATGAGTAAATAATAATAATAGATTTATACATATGTATAAAAATAACACAATAAATATTCAAAAATTTTAAACTTTTAAAACTATTTTGATATAACAGAAATAAATAATCTCTTAGATTTTTAAAATAAATAATGAAGATTTTATTGATTTTGTAAACTGAAAATAATCTTTCTAATGATAATGTATAATCTTTTTGCTTTGATTGCGATCTCATTTTTTTTAAATATAGAAACAAAATGTAAACATTCAAAATTTATTTCAGTAGTAAACAAATAAATACAAATTTATTATTTTCTGATAAGTAAAAATCAGTTAATTATAGAGTTTACATTGATGTGTGAGACAAAGAAAAATGTCAGAAGATGCTGAAATCTGAGTTTCCTACAATGAACCTCTTAAATTCCAATGTGAGCTAAATAATTGTCTGAATATTGTGAGCTTTATAAACAATTAGTAAAATCATCATCTCAAAATTTAATCACTGATTATATTGTTGACAGAAAACCATTAACATGGCACATGACTAAAAGTGGCGCTAGTTGTACTTACCAGTTCACAAACGAACACATATTGTCAAATAGCGATAATGATTAAAATATGTATGAAAATTATAAAATTAAATAATGTAGTTAATAAAAAAAGTAGAAAAAGTTTGTCTTGTATTAATTTTTTTCAAATATTTGAAATTTTTTATTAGTCATGCTTTATTTCCTTATTTTTTTAATGCAAATTTTTAAGTAATTTTTCATTGATGCTTTGTTTTTATGTGATTTCTGAAAATTACAGAACCTATCCCCCATTTTTCAAGGTAAGTTAAATCTATTTTTGTGCGATTTTTTTAATGTGGGTGTTGTGTTTGGTTAGGCTTTATTCCCAGTTTAATTCCCAAAACGTTTTTGCAAAACTGCTGTCAATAATTTTGGAGATATGAAGTCAATTTATCATACACATTACTCAATTTTAATCTTCCTAGTATCACTATATAATGTAATCATTGCAGTTGCATTTTGATAAATATTCTTTAGAATATCCTGGCTCTCTATCTTGATGATTCAATATTTTAATCACTGAAAACATCCTAATAGAATCAAATGACTTTTTATTATCTACAAATCTAAAGCATAATGGCAACTCGTATTCATTGTATCTTTCTATAACTTTTCTCAGTACTTGAATATAATCTACTATGCTAAACCCACTTTTAAATATTGATTGGTTAAAAGCCAAAGGTTGCTGTAGACAAGGTGTAACTCTCTTAGTAAAATGTTTATATATATAACTAGTAGACTGTTTAGTAAATTCTAATAGAATCTTCTTTATCATTTTTTTAATCATATGATACATCTTTATCATTTAGACATTTGGCATATATTACTTTGACAGCAATTTTTCTATTCCTTCAGCTACTGATTTTATAATATTGATTATAATTCCATAATTACCTGGATTTTTTCCCTTCTTCATAGATTTAATTGCATGTTTCACTTTTTCATGTAAAATCCTGGGAAATTCAGAAGATATAGTAACTATAGGGAATACTTTTTCTTGTTCTTTATTGCTATATAATTCTTTATAAAACTTTTTCATATATTTTCACAATGTCATATTTCTTTTCAATAATAGTTTCATCTTCTTATTGCAGGAGTGTTTCCTACTGATATCAAGATGTTGTTTTGTTTGTTACTTTTTCTTTCTTTTATACTTTACTTGCTAATTCACAATTATATATTTTTTATATTGTTAATAAATCTTTTTTGTACCATTTTACAAAATTCTAGATATTCAATCCTTCTCAATAGTTTTTTATATTTTTTCAAATTTCTTTTCTTTATTTACTGGACAATTGCGGCCTTTTTGCACCAACTATTTTTGCTGCAGTTATTAATAATGCATATCTTTCTACTTACAAAATCTCTTTTTATTTTAAAACAATTTGCAAATTCTAATTTAAATTCATTGGAATGTGTCTGAAAATTAAAAATATCAAATATCAAAATCTACACTTCTTAATAATTTTTGTTTTTGTAGTTTTGAATTACATCTCACTAATTAATGATCATTTCCTGTGTTGAATTTATTAAGAACATTATAGTATTGAAATACATATTTTCTGTTAGTCAAAATATAATCCAATTCTACTGTGTAACCTTTTGGATGTGTCTATGCCCATTTTCATTTAGCTTTTTTTTTTTCAAAAAAAGAAATTATAATATATTTTTCTTTTTATGTGAACTTCACAAGTCAGTGTCCTCTCATTTCTATCAACATAACAAATTTATCCACAGAATTTTCATTTAATCATTTACTAATAATAGCATTATAATCACTCATAGCAATTTTAATGTTTTAGCATTTTGTTCATCCAAATAAAAATCCTTTATTTATTCATCATAATAAGAACTTGTGAGAGCATAAACCTGAATTATCTGCACTTGAGATCTTCCATTAAATTAAATAACTAATCTTGCCAATCCATTTAATACATCATCAATCTTTACAATGTTATTCTTCCACTTTTTATTTATAATAAATCCTACTCTACTAGTGCTTCCAATATTTGTGCCTTTGTATTTTAGTGCATATCCACTTTTAAAATCAATTGCCTCTTCACCTTTTCCACAAAGTCCATTATTGTCTCTTACAAACTCTATTAATGTCCCATTTAGTATTAGAGTTTTCTTCTAATTCTTGCAATTTTCCATAACTTGAAAATGATCTGTAGATGTAAGTATCTATATAAAAGGTCATCATCAAATGGCAGCCTGGGTTCATGTTCAGGGGATTTTTAGCATCCTCCATCCTTGGATACCACCACTGCCTTGCCTGGATACTTTACAACCTTCTAGACATAAAAGGCCATAACTGTTTGGTCTATCATCATTGTAAATAGCTATTACAATTTTTTTTATTCACTCACACATTCATTCTGTCACCAAGAAAACTCAACTGATATTTCAGTTAAGAGTTATCAGGCAACTGATAAAAAAGACTAATATTTATTGATTTTAAATTCAGAGGTAAAAATCCAAATCACCAGGCTAGTTGATACATGGTGGTGAGTAGCCCATACATGTTTGTATACTATATGAATAATCATATAATAATAACAGCTACACTGACAAGAACACATTGAGAGATTATTAGGGATTTGCCCTGTTTGTCCTTTAAAGATCTCAAAGAAGAATCAAATAGTTTCCTTTCACTTATAAGAAAACTCCTTTCTGAAGCCAATGTTTGGTTCAATGATAATATTTAAAAACAAACTAAGATGTTTTATCAGCCAATGTGGGATATGAATCCTTTTAAGTATTTCAATGGCTTTTTAGGAAGACAGATAATCATGGGTATTATGTTGCAATATAAACACCAATGTGCTATTGCATTTAATAAGTTAAAAGATATTAAATATAATAGTAATAATTAAATAGCTTGATTTCTTGGGAGTTTGTTTTTGAGTGCGAGAAGTGACAGTTAGCTGGGTATAATCCTCAGAGCTTAGACACCAGTGTCTGCTACTCTAATATAACATCAAATCATGCAGGCAGATAAGAATAATTACTATAGTCATAGAACTTTCAAGTAAATTAGTTGTCTATAAAATAGTTGGTTTGCCAAATTTATTGTATAGAAATAAGACATGCATTCATGTTATCATAACATAAGATTATTTTAAAGATGCTCTAATATGATTCTGAAAGTTTAATCTAAAATCCCTAGATCAGTTAATATGTTCTTTTTCTGAGAATGGTGATATTGAATCCGCTATCATAAAAACACATCTTCGCTGAATTAGACATGAGAAAAAGATGAATAATAACGATCATCCAAAAAAAAAATATGGTTAATCATAAACATTTATGTTATAAAGATTATCTTAGAGACATACTGATTGCTTTCATTGTGAGTGTATGATTGAAGATAAAATACAATGGAGAGCTACAATTAGTTGTTAAATTCTTTCAGGAAAAGAAAAATACTTGCTATGGTGCACAACTTATCTTATATATGAATCATGATGCCTAAAGAGGGCATTGAAGAATTTTGGGGTTGTGGATTTCTCAAAAAATTTATAAAAAATGTTTTTTAATCTTTAAAAATAAAAATGAATATAATAATGCATCTTATTTTTGTATTATCTAGCAATAGCATTAAAAAAATACAACTGCATTTGACCATGGTGGTCGCTGTAAAGCTGTTGTACTATTAAGAATATAACTCTAATCTTTTTATCAGGGCAACAAAAACAACGTAGCCAACTAATTGATTAAAATACATTCAATCTATTATGGCACTAATACAAGCAGAGCACCCTTATGTGTTGTGCTATTATGAATATCATGCAAGAAATAGAAATCACAAATGAATACGATAAACATTGGTTTCTTGTGCTAACAAGAGCAATCAATGGATGCCAGAAGACTTGTGCATAAAATCCCTATCTAGTGCCTACTCATCCAATATCCCCAGACTAGTTTCTGGCTTGTGGCGTTCATCAGTGAGGAGCCTTGGATCTGAGAGCACTGCTATGTGTTGTGCTATTATGAATATCATGCAAGAAATAGAAATCACAAATGAATACGATAAACATTAGTTTCTTGTGCTAACAAGAGCAATCAGTGGATGCCAGAAGACTTGTGCATAAAATCCCTATCTAGTGCCTACTCATTCAATATCCCCAGACTAGTTTCTGGCTTGTGGCTTTCATCAGTGAGGAGCCTTGGATCTGAAAGCACTGCACCTAGATCTTAGGATCCAATGCAACCATCCAGCACCCACCTTTTAACTCTATTTAACTACAAAACTATGAGAATGAAATTGAAAACACAATTAATATTTTCAATCCAAGCTCAATAGCTTATATAGTCATATGGGTCTGAACTCAATTCAGGTGCAGTGCTCTCAGATCCAAGGCTACTCACTGATGAAGGCCACAAGCCAGAAACTAGTCTGGGGATATTGATGAGTAGGCACTAGATAGGGATTTTATGCACAAGCCTTCTGGCATCCATTGATTGCTCTTGTTAGCACAAGATGGCACTACTATATGGAGAGTTTTGCTTTGTTTTGAATTGTTTAATAACAATTATGTGCTAGTATGAGATAGTGATCATGTGATGTTTAATGGTTTAACACCAATCCTGCCTAATAGGATAATGGTGGCTATGGTTGTTAAAGAGCCAAAGACACCAAAATGTATGGGTGCTGAATTGAGTTTAGACCCATATGACTATATAAGCTATTGAGCTTGGATTGAAAATATTAAATTGTGTTTTCAATTTCATTCTCATAGTTTTGTAGTTAAATAGAGTTAAAAGGTGGATGCTGGAGGGTTGCATTGGATCCTATGATCTAGGTGCAGTGCTCTCAGATCCAAGGCTCCTCACTGATGAAGGCCACAAGCCAGAAACTAGTCTGGGGATATTGGATGAGTAGGCACTAGATAGGGATTTTATGCACAAGCCTTCTGGCATCCAATGATTGCTCTTGTTAGCACAAGATGGTACTACTATATGGAGAGTTTTGCTTAGTTTTGAATTCTTTAATAACAATTATGTGCTAGTATGAGATAGTGATCATGTGATGTTTAATGGATAAACATTGGTTACAATATATCCAAAATTATTGATAAAGTTGTTATAAATGTTTATATCATTTATCTTTTTTTAATTATTGGAAGCATATTAATATTATCGACATTTTATAATATCATTTTTACGCAGTCTATTGTTATAAATACTTTATCATAAAAATGCAGTGTATGTTGGTGTTTTTTAATTAAAAAACAAACAAAACAACTATTCCCATATAAAAGTACATGCATTAGTTCAGGTTTAAAAATACACTTTTGCAGTAAGATATTTATAATCACAGATTGGATATGGGTGTTTTATTTATAAAATGTTAATATAAAAAAATTTACCAGAAAATATAAACAAAACCGTGCTTCCTTCGACAATTTGCGGTTTGTCGCAAAATATAATGTCGAAACAACATCTCGCGAGACTACGCCATTTTAATATATAATCTTTTCAGAGAAAGTAAATAGCGATTTGAAGAATAACAAAATGCCTATTACGGTGGATACTTATTTGCCGACAGAGGAAGAATTAACTGTTGAAGAAATAAATATATCTGCTACAGCTCTTAAAGGTGCAGCCTATCATTTAGGGAAATACTGTGATGAACAATCTAAAGTGAGTACCAACTTCGTTTGACCTCTATACCAGACCTTGATTGTTAAATGAAATTTAGTTTCTTGGTTTTGTTGTCGCTTTTAAAATTCACATTAATCTGTGTATCTGAATAATAATAAAAAAATTAGAATTAAAAAAAATTGATATTTTATTTTCACAAGTTTCAATAAGACCTTTTTATTTTCATAATTTAAACAGACGTAGATCAATCTGTATAGGAAATTCCATTGAGTGTATTCATGTTAATTCTGGGGGTAATAACAACTGTAATTGATAGTATATATTTCTCCTTCTATATTGTAATATCTGAGTATTTAAGATCTCGATTTCAACATAGAATCGCCATTTCATAGATATGTGAACACCAGACTTTAGTAGTAATCTGTAGGTGAATTTTATTATGCTCAACACATTCACAGTTAGTTCATTAGATGATTAGAAATCTCTGGCATTTTGGATCGATTTTAGCTGAAAAAAGTAGGATATGAAATAATTCTGCTGGAGATTTTTATTAACAATTACCATCTATTCCCGAGCGAGTAATCATGTTTATTCTCATGCAAAACTATGCATGTATAGAGAATAATAGAAGTCATTGACAAAATAATCTTTTACGTAACTATCATTCTACGCCATGAACTTTAAAATTGTTTTAGATTTAGATTTTTTCCTCCATTAAAAAGGGTTTATTAATTGATTATTTAACTTATTAGTTAGAGAATAAAGTTCCCAGATTAAAATTTTAGTCAGTTAACCATCAATGCAGTAAATAAAAAAATATTACGGTCATCATCATTTTCAACGTTATTGGTTCACTGCAGGAAAAACATCTCTCAAAGTTTTATCCACTTGTTTTGATCCATAGCTTCTCCTCTGTATCACATAGAAAACTTCTTCATTTCATCCATCCATCTCACATATAGTTTCTTTTTAGATTTTTTTTTTTACAAGATCTAATTTAAAATTTCAACTGTCCATCTATTATCATCTCTTCTAATAATATATTCAGACCAGGTAACTTTATTCTCTCATCTGTATATTTCATTTTCAATCTCTTCTTATTCTATCATACATTTCTTCATATTTTGTTGTGATCTGAAGTTTCTATATTGGTCTTCTGTTCCAAGTAAAAATTTTGGTAAAACTCATCTATTAAAAACCTTACTTTTCAAGCACATAGTTATATTTGTTTATAATATAAAATTATTCCCCTCCAAGTGTAATTCTATGATTATTTTCATCCATTATGCTTTCATTTATATTAATAAAATTCCTGATTATCCATCTTTATTTTCTTCTTGTGAGAAAATCCATTGAGCATTACTTTAGCTTTTTAATTATCTTTAATCCTGCGTTTTTATTTTCATCTGATAACTTTTGAATACTTACTGAAGGTCTGAAGCATTATTTGCAAAAACAACCATATAATCTGAAAAATCTAGATGACTTCAATAATCTTCATTTATTTTAACTCCCTTAGCTCCCTATTTTAATCTACAAAATATTTCCTGTAAATTTGTAGTTAAAAGTTTTGAAAATATGGATTCAGTCGGTCATACACTCTTCTCAATGTTAATATTAGTATATAATCTGATCATTTCTGTTGCATTTTGATAATCAAAATATGACAATATCTTAGGTCTATGTCTTGATGATGCAAAACTTTAACAAATCAAATGTATTTTTATAATATATAAATCTAAAGCATAATGGCAACTCATACTCATTGGTTCTTTCAGTAATTTCTTTCAATATTTGGATATACTCTAATTTATTGAAATTACTTTTAAATCCAACTTGTTCTTGCATCGATTAGAATCCAAATTTTTCTGTAGATGAATTGTAATTATCTTGGTAAAGATATTGTATAGAACTGATAGAAAATTGATATCTGTAATTTCTAATATTTTCTTTATCATCTTAAATGTGAATACTAGTATAATATTCTTGAATCATTTTGTGCATCTTTATCATTTAGATATTTGATATGTAGCTTTGTCGATAATTTTCCTATTTCTTCTCCTTTTAAAATATTAATAATTCCATCAATTCCTGGAGCAATTCCTTCTTCATATATTTAATTACATATCTTACTTTTTCATTTAAAATGCTCAGCATTAGAAGATATAATAATTCTAGGGGATACTTTGTTTTCCTGTTATTCTTAGGATTCTTCAACACATTTCATAATCTCTCTCTTTTTTTATTTATTAATTGTTACATCTTTTCATCTTATTAAACATCACATGATCACCATCTCATACTAGCACCTTATTGATTGGCACAGGGTGGCACTACTGTATGGAGAGAGTTTTGCCTTGTTTATAAACAATTATGTGCTGGTATGAAATGGTGATCATGTGATGCTTAATGGTTTAACACCAATCCTGCCTAATAGGATAGTGGTGGCTATGGTTGTTAAAGAGCCAAAGACACCAAAATGTATGGGTGCTGAATTGAGTTCAGACCCATATGACTATATAAGCTATTGAGCGTAAATTGAAAATATTTTTGTGTTTTTAATTTCATTCTCATAGTTTTATAGTTAAGTAGAGATAAAAGGTGGTTGCTGGAGGGTTGCATTAGATCCTAAGATCTAGGTGCAGTGCTCTCAGATCCAAAGCTCTTCACTGACGAAGGCCACAAGCCAGAAACTAGTCTGGGGATATTGGATGAATAGGCATTAGATAGGGATTTATGCACAAGCCTTTTGGCATCCATTGATTACTCTGATTGGCACAGGGTGGTACTGCTGTATGGAGAGAGTTTTGCCTTGTTTTCATCTTATTGCTGAAACATTCGCAGTCATTTTTTTATTAACTCTTTTATATCATTTTACAAAACTCTAAATATTAATGGATCATTTTTAAAAATTTAATATTTTGTTTATGTATTTGGGCTTATTTCAGAAGAAAATTTACTGTTAAACTGCTATATTTTTGTATCTCCCATCTTTTTTGCAGATCTCTAACTATTTTCAGTGTCACTAAATATTTTTCAAATGATTTGTAAGTTCTAATTTAAATTTATTGGAATGTTTGTGAAGATTAGGAATGTCAGCTGTTGATATAGATTTTCTTAATAGTTTTCATTTCCAGTTTTGCATTAACATGTATCTTACATATCATTAAATGATGATCACTTCCTGTGTTGAAACTATAAAGAACATTACATTCTTAAAAGATATATTTTCTCTTTGTGAAAATATAATTTAATTCTCAGTACCTTCATATTCTTTTCTATTTAACTTCTTTTTAAAGAAAAAAGTTATGATACACAGTTTTTCTGCTAACTCCACAAATCTGTATCCCCTCATTTCTATTGCCATAACTAAATTTGTCCATAGCATTTTTATCTTTCTATTGCTTATTAATTCTAGCATCAAAGTCTGTCATGATAATTTTAAAACATTATTTAGTTTGATCCAAAATAGTTTGTGTATCCATACCCTTTATTTCATCATCAAAATGAAAGTTGTTGAAGCCTAAATCTGAATTACTTGCATTTGTTATCTTCCATTAATTTGAATGGCTGATATTGCTACTCTGATATACCATCAATCATCACAATATTGTTTTTCCACCTTTTATTTATATTGACTCCTACTTGTTCTTTCAATGTTTGTGCTTTTGTAGTACTGTGTATGTTCTATTTTAAATCAATTGTCTATTTTTTTCTTCTAACTTTACTAAGTCCAATTATTTCCTATTTAATATTAAACAGTTTTTCAAATCATGCAATCTTCTTTCACTTAAAAGTGTTCTGCAGTTGTAAATAATTAAATAATGGGTTGTCATTGTATGGCAGCCTGCATTCACATTTAAGGAATTTTTAGCATCCATTCATTTTTGGTTGGCAACTTCACAGTCTCTAGTTTAGTCTGTCATGATTATAAATATTTAAGAAGAAAGCGCAATCTCAATTAATTATTCACACATAGATTCATTCTGCCTTGAAGAAAACTCAACTGGTATTTGTTTTAAGAATTATCAAGAGAATGAGAAAAAAGATCATGTAAACTTACCAAGCTTGCTGAAATGTGTTGGTAGCAACTTATTAGCTGCAATAGTAAGGGAATATAAATTGAACATTAGAATTTTCCCTGCTTGATTTCGTTAAGGACTTCGAGATATCAAAAGTTCTTTTCAGTTAACCACTAATTCCTAGTTATACAATTATATTATTTCTTCATCTGGTTGAATTATTAAATGTTTTATAAAAATTTACATTTAATTTATAGCTTTCCAAATATATTCAACTGTAATAACACACGGGTTAGTATAAAATATTATATAGTCAAATATATTTCAAAAGTTATAAATAAAGTTTTACTTTTTCTAAAAATATTTACCAGTTTCAACTAAATGATGAAAATCATCTAAAATGTCACCATACAACTTTCAGACAAACATGACTTAAATATTATGTAATCTTGTACTTCTCTTGTCATTGATCCCATGGCTACATTTACATTTTGGTAAGTTGAAGATTTATTCAAATTTAATTTCTCTCCTGCCATTACCTTTTATTTTTTAATATTTCAGTTTCAACTTCAGTTGTTCATCCATTGTCTCTCTTCAGCAATATATTCATTCCATCTCACTTTAGCTTCTTAATTCATTCTATGACCTCCATTTGTTCTAGCACCCATATATTCGCTTACAATCTTTCTTCATGTTATCCCAAAATATATCTCTTTATATTGTTCTGTGAGATTTGTGGTCTATTGCTTGCTCTTTTATTAAGTATTCATAATAAATAGTAAATACTAATGTGACACATTTATGAAACACTTCCTTTTTCAAGCAATTAGATATCTTATTTTAATATAAATTATTTTTAATAGAAAAAAAATTTCTCCATTTATATCTATTTTTTGATCAAGATATTCATATTTCACTTTAACACCCTCCCCCTTTTTTTTTTTTGAAAAGCCATTGAGCATTAGTTTAACCTTTTTAATATTTATTTAGAACTATTCTCTTATTTTCATCTGATAGTTTTTGTAACATTTCTTGAAACACTTGAAGCATTATTTATGAAAATAACTACATCAGGTGCAAAATCTACTTGACATCATTAATTTCCATATATTCTTTTAAATTTTCCATTTTAGTCCATAGAATACTTTTCATAAAATTGTTGTAAAATTTTTTGGAGAGTTAGAATTACCCTAGGATACTTTCTCATGAATAGTAACCTTTTATTACCATTTAACATAAATAATTTGAAACTATTAAGGTGAAGTCTGTTAATTTTTAATTTAAAAAAAAATTACTATGGTCATTCATTTTATTACGAATGTTATAAAAGGCTAACATTTGATGAAAAAGATTCAATTTTCTATTATTTATTATAAATTTATTATTAATTTTGTGTGTTTTAAAAAATATTATTTAAGAAAGAAACAGATTTTCCAATTAAACAAGTAATATATCTAAGTGAGCTGGAATGCAGTTAATGGTAAAGCTAAGATATGACTTGTAATATTAAAGTGGCTTAACACTTTCGAGAAGTTTTATCTTTTTATAATCATGGAAAAAAGTTCATCTGGAAAGGTGGAATATATAGGCAACAAATACTTAAATATATGCAAACAGTTGATTAGAAAGTCCATTTTTTGGAAAGCTTCCTTTCAGTTTATAGCATGGATGTTGTTATCTATATGCCATGCTTCCTTGATTTTACATTTGGAGTCATGCCATTGTATACATGTAATAGAAGTGGAAGAAGATTCAAAAGTATGACCAGTGGATCTTTGGTGTTCTAAAAAGATGGAATTATATTTGGGTTTATTAAGAGCTCTTATATATATATGGAAGAAGATTCAAAAGTATGACCAGTGGATCTTTGGTGTTCTAAAAAGATGGAATTATATTTGGGTTTATTAAGAGCTCTTATATATATATAATAATGTTGAGAGATTCAGGTGGAGAAAGATGTGCGGGATTTGCCATAGTATAAGGCACTGCAACTGGTTTGAGGGCATGGGATTTTGTATATTGTATGAGGAGTCTGATCAGAGAATAGGCTATTTTTTTTAGTTATTAATTAATCTATTGGTTGGGGGGGGGGGGGGTATGAAAGCTTAGTTTAATGAAGAAGAAAAGGATTTAGAAAAGTTTTTAGTAAGGGAAGAAATGTGTGGGAGAAGCCACGGTCTGTCATCTTTGGAGGAATTAATATTTGGTTTGTGGTAAAATTGTTTTACCTTTCTTGTAAGATGGCTGTATTTGAATTCAATGTTGCAAAGTCATTTAAATATTGTTCAATGTTTTGCGAGAAGCTTCAATTTTACATAAATGGTAATTCTAGCACATGTGCGGCGCAAATGCAGAAAAACCTGTGAATTTATGGGAGTATGGAGCATTTGATTTAGGATGTGTAAAGCCTCGGACTTCCAAAGACTTATACATAATGTAATTTAACTGACTTGCATCTCATTTAAATGGATGTCTAAATATTTAAGTTCCTTGTGGGAGTCTTCCCAAACAATAGTGAAAAATAGAGAGGAACGTGCTTGAAGGTCAGATTGAATATTGATGATAACTGATTCTAGTCGAGTGACAAAACCATCGTAAACATAGCAAATATAAATGAGGCTAGTACTAAAGTATTTAGGAAGGAGCTTATCCTCAAAATGTTTTAAATATATGATGGATAGGATTCCACTGAGAGGTAATCCCGTGAGCCAACCATTAAAATCATGTGAAAGTATTGTGTGGTGATAATATTGTCATTGAGTCAGGTAAGAAATTCAGATATAAAGTTAATTTGTGTCTGATAGTAATTGCTTTTTAAGAGTTTGGCTTTGATAATATTGATAGAGTTTTTGATTAATAGAGCTAAATAATTCAGTAATATTTAAAGAAGTAATTTTATATTTTAGTTCTACCTTTGTGCGTTTGATGCGGATAATAAAGTCAAAAGACGACTTGGTGTAAGCCCTGTATCTGATTTGGTTTGTTAGTCATTGATTGTCCATTTTTGCAGTACTGAAATAAAGAATGACTCAAAAGCTAACATTACCCTGAGTGAATAATTAAGCTTGTGCAGCTTATTGTTAGCAAACATTCTTAGTAGGATAGATACAGAGAAATATATTCTATAATATTCTGCTTTGGTAAAGGCTTTGTTAGAGTATTTGTGAAGCAAGTCAGAATTGAAATTGTTTTTATTAAGTTTTATATTAAAATTGGGGAGAGCATTACATTTCAGTTTATTTATTTGCAGATTCATTTTATCAATAAATTCATTTTTGTTCATAAATACAAATCTATTTTTTTAAATTTTCTTTGAGGCAAGTTATAGAATTATCAGCAAGGAAATGCTTATTGTCATTAATGTTCACTTCCAATTACGATTAGTCGCATTATTAGGTTTATGATGAATAGCCTTGATGAGCTGGGTGATTAGTTTACCCTCACCCAGCTCATCAACGCTATCCATCATAAACTTAATAATGTGACTAATCATAATTGGAGGGTGAAAATTAATGACACTATCTTGCTGATAAAAAACACCCATCTTGCCAAGGTTATCTGTTATAAATTTAATAAGCAATTAATCATAATTGGAGAGAGAACATTAATGACATTACACAATTCCTTGCTGATAAATGACTTGCCGCAAAGAAGATAATGAAATAGATTCATACTTATGAACAAAAATGAATTTATTGATAAAATGAATCTACAAATAAATAACTGAAATTTAACACTCCCCAATTTTAATATAAAACTAAGACAAATTCAATTCTGTCTTGCTTCACAAATAATATAACAAAACCTTTATCAAAGCAGAATATTATAGAATATATCCCTCTGCATTTATCTCACCAAGAATGTTTGCTAATCTTAAACTGCATAAGCCTAATTTTCCATTCAAGCTTATTTTTGATTTTTGGAGTCATTTCTTATTTTAGTATGGCAAAAATGGTCAATCAATGGTTAATAGACCAAATCGAATATGGGGCTTACACCATCAAATCATCTTTTGATTTTATTACCCACATTAAATGCATAAAGGTGGAATTAGAATATAAAATTGCTTCTTTAGATATTAATGAATTATATGACTCTATTAATTGAAAACTCTCTATTAATATTATCAAAGCTAAACTCTTGCGAAGCAATTACTCTCAGACATGAATCAATTTCATTTCTGAATTTCTTACCTGGCTTGATGACAATATTATTACCATATTCAATGAACAATAATTTCACATGATTCATGGTTGGCCCATGGGATTACTCTCAGTAGAATTCTGTCCAACATATATTTAAACCATCAACTTCTTCCTAAATACTTTAGTACTACTCACATTTTTATTTATATCTGCTATGTTTTCAATGTTTTTGTTGCCGGACTAGAATCAGTTATCAATATTGAATCTGATCTCAAGCACATTCCTCTCTATTTTTCACTATTGTCTCGCATAAGGAACTCAAATATTTAGACTCCATTTACAACGAGATGCAAGTCAGTTAAATTACACTACATGTATTAAGCCTTTGGAAATTCAAGGCTTTATATATATCCTAAATCAAACGCTTCATGCTTTCATAAATTTTCATTTCTTTTCCATAATTATCAAACAAAAGTGATCTTACCAATATTGAATTTAAATACAGCTATCTTACAAGAAGTTAAAACAATTTTACCACAAACTAAATATTAATTCCCCCAAAAGATGACAGATCATGGCTTCTTCTTCCACACATTTATTAAAAGCTTTTCTCCTTCATTTAAGCTAAGCTGTCATACTCTCCTCTTCTTCAACCAAAACATTGCATACCCTCTGTCGGACTTCTCAAACAGTATATAAAATTCTGCGAATCTCTTTTCCACATGTCTCTCAACATTGTTATTTATACAAAAGAGCTCTCAATAAACCCGAATATAATTACATCTTTTTAGAATACCATAGGTCCACTGGCCACCCTTTTGAACCTTCCTCCACTTTTATTACATATATAGAATAGCATGACTTCAAATATAAAATTAAGGAAGCATGGCATATAGCTAATAATCCCCATGCTATAAACCGAAATGAAGCATGATTTCTTCTCTCCAAAAAACGGACTTTCTATTCCACTTTTTTCAGATGACCTTTTCGCTATGATTATGAGTAAGATAAAATTTCTCAAAAGCACTAAGCCACTTTAATATTACAAATCATGCATTAGTTTCACCATTAATTGCATTCCAGCACATTTAGACATATTACTATATCAAAAGACTATAGAGTTTGTACAGTACCTATAATATTTGAAATAAAAGAAGTATAAAGTGGATGGGTGAATAAATATTTAATATTTGATATCAGTGATGGTAAAATAAAGCAGATTAATGTTTATCCAAGATAAAAGAATGAGTGAATGAATACTTCATATTAGGTGATTGAATATCTCTACTAAATATGAGAAGAAAGATTTGATAAAATTTATCAACTAACTTTTATCATGGATGGTTCCAGTTTTTGCAGTTCTTTACTATTTATTTATTTATTTAGTATATGGTGTCAGCACATTGAAATTCAATATCAACAATTCTTAATCAGAGAAGACTTCTCCAAGTTAGGTAGAGCAAGGAGGCCAACAGAGGCTAACCTGTTCTGATTCTGTTAATTTTTGACCAGAGTTTTTTTTGAAAGGGAGAAACCAGGTACTTGGAGAGTAGGATCAGCTATTAGAGTGTGATTATCTATACTGGAGTTATTCCTCTCATGTGTCCACATGCTGTTGATATCCAATATAGGTGACTGCTGAAAATTACCAATAAGCCAGAAAGACTATCTTGATTTTAGCCTGGATTTTGAGGAACTGATCAGAGTGAGATGAATTGGATGATTTGGTAGCTCAACAAAATTATTGAATTCATTGATGCCAACTGCATCTGAAGTTATTGGAGGGATTTTTTGAGAGTGCAGGTAGCCATTCTATTGGTCTTGGTTAAAGAATACCAGAAATATACAAGGTTTCATTGATCTAATTATCTATAAGGTTAGTATGTGTACTTTTGCATAATATTTAAGAGCAGTATTTAGCAGTGTTAGCATTAGAGCCTCACATAGTGCTGCAAGCTTGTAGATGATTAATATTCCAGGTGAAAGTTTTTTTTTATATCTGTAATATGGGATTTACAGGTAAGAGTTCAATTCAATTTAATTTCCAAGTATTTTGAGTGTTATTGATTTGTATCTTTGTAGTTATAGAAAGTAATGTGAAGGTTTTTTTGACTAGATTGTTATCAAGATGGAAATTGATTTATCTGGATTGGGCTTGAGATACCAAAAACAGAAATAATCCTCAAGTACTTTTAAATCAAAGTTTGGGTTTCTTTCAGTTTTATTGAAAGTGTACCCTCTGAAAGCAAAGCAATATCATCAGCATAGATGAACTTTTTTTGAAGCTGTTTTAGGAAGTTGAATATACCAGACTTCAACTCATGAACTCCTGTCATATCAGTACACCTCCATGTTTTTTTTAATATGATTTTTTTTTACTCATTATTTATTACAATTCTATCATCATCATTTTTATTATTCATATAATGAATGTGACAGGTTGAAATATAGATGAAAGATGTGAACTAATTATTTTCAAATAATATGTTAGTTTATAGTTTTTAAGATATTGGAAGTATGAATGCTTTTGAAAATACGTTTTATTGAATTATTAAACATCACATGATCACCATTTCTTATGCTTGCTTATAACTGTTATTAAAACAGGTAAAACTCTCCATACAGTAGTGCCACTCAGTGCAAGCCAGAATAATCAATGGATGCTAGAAGGCTTGTGGATAAAATCCCTATCTAGTGCCTACTCATCCAATATCCCCAGACTAAGCCCTCTAGCAGCTATTATTTACTCTGGCTTGCACTGAGTGGCACTACTGTATGGAGAGTTTTGCCTGTTTTATTGAACTTGCTAGAAAATCCTAATATTTGTTTCAATGCCATAATAAAAAAATGTTATAAGTTTGTGTTTAACTTTTTTTTATTATGAAATATTATTTATGAAAATAAAAATTGTGAATAATCTTTTTTATTAATTTTAAACAATTTGAATTTTTAATTGTTTCATATATTATAAAATAACTTGAGAAACAGCCGTCTTAGTATCATTTTGCTTGGTTTTTTTTTTTCAATTCATATAATATATATATATAATAGGATTTGGTAAAAATAATTGCAAAATCTGACATATTAGCATTGTAATTTTGTCATTTATTATAGAAAAGAAATATATTTCATTATAACATTTTTTTTTATTTTTCATATAGGACTCTAAGAAAGTATTAAAAATTGTCAAGATAATTGATGTCATTTTCCTAAACTGTGCGAAGAAATGTCACATTTGATTAGCTGAATTATCAGCACTATAATTACTAAATTATGTAATGTTTCAGAATTGATAGTTGATGACTGCATTCATTAAAGGTGTGAGAATGAAATTGTTAAAACTATGTATGCTCTATGATATTTAAACATTGAATTGACAAACAGAACATTTCCATTGTAGAATAATCAAATTAAAATTTTTTATTCTTTAGCAGGGAAATAATTCTTCAGCTTTAGTATCTGCTTCTAAGCATGTTAGGGTATAAAATCATTACTCTCTTATCATAATCTTCACAAATAGAATATTATTACTACTATTTCATAAGTCATTGATGTCAGTTGTAAATATTTCAACACAGAAGCAGTGATATCATAAGAATAGGACAATGCACAATTGAAAGTATCATTTATTTTTCCTGAGCAATAAAATCATATGCCTGTTTTTTGCCCAGCATGATTTAGTGCAGTTGGTAGATCATTCGACTTGGGATCAGGAGATCCAGGATTGATTCTGGTGTTCAAACAACTCCCAAATAATAAAACCCTATTTCCCCCAATATCACTGAAAATTTGAGTATGGTATTTTTGTTAATTCATATCATTCTGCTAGGAAACAGGCCATTTTGAGGAGATCATGTTTATCACATGATATAAATATTGTTCCCGGAGAATATTAATCTTTTAAGATGATAATACTCCAATTTATACAGTCTAAATCAGGAGCAGGCCTTAAAAGATATTGCTCATTATACATTAACCACAACATTTTAAAGTATGAGAACTATTTGAAATATTACTCTACTTTGCTCTCCTTTTTTTTTTTTTTTTTGCCAATATCATCTTTTACATATTATAATGTACATAATTTTATTTTAGATTTCATTTAATAAACTATCTTTTCAATTTTTATATAAATGCATACAGTTTAAGCTTTTATCACAAAAAGGAACAATGTCATTAAAAAAAAAGTACTGATTGCAGATTCGAAATTATATTTTTTGTATACAGGCATATATATGCAAATTTACAAATATTAATTATATTTGACAAATAAATTGATGTTGATTTATAACTTACAGCAATGATTCTTAATTCTTACATTATGCTTGTCATACAAAAAGTCATCTAAAAGGACATAGGTTACTCATGTCTGATTTATAGTATTAATTATTGAAAAATGAAATGATGTTACTCTCCAATAACTGATTTAAATATTACTAAGTGTAATAAAAATCGTTCTTGAAAAAACGATGTATTTAGAAGATTTAAAGTTTATAGCAATAATAAATTTTAATAATCATTATACATAACCCTTAATAGTATAACCATTCACACCAAAAATAATATATGGGATATTTGTAAACATATGTGTAAACATAAAAGCAAAAAAAATATTTTAAATATTACTCCGCTACATTAAAAGCAATAGTCAACTATTTCACTCTTCTCTAGAATCTCTGTAAGAAAAAAACATCAATGGACATCAAATTCATCCAGCAGTCCACTTTATTTTTATTCTACTATTCAAACTAATGACTAGTAAGTTCTGATATTTTAAGGTATTGAACTGAAGCCAACTTTCTTGTTTAATATATAGGCTTGACACTTAAGTCAGTGACTAAATTTTATTCATCTTAAAGTATGATATATGCCAAATTCCTATATCACATTTAATATCAAGTTAACTGCAACAATATATTTAATACCACTCTGTTCTAAAGCTGCATATGTAAACATGAATAATCAATGGTTGCTGTCTCATTCTTCAAATTAGCAAATCCTTTTTAATTTCTCTTTTCATCAGTCTTTTACATTGCTCAATCTTTTTAAAATCTTTTTCATAATGTTATTTTCTTATCAGTAATGTTTAAACTTTTCACTGACAATGAATATATAACCAATCAAATTAATTTACAGCATTCCTGAATGTCATTCTATAATCTTTTTAGACTACTGAATCATTGAAAAAGACAACAGACTAACTTCTCTCGCTATATGCATAGATATTTTGGATTAAATCTAGGTAAATTTTAGATGAATTAAGAGATTTAACACCTGAATATCCTTTCTAGAATGATATTCCAATTTTCTATTTAAATACCACAATTATACACTGGTTGGTTTTAAAGTTTACATATATTTGCAATCAAATATACACATATATGGTATTATATTTTCTAAACATCTCCCAAATGTGGAGATGATTTCTGTTCACATTAATACACTCAATGAAAACCTATAGAGTACCCTTAAGAAATATATTCAAATTAGGAAGTCAGGCTACTTCTCTAATAGGAGTTTCAGGTGCTCAAACTTTTAGGCCACTTTATGATTGGAAGGTCAGCTTGTTTTTTACTAAATCAGTAGCTTAAGAAAGATGCTGGAGTGCAATTCAAAAATGTTGTGAATTATTGATTATTTACGTTTAAGTATATATGCATTGTATCTTTTTATTTTTTCATTAAATATTTTTTTATTTTTTTTTATTTCAAATATTTTATTGTTTCTAACTTTTTTTTTTTTTTCATTAACTTTTACATAGCTTTTAATCATATTGCAAAAGATTTTCTATAGTTTTTTTTTTTTCAATTTATTATTCCAGGGTAGGTATTTTAGTAGTCTTTTTCACAATTCTAATGTTATTGTTACACAAAATGTATTTCTCTTTAAAAAAAATTATTTATCCATTGCTTTCTTTTTTTTTCATCCACATCTATTATAGTAATGTAGATTTTTAGTTTTATTCTTATTCAGTAATTTATTTTTTTATTGTTAAGCCATTAAATATAATCTTTTCTTTTCATAACTATTATTTTATTTGCATTTTGTTTATTTTTTGGGGAAACTACGAGATCTCTTTCATTTAGATCTCTCCTGAATCAGTATTTATCTTATTAATGAATGTTATTTGCAGTACTTACTACTCTCTTTTGAATTTGTATCAAATAAACCAGATTAAACCAAGAGATCTATTCACTCTTTCTCAAAAATCATATATTATAAATTATATTCTATTTCCTTCTTTGAGGAAATAAGCTGTATAGCCAGTTTATTTGATAGTTTCATATAATGTTTAAGATGTAAAGTAAAATGCTTAGCACAACAATTTCATTCAATTGATCATGCTGATTTTTTTTCTTACTTCATAATCAGTGCAGGAACATATATCTCTTAAATCTGCTGTTAATGTAAACTGTTTGGGAATCTATCTTTTAACAATAATAATCAAATTATCAGCTGATTTATGGTTTCTCATTTCTTAATGCATTTTTATTACTCACGAGAACCATACTTCTTCATAGATATGTCTAAGAGTCACAATCTTGAAATATAGCTTTAATTTTAGATCATTAGCTTCATTTTTTAAAATCCACTATTAAACTAAAGCAATGTAGGTAAATCTATAATTCATGAATATAACTCATTTTAACTAAATGTTGTTCTCTAAAAAAACAAGAAAATGTTAATGAAATACAAAAATTGAGAAATTTGAGGTTGATTTCTCTTTTTCTAAAACTGCAATATATTCATCATCATTGTGTTTTTTAATATGCTGATGCGAGATTCTGACAAGAGAAGATTGAACATATGAGAATGCATTTGTCAACATTTGTTGAAAAAATCATAGCGAAATTACTATAACAACTAATAATGGCTGGAGACAGAATATTTTTTAATCACCTTGTTTTTTAATAATTAAATAAGATTCAATAAATTATTATTAAATTAAACATAACTCAATGTTTATATATAATAAAGGGAGTAAATCATCCTCCCGCACGCTGAGAAATTATAAAAACTCTAAGTGTTGAATTCTTCATCTTTTATTCAACATTTAGAGTACTTTTAATTTCAAAGCCTGAGAGAATATGATTTACTACCTTTATTTATAATATTTTAAATACAAATACAGTACATGCTATCATCAGATTTTCAATAATATAGATGACTGAATAGTTGGATAGTGGAGAAGATTGAAGCTTGTCCATTAAAGTTTGAAGATTTGTTATCTTACATAAACTGAGTACTAATTATATATGTGTTTGTGGGAGATAATGATCTGGAACAACTGGTGAATGCTGTTTCAGCACGAAATACATAAATTGGAGATTTTTTTTATGTGGTCATGTGTATTTGTTGTATAAAATAGTAATAACTGAAGGGAGCTTGACAGTCTGGGTTCAAATCCCCTCTAATTATCTTTATATATATGCATTGAGCTTATTTAATTATTAAAAACAAGGTAATTAAAAGAAATATTCTGTTTTCAGACTTGCATAATTAATTATTAGTTTAATAAATATTCAAATGCCGTATTTCCAATTGTCTGATATATTAATTTCACTAAGAATTTTCAACAATGATGACAAAGGTATGCATAAAAACATCAGAGCTTTGATTTATTCTATTCCTGATTCTTTACTTAACATTTGGAGTGTTTTTAATTTCATAGCCTGAAAGAGGATGGTTTATGTCTTTATTTACATACATACATTGAGCTATGTTTAATTTAATGTTTAATCTTGATAAATACTATCTGCAAAATACACAGAGGGAAAACTCTCCATACAGTAGGGCCACTCAGTGCAAGCCAGAGTAATCAATGGATGCAGGAAGATTTGTGTATAAAGTCGCCATCTAGTGCCTATTCAACCAATATCCCCAGATAGCCACAAGCTAGAAACTAGTCTGGAGATATTGGATGAGTAGGCACTAGATTAATTATACTGACTTGCACTGAATTGCTGTATAAAGAGTTTTGCCTTTGCATAAACAGCTTATGTAAGCATAAAGAATGGCGATCATGTGATGTTTAATGGTTTATCTGTAAAATAATAAATTGCTAGATACAAGGCTCACTGATATATATGATTACATAAATTAACAACCAGATGTCACATAATGTCCCTATTATTTGGCTATAAGCCTTTGTCCTTGATGAACTTTGAACTTCTACCTATAAAGCAACCTCAAGTTGACTTCTGTTCAAAACTTTAAAATATTCAAGCTATTAGTTTGATAGTGTAAAAGAATTCAAAGATGGCTACTAAATATAAGGTGCATTAATACCAAAATCCTCACTAATGAAGATTAGATACCAAAAACTAGTTTGTAATATGGATATAATAGCACTACTTTGCGATGATTACTCAAGCTTATGATAGATATCTCTAAAGAAAATCAATTAGTGCTCTAAAAGAATATGTATTATATGTCAGTATTTATATATAATTTGGAGGTATATATGTATTAAGTATACTCTTTAAAGATGGAGTAATAGCAGAACTAAGCATAATCATTATAATTTGTTCTGCCATACTTAATATAATTTATTTTAATATCTCAGTATTGTCTTATATCATAAACTTTAATGAACTTTTTGTCATTAAGATAAAATAATTTGATATTATAAACATTGTTTTGTTTTGGACATATAGCATACATATGTAAGTGTTTGTATGTGTGCAAGTATTAAGCATGAGCATTCATAACTTTTTATAATAAAATTAAACAGAGCAATAATACTTGGAGCAAAGATTTGCAGTTAGTATATGAACTTATTGCCACCTAGATACAATTAATAAAAGATATTTGAGTCATTCTTTGTTATACACTATAGTAGCCAAAATGTGAAAAGTGCTACTATTAATATAAAACTGAAATCAAGAAAATATACAATTACTGTTTTAATGTCAGACATATATAAATACACAAGCCTTAAAATATTTGAATCTTTAAGTTGTTAACTTGGATAGTATAAAATGATAAGGATTTGTATTAAAAATCATGTCTTACTAAAAAAAAGTTTAATAATTAGAAACTAATTCTCAGATTTTGAGTAAATAGTTCTGTAATATATTGATTAGCTATTTCTGTCGCACAGGTCCAATTGTTTAGCAATGAAGTATAATGTACAGATTATTTATCTTTTTTCTTAATGTATGTATGTTACTGGATGGAAATTCAAATTACATGTTTCAAATGATTTTTGATTTAGGATGAAGTGATTTAGCAATAAAAAAAATACTTGTTTCAATCAGCTTGAATATGATTCAGTAATTTTTAGCTGTATGCCCATAGTTGCTTAAATTAATTCACACATTTAAAGAAATGATTAAATTTTTTTAATTTTAAATAAGTTCATGAATATAGAAGCTTTGTTAGTTTGAATATTTGATGTTCTCTTATTCTTCTCTTTCACTTTCTTTGCATATATTCATATATACATATATTGCTTATAATATTTCTTTCATATACACTTCAATGCAAACAAATTTTATTAAACTTCTTTATTTTCCTTACAGTTCCGACTGTCCAGCAGTCTTCTTCAGAGCTTTACCTGTCCTCTGCTTTAATTAAACTGTAAGGAAAATAAAGAAGTTTAAGAACATTTGTTTGCATTGAAGTGTATATGAAAGAAGTATTATAAGCAATATTTGATGTTATATAAACAGGTTAATTTTTTTATTATGGAGGTTTTTTTGTTGTTGTTTTTATTTTGTTATATATTGTATATTAAGGCTGATATTGATAAAAAGTTTTATCTTCAAATTTTAATTTTTTTTCTCTCCCATGCTTTAATATTTCATGAACTCTAATTTTTTCCTAGTCACTTTATGTACATTTTAATGCATAATCATTCACTTATAGTCATGTGCACATTTTGATTTATATACTATACTGCATATAGGTATATATGGCCATGCATAATTAAATGCAATAGTAGAATGATAAATTCAAAGAGATAAAGATTACTGGTTTAAATCTCAACTGCCTGTTTTAATATTCAAACATCACATAACTTTCTGAGCAGTGAATCATTCTATTATATTTATACATTATTCAAAATATTTTTGGGATTAGTATTATATATAGTATTTCAGGATATATAATCTCATTTCAATCTAGAATTATCATGGAATATAAATTAAAAAAACTAAATATGTTTTTGGCTTAGTATAAATATATATATGGTTAAACAAAATGTAATAAAAAAGCATTTCTAATAAAAAAATGATTAATAGTCATTTATGTAATTTTTAAAAGATAATTATTGCAAAAAATGTTTGCCATAAAAGTTTATGAAATACATTTGTACATGTCATTATGTGAGAAAATATGTATTATATTGGCATTTAACAGAGGAATGTGAGAACAGTTCACTGCAAGCAATAATGAGAAAATGCAGGTGCCAATTAAAGTTTTTAGATCAAATAAAAATTTGGCAAACTAAAAAACAAAAAGTTAATACTTGATGCTGAGTAAATTGATAATTGATTGATTTTTGTTCTTTATGTTTTTGTGGATTGTCTAAATAAATAATATTATTTTAGTAATAAAACTCAATGATAACTTTTTGCTAAACATATATTGAATTTCTATCAAATATAATAATTATATTGTAATTGTAATTTGATATACCTGAATTTTAATTTATTTTGTAGTTTTTAAAATCAGATTTTCATTAAAAAAAGAGGATATCTTATGTTGTTTTTCCACATACTGTACCTAATTTAAGATAATCTGAAAATAATTTAAAAAAAAAAAAAAGTAGTAATTAAAAAAAATTTTTTTTTTTTTTCATATGCTTCCAGGACCTGCTGCTTGGAAGGCAGCTATGCTAACCACTAGGCCATCATTGCTTGACTAAAAAAGTATTACTTTTAATAGAAATAATGTGAAAAAAAAACTCAATTATTTTAGATTAAGCACAATACAATTTATTTTTAAGTTATTATAATAAAATAAGCCTTTGAAACTAGTTCAAAGATTTATAGCTATTATTCAGTAAAAAACAAAATTAATTTCAATTTTTTTATACATACGCACTCATATCATTGATTTTTATCCGTTATCTCAGATATGTTATATTTTTTGCCTTATAATTCAAAGTTATTCAATACCCTAATTGGGGGAAAGATCTTAAGCAAAAATTATATTGATATAGTTTAGACATATTTTTATCTATCTTAAAACTTAATATATTTTTTGGTAAACTGATAAAGATTAATGATTGATTTACCTATTACTTTATATATACATAGTCCATATGTACACACAGCTCTTTTAACTTCATGAATTGCCTACTTTTTAATAATTGAAAACCCTTCTCATGTAGATACTTGAAAAATCCTGAGCTTGCTTGGAAGATTCCCACTTACTTGAAATTTGAACTCCATTTCATATGCACATCAGATTAATTTCAGTATAATTTTCATTATAGTATGTTGAGATGATCTCTATCTCTGACATATATTATCTCTCATTACTCAATATTTGACTAAATTTATATGCTATATATTATATAGTGCCATTGATTTTGTTCTATTGTTTCTAAGAAATTGTTTCTGATTTTATATATAAAGATCAAAAATATAAGTAGAATAAAGTGCAAAATTAATTGTTAGTAATAAATTAATAACAGGAGATTTTTATGTCAAAATTAGAGATTACGTCAACAGTGAATATTGTGATAAAAATTATACTGAAATTAGTTAGCTGTAATAAAACCTGGAGTTCAAATTTCAAGTAACTGAGAAAAAATTTCAAACAATCTCAAATTTTTTCTGTAAATTGAACTGAAAAGATAATCATCTTAACTATTTAATAGTGTCAGTAATAATCTAACTATTCTTTGTTGGAAAGTAAAATAAGTATAGTTCAAATATATCATACTAACAGACCACTGATTATCATTATTCCAAAAATTTAGGATCAATGATTTGAGAAATCAATATTTAAGAGATAGCAGGGATTAATAGAAATAAATTATTTTATCATCATCACTGTTTTTCAGCCTTCTTGTTTCATGACTTATAATATGCATTAGCTGTTGTCAATCATCAGTAAAATATATTAATTAAAATAAAACCAAGATAAGCCTGATTTAAAACAATAATAATAGAAAGCCAAAAATATATTTTTATTTTGCATTTTGGATATTCTTTATCTTTGTTGCCAATGTCTATATTTATCAAAAAAAAATCATCTATCTCATCAATATGCCTAATATTTTAATTATTAGAAGTGTAATTCCCTTAATAATCAATTCTATTTGAAAGATATACTGATACATAACAACCTCATAAGGCAGTATTTGAGTGCATCTCCAGTAGAAGTTCCTGTTCAATTCCAGTAGGAGATATCTCTTGTCAGACTTTCAGTTAATGTACAGCGCTCAGTGGAAATGTAGTCCACGGGTATAGCTGAAAGAGCCCGCAGAGATGGGAGACCATAGCCTGAGGAAACCGTCCAGATAGCAGCTGAATAAAGAGTTGAATTTCCAGCAGTTTTCAATTGAAGTATCATATAGACTGTTGCAGAGACGGAAGCTGTAAGGAGCTTAAGGCCAGTCCCAGTGTTATACTACGAAGCATTCGTGTGCAGCTAAACTGGACTGGGGCCAAGGTGTGTGTAAGCTTTGTCCATTGTGAACCATTTTTGTAGCAGCCAGCCTGAATGTACATCGAGGGAATTGAACATTAGCAAACTGTAGAAATAGAGTTGTTGTGGTCTATTCGCTATTCCAATTATTTAAAAACATTGTCTTAATGTATATAGTTATACTTGCAGATACATCATCCTAATTAAAACCAATGTTGATATATAAGTTCATGAAAATATGAAATTTATTTTATTTATACTATACATATTTAACAATTAATCATTGATTGAAGTTTCAATTTTTATCAATGACTTTCATGTTACTTTTTTAAAAAAATTATTTTTGCTTATTATAGTGAGACTACATATGTGGATTGAATTTATATGACTTCTAATTTACTAAAATATTTTCCCACTATTTTGTGTAAAGAATAATTGCTTTTATTTTATATAAATTAAATTTAGATATTCTATTTTCTATCATAAATTTGAAATAGAAGCCAATTGATATTTTTAAAATGATTAACAATTATTCTTTGGTTCAGGATTTATGATTTGAAGATCTTTTCACATATGTTGCTCATATGATATATTGTTTTATCTTTTCACACAATCAAAGAACTATAAGACTGTTAGGACTTTTCTGTAATCATTTAAAGAAATTGTGATCTGCTGATTTGAAAATATAGTATTGTAAAGGGGTGAACATGGAGTTAATGGAACAATTTTGCAGTATTGCTCATTATGATCTATGGAAATCTTCTGATAGCTCTTATTTCAAAATGTGCTTGCATTTATCTCTCAGAAGATAAAACTCATATGAAAAATATTGTAAATTAGAAGGAAATTGCCCCTTGTATCTTGAATAGAACATTAAATATATCTTGTGGCATTTTCTGCTAGTTATTAATATTTAAATATCTGATAAATTAAGTACAATTCTTTGAATAGATTTTTACTTTACTCAACTGAAAATCAATTCAGGAATCTGTTAGTTCTTGACTCTGTTCTTTTATTACACTACTAAAAATTAATTTTAAATAAATGAATGATATATGACTTTTAGCTAATTGTTCAATAAATTATTAATCATAATGTCTGCAATAATTTTTTAAGGTTTAGTCTTGCTTTTTTTTTAAATTTTATTTATAATTTTTTTTTTTTTTACACATTAGTGGCAAAATTTTGTAAATTAGTTTTTTTTTTTTTGCTATATTACTTTTCATACATATCTTTATAAATGCAAATAGGTGAATATGCTTTTTAAGTGTAATTTAACATCAGAAATAATTAATGTATGTAATGTCACTTTAAATATGTGCATAATAATTATTTTTTTTAGAAGTGAACAAACAATGATAAATCACCACTATATAGAGGTCAACTTTATAAAGGAGTCTTATCATTCAATTTCAAAATCCTTTATCATAGTAATTTTGAAACTGTTAAAGATTTCAGTGGGACTATTAGTTTTATCTCTATTAATATTTAAATAAGTAACATATTTATGTTAATTTTTTTATGTAAATGATAACATATTTATGTTAGTTTATAAATTATGTTAACATTTATGTTAATTTAAAAATTGCAATTAAAAGAATGTTACAAGATAGTTTTATTTATGAATTATAAATAAATTTACATTTAATTTAAAGTAATATAGAATGTAATTTTCGCAAAGGCATATATATATCAGAAGACTTGTGAGTTATTTTCACATGATTGATGATTAGTATGGTGAGTAATATCATCTGATATATTTTAGGATTGATTTGCATTAATGTCTGAATTTATTTCTATCACAAATTTCTACAAGAAACTCATGATTAAATTAATACAGTAAAGCAGTTTATATGATAACACATTTCATACAGTGCAATCATCAATAAATACTTTACAGAAAAATGTTACAATTCTTCACCAATCCATTTTTTTTTATAGGTTTTAGTTTCCATATATGTCTATTTTAGGAACACCAAATAATGTATTTAAGAAATTAAAAGTAATTTTATGCTTCAGCAAAATATATTGAAATTTCAAGTTATAAATTATTTCTTTGAGATTTTAAAATATTTCAATACATTTATAAGTAATGCATTGATGTGAGCATGATGATTTACAAAAAAAAAAAAAAAATTCATTAAATAAAAAGTAAAACAAATAATTTGTCACTCAATATGTCATGTGACATTCAAATGCTAGAAGTGACAGAGCCAACTGAATTGCAATCCTTGAATCATTATTCTTTAAATCTACCATTTCACTAATCCATGGCAGGAATTTGATCAAATAATAAATTTTCATTTATTGAGAATATGTTATATACATAAAAATGAATCAATTTCTGAGAATCTTATAAAAAGTTATGCAGTATTGAAAATGAAGAAAAGGATTTGTTTTATAGAATAAGTACTTTTTTTCAATTTACTGTATTTTTAATTAATGAAATATTCCTAGATATTGTGTTAGATAATTTTCTAATTCTCATCATGTAACTTTGTTAACAGTTGATTGAAAGTAGTGATAGACTGTTTTACATATTGGTTAATTTTTTTATATTATTATTCAAACACATCATTATTCTATCTGAAAGTTTATCCCAATAGCATTTACTGTTTTTGTATGTTGGACTCTTTCAGTGATCTAATTAGCATTTTAATGTTTTTAGAAAAATTACTGTTTATTTAAATTTTCATTCATCTGTTAGTAATTAATATGTAGATTAATATATAACAAAATATTTCTAGTGATCTCATTTTTTTTTTTATTGATGTGTTTTTGGGTGACTCTCATTAGTTGTAGATTATCTCACTAAGTTAATTTACATAATTTCTTGTCATTGTCATATGAGGAACTGCATTAAATTTTCTTCTTTTTCTTTTTGCCCAATATTCATACATTTTCCCATTATATTCATTAGTACATGTGTGGTTTGCTACTTTAGACACAGTTTTTTTTTTTTTTCTCTAATCAATATGTGCTCTTAATTGTTTTTGAATAGAACACCTGATTTCACTAATATTTATCCATTGACATTTATATGGTATTTCATAAATACAGTTTTTGGTTTTCAGTATTTCATATTTAGATTTTGTAGATACAAAGATTCCTTGCAATATGCTATGGCTTTGGAAAGCTGTTCTAATATATTGATTGCAGATTTTCTTTAGTTTATCTCCCATACCTAGTGTATAATGATACTTTATAATACTTTTACGTGGTATTTTTTTTATGTTTCTTTTTGTTGTTTATCAACAATTTTCTTAGTGCTAGCTGATGGGTTTAGTCATTTCTTATTTAGTCATTAGGCTTCATTGCAATACTTCTTTTGCTCTCCTCCATAGTGAAAGTAATTCCACTTTTGATGTTTGTGTCATAATTAGGTATATATACTATTTTGCTGTGTTTTGTGGGTTTTCTAAAATTGTAATTTTAATTTTGTCTGAGGGAGTTTTATCACAAGAACATGTATATGTTGTTGATGTGTGTCTAGAATGTTTATAATAGTGCTTTGCCATGTGGCCATACAATAAATATTTCACCAATGTGAAGCCAGATCTTAGATTGAGATGGAGTAATACTTATATCTATGGTTTCAAGTTTTTTCATATAAATGTTGCTGATCTGGAGTGTTGTAATGGTAAATCCATGACTATTTTTTGATTTTATTGGAAAAATTCTATTGTATTGAAAGGACATTGTCATTTTGAAGAATATTAAAAGTTTCATTAAAATATCAATAGAAGGAGTTTTTTTGATTTATTATTTTTTTTTATAATAATGTTTCATCACATGATACATTTGTGAATACATTTTTTCACATAAAAATTTACTATGTCCGTTCTTTTTCATTTTTTATAATGTTGATTAATTTCATAAGGTGCTTAGAATCTCAATAAAGGATTGTGTCTTGTAAGCCAAAGGATTAAGAATCGTAAGAAGAAATTCTGACAAGTTTTTTTATACGAGTTTCTACAATTAACAATAGATAAGTTTCTAGAATTAACAGTAGATCTTAATAAAACATGATCTTTTGGATATTATACAGAACATAGAGATATGGGAATTTTGCTGAAATATATTAATTTATTTTTTATTGAATCAGTGAAATACCTGTAATGATTTTTGAAGGAATCTCTCTAGTTTTGTTTCTACTGTTGGGGTAAGTTTTTGCCATCTTTTTATATTAGTATGTGTTATTGGTCTAGTTTGATGATTTATTTTTTCCAATATAGACAATGTTTCATTAAAATTCACTGGTATCTCTCAAGTGTTCTTTTTTATCCCTCAACATAATTTTGCTGCTTCTTGTAGAAGTGATTTTTGAATGACTTCCTCAGTTGCTGACATATACCTAATAAGAGGATATTAAATGGTGTGATGGCAAAATTGAATTTTTTTTACCCAGAATAGAAGTTTCAATGTCACTTTGATATTTAGAATTTAAGATTTTTAAATGATGTAAAAGCTAGATATTGGAATTAGTCCTCTTATACAAGAAACATGCCATTATCACAGACTTTCAGTATAGACTCGATACTATATCAAATTTTAGTTATGAAAAATTATATTTAAAATGAGCCAAAGTAGAAATTAGTTAACTTTCCTATACAAATGTAAATCTGAAAATATTGTCTATAAAGTTCGAATTCACTTCAAAATAGCTGAGAAAATTACTGAGAGTGAGAGAAACTATTAAGAGAAAGAATAAATGCTCAGACATTTTTAAATATCAAACCTTATATTCCTATTGTTATATAGAATGTTTGCTAAAAAATAAATTTACTACTTTAAGATTTAGCTAAGATTTTTTTCATTTTGTAAAAAAATAATATTTTAAATCTTGTGAAAAACTAGAAGAAATATTAAAATGTACATTTCAAATATATTAAACCAACAATCTATCACCTTTATCAGCTAAAAATCTCAGTTTTGATCCTTAACAGTTGCTGAAATTTCTGTTCTAGAAAAAGGACTAAACTTTACCATCATACTGTGTAAATAATGGCAGCAATTAAGCAAATCTCTCAAAATTATCTCTAGAAGAAGTAGCAGAATCAAATTGGGAGGGGAAAAGAACATTTGAAAGACAACAAAATCCCAAATCAAACATTACTTTTGGTGAGAGGGAAACTATTAAATCTCTAAAACTCAACAAATCTATAATTATTCTCTCTATTGGCAAAGGAAATGTTACAGTTAGCATGTATACTACTAATTCTGACAACAAAGTAAGAGATCCTCTTAAGAAGTCAATCCTAAAAAAATGGCAAAAATATTCTATATTAGTTACAGAAACAAGTCTACAAGTATTGTTCAAAAAGTATTGCAGGACTGATTTAGAAAAAAGTAAATAATTGGTTTCAGAAAAATTCCACACTTTCTGGGATCTACAGAAAATCTTTAAGGACCATGTTTTCTTAAGATGTAAGTTAATTTTGGCAATTTGTATGTCAAAATTTATCATGATTTCTTAAAATAATTAGTTCTTTGGCATATAAGACACTGTTCTTTGTTAGGGATTCTACATGGAAATAAAAATAATTGATACATTAGTATATTTTTGAGATAGAAAGTTTATTGACAAATATATCCTGTGAAGAACCATTGTCTATTATAAGAAAAAGCTTAAATGATGATAATAAAAATAAAAACCAGGACAGTTCTTCCTATTGATACCATAATGGCATTTAAATAACATACTTTTAAAATGTGGCATAGAATTTTCCCACCAAAGCCAAGGAATGACTACTGATTCATCACTGTCACCTCACATAGAAAAGTCAGGCCATGCTATATCAATTCATTTATTTTATGGCCACATGGTAAAGTACTATTGCAAATATTTGGAACATGCATTAATAACATGTCTCCTTCAATTTAATTCACAATAGAATGACAAAATCAAAACTCCAATTTACAGAAAATTCTTTCCCGCATACCCAAGAAAATATTTAACATATTCTAGCATGACAGAAACACAAAAAAGTGGATTTTTACTATCATTATGGAACAAACCAAAAGAAGTTTGTTTAGAATACATTCTCATTCAGAATGATTTTTCTCAACTGTCATTAAAAATTTGTTTAAACAGACAACAAAAAGAAATATCAAGAGCAAAAACAGTTGTAGGTATTAAGCCAATAAACATCACACGATCACCATTTCTTGTGCTTGCTCATAACTGTTATTAAAACAGGCAAAACACTCCATACGTATTAATTGTAGGTATTGTGATGTGTCCATATATATCAAGAATAGTATATAAGAAAATGCAATTAATATATTAGAACAGCTTTTTGAGCCTTTTATACATTATTTTAATGTAGATGATAATATATATTGGTGAAATTACTTGCCTCATCAAAAACATTTAAGAGCACTAAGTAACAATTAGAGAGGGAAAAAACAGGTGTGTCCAAAGAAAGAAATTATTTATATAACAATGAATATGTTTGGCTGGGAAAAAATAATATTGGGCAAAGAGAAAAGGAAAAAGAAGAAAATTTAAAGAAGTTACTCATGTGGCAATGGCAAATACTCTTATTAATCAATACAATGTGATAATCCATAATATTTGGAAACCAATCATTAATCTTAATGGAGAAATCAGAAGGACTTTTATAAATAAGTCAATAAAATTTCTACTGATTGCCATCTTTAACAGAATAGCCTAAAGGATTAGATTGTCATTTTAAATTCAATATTTACAAATCTAAACATCACTCGTTTGATTAATTTGGTAGTACTAAGTTTGGTCATGCCAGTAATATTGAAGAAGAGAGAAGAAGAATAACTCTCAAAACATTGCATTATATAATAATGTATATTATTACAGACAGATATATTTGAAAAAGTTAAATAAAATTTTAATTTTTTTAAGAACATTTAACAATTAAACTAGATAATAGAAATATGTTGATCTCTGAAATATTTAGAAAAATGTCATCCAGGGAAATGATTGTTTAAGTAAAAAAATATTCATCACTATTTGAAAGCATGGTTGAAAATGTACTATTTATTCCGAATCATAAAAAAAAAGAAAATAATTGAGATTTTGGAGGATTTTGCCAAAGTAAGCATGAGTAGTTTTTACTATATCCTCAGTTCATCTCATTGAAAGTTTTCAACATAACTTATTATGCATGAATCTCATTTCCTTAAAACATTGCTCTAGATCTACTAGCACTTTTCATTAATTGATCCATGGTCTGAATGCATCCTGTTAAATTTTTCAGCAATTTCTCATTGAAATTAGTTTTTTATAACTATAATTGTATGGATATTATTTGTTTTGATATGTAAATGTACACTATTCCTCAACATCTTTTATCTTCACATCTGCATTTTCATTTATTCAGATCAAAAAAATAATAAAAGAAACATTTTTTTTTTTTTATTATTTTAAGTTTTAGTTTAAAATATATATATAGTAGATCCACACATTTGTATGTGTGTGTGAAAAACTCATTTCTTCTTATTATACATTCTCAACCTGGAAATCAATATTACACATATGAATAAATATTGTATAAACTAACTCTGTATAATGCTGGACGTATAAGAGTATACATAAACTGTAAGGCAGATTTACTAAAATTGATCTTCTGATTTGCTGAAATAAGTTTTATTAAAGCTAAAATAATTAAAAATGTGAATGTAGATGGTATAAAATTCAACAAATTTAGAAAATATATTATGTTGAAGACTTTGGCTTCTAAATATTTATGGTTATTATTATTTAAATACTTTTTTTCTTTGCTTATCCTCAAAAAAGATCAAGGTCACTTAAAAAGAAGGTGGTAGTAAACTTGAAATTTTATATTTAATGTAATCTCAAAGCTGTTGAAAATTTAAAAAGCCAGTCACTTTAGGGAGTTGAAAATTTTCAAAGTGAAATACCTGTTTTTTATTTGTGACACGTTATTCGGGTCACTAGGTCATTTATTATTTGTATTGAATGTAAAAAGTCTAGGACTGTTTGTAAATTTTAACCTTAACCTAATATTTTTACAAGTTCACCAGAGGTCTGATTATATTTTTAAAGTGGAATGAGGAATAAACATTTTTAAATGTATAATTTATTTAATTTAAAGTTAATATATATTGTTGTGTTTGATCTGGATTACAGACCCAACTTACAGAAAAATAATACAAATATCCAAGTTACAATTAATGTAATCTTTATTATATCTACAAATATATATAATACAAGAGATTATATACAATATTGAATCTGAATATTATAGATTAATGTAAACACCTGACCGCTTGCCTCATGGATAGGGGATATGATTCTCCCAGCTGTACAAGACAGCTTGCATCGGGTCAACAGTAGTCTTAGCAGCATCCGATCCCTCTGTGGACTTGCCTAGCTGTGTGAACAAGTAGCATATTGCTATTAGTGAGAATGCTTACTGCTGTTCAGGTTAGCAGGGCTTCCCTGGGAGAACGCATACTGTCTTTGTAGGTTGGACAAACGTTCTTCCCTGTTCTCAAAAAAGTTGAATATTTATAGCCAGATCCCTGACTTTACTGAAAACATTTCAGATTCAGCAAGCATCCTTGCTTCTTGTCCTGTATTAATCATTGGCTATGTGTTTAGCTGTACATCAGCCCATTGGCGAACAGCAAACAATGATCAATCCGATCAGATAAAAACGGAGTCTAGTCCACTTCTGAGGGAAGAGAAGACTATAATATATATACTGGTCTACTTTTTAATAAATAGAGATATGGTATTTTTATTATTGACCTCAGTAGGATTTATTATAAACAGTCATTTTTTAATTACTTTATAATCCAATCACAGCAGCACAAGAATAACATTTATATAGTTTACAAAAGTTGTTGGTTGTGAATGGGATAACAATGTTTGCCATTTAATAAATACTATATTTTATTGTTATTCATGTTTTCCCCTTGTTGTTTTTTTAATCACAAAAATGTAAAAAAATCTAAATGATGTTTTTTTATTTTATACTGTAAAGATTAGTTGTTATTAAAGAAGAGGTGAAAAATTAAACATTTCAAATGTATTTATGACAGTTTGTTTTTAAATAAAATTAATAATTAGATGACCAGTAATTAATAATATACATATTATTAATTGGGAAAATCTTTTTAAAAAATTGCTGAGAGAGAAGGATTACAATAGAAAAGTCTAAAATGAAGTTTGTAGATTTCGGTAAAAAAATAAAAAAGTTCAGAGGGTATGGAGATGTCAAGACAGATTTAAGAGTGAAGTTTAGTAATCCCAAACTAAATATTGAAGAAAGAATAATGCCAAAGAATGATTTAATCATATTCAAACTGTTATAGTGTCACATATTTAAAAGCATTTTCAAAGTTTATCAGAATGATGATTGTTATACATAGGATATATTGTCCATGTTTTAACATGGCTATTGCCAGTGGTAGTTGATTAATGCTTATCACAATCTCTTAACACAATTCTGGCATTTTCTGAATTTATTCCTGCACTTCTAATCCATTGCTAGTTACTCTTCTTTTTATTCCCCCTCCAAACTTGCTTTTGTCACATGTAGTTTATATGAAAACTGTTGTATGGATAAGTTTTGCAAAGTCCTAGATCACCATTATTTAGACTTAACTAAATAATGGAAAGAAGAACTGAATTTTATATCATAAACTTTATTTACAGAACTCTTCATTAATATATATATATGCTGTACATAGATGCTGTATTTTTTTAATAATATTTGCTAAAAAGTTTTCATTATAATGTACTCTTATCATACACAAAATCAGAAATAAAATATTTTTTATCAACCTGTCATCATCTTTCATTTTTTTCTGTTCATTCTATTTTCTACTCTTCTCTTACAGTCATTTAATCTTTTTTTTATATATTTTTGTTTTTGTTTTTTTACTTGTTCTTTGTATATATCATCTTTCTCTAAAATTGCTTCTATCTTCATCTATATTTAAATTTAATCTTTTCACAATCTTTTTTTTTTCAATATTTTTCTCTCATTTTACCACTATTTTTTAGTTCTTTTTTTTATTTTTGATAAGTTATTTTCTCATAATGTTTGTCCATAAATATGCCATTAAGCATTTCAGTTGGTTTTTTTAACTTATTTTGATTATAATTCTCACAAATAAAAATTTTTTAAATCTTCAAGAGTTGAGACTAACTTTTTTAAAAATGTTTTTATTTTTATTATTGCACTGAATGACATATGTATATTCTCCAGGTGTTTTTTTTATCAGTGTGTGTCATCATTATTATCAACCGTTATCAATCCACTGCAGGATGAAGGTCTCTCCAAGTTTAATCCATCTTCTTCGATCTTTAGCTTCTCTGCTCCACATCACCCTGCACACTTTCTTATTTCATTCATCCATCTCACATGTGGTATCTTTCTGGGTCTTTTACAATCTTTTGGAAGCCAGTTTAAAATTTCAATTGTCCATCTATTATCTCTTCTAGCAATATGTCCAGCCCAACTCCACTTCAATCTTTTAATTTTTTCAATGAGGTCAGTAATACCCGTCTGTTCTCTTACCCATACATTGCGTTTTCGATCTCTTCTTGTTACTCCCAACATACATCTCTCCATATTTCTTTGAGTGGTCTGAAGTCTCTGTATTGCTCTTCTATTAAGTGTCCAAGTCTCAGATCCATAAGTAAGAACTGTTAAAACACATTTGTTAAAAACCTTCCTTTTCAAACACATAGGCATATTTCCTTTTAGCATCATTGCAATGATATCAAGTGCTAAATACCTCTGAATTGAAGGTCAGCTTTGCCCCTTACTATCTTGAACATGCATAACCCCTTGAGTGATAAAATATTTTTTTTATAATTTTAGATATGTATTTTTATACACATATATGATTATATAACTACAATTTTGCTAACATTTATAGATTCATCAAATGTATTTAATTTTCAATAATTTTACTCATATGATATTAGGTAGCATCATCATTATCAACCATTATCAATCCACTGCAGGATGAAGGTCTCTCCAAGTTTAATCCATCTTCTCCGATCTTTAGCTTCTCTCCTCCACATCACCCCTGCACACTTTCTTATTTCATCCATCCATCTCACATGTGGTCTCTTTCTGGGTCTTTTACAATCTCTTGGAATCCAGTTTAAAATTTCAATTGTCCATCTATTATCATCTCTTCTAACAATATGTCCAGCCCAACTCCACTTCAATCTTTTAATTTTTTCAATGAGGTCAGTAACACCTGTTTGTTCTCTTACCCATACATTGCGTTTACGATCTCTTCTTGTTACTCCCAACATACATCTCTCTCCATACTTCTTTGAGTGGTCTGAAGTCTCTGAATTGCTTTTCTATTAAGTGTCCAAGTCTCAGATCCATAAGTAAGAACTGGTAAAACACATTTGTTAAAAACCTTCCTTTTCAAACACATAGGCATATTTCCTTTTAGTATCAAGTTATTTCTACCAAAAGCACTCCAACCAAGTTTAATTCTATGATTAATTTCCTCCATTATGTTTCCATCTGTATTAATAATCTGACCAAGGTATTTGTAACTGTTAACTTCTTCTAATTCATCATAATCAATCTTTATTTTCATATTTTGAGCAAATCGATTAAACATTACTTTAGTCTTTTTAACATTTATCTTTAGTCCTACTTTCCTACTTTCATCTGATAATTCCTGCAACATTTCCTGCAGATCTGAAGCATTATTTGCAAAAACAACTACATCATCTGCGAAATCTAAATGACTTAAATAATCACCATTTACTTTCACTCCTTTAGTTTCCCATTTTAATCCACAAAATACTTCATGCAGCACTGCTGTAAAAAGTTTTGGAGATATGGAGTCACCTTGTCTTACACCTTTCTCAATGTTGACTTTCCCAGTGTCATTATGTAATCTAATTGTTGCTGTTGCATTTTTATAAATATTCTTTAAAATATGACAATTTTGGATTTCCACCAACCAAGAGAACAAGCCGGATTTAAAAGTGGTTTTAGTACAGTAGATCATATCCAGGTATTGAGAGAAGTTATAGAAAGGACAAATGAATATGAGTTGCCATTATGCTTAGGATTTGTAGATTATGAAAAGGCATTTGATTCTATAAACATTTCTTCAGTGATTAAAGCATTAGATCATCAAGGTATAGATCCAGGATGATATTAGGTATATCCTGTGCTATTTGATGTAATTGGTAGAGCATCCAACTTTGGGATTGGGAGGTTCCAGAATTGATTCTGGCGCTCTCATTTCTTATGAAGCCATGTGCATTTTTTTATGTATATTCCAATAATCTAGAAAAATTTCTTTTACAATATAGTACTATTTACAAAAATTAACATTTTAAAAAAAAAAAAGGATTTATTTCTCAGAAATTCATAAGAAGTTCGATGGCCAGAAATGAGAGCACCAGAATTGATATTGGGATCTGCCGATTCCAAGTTGGATATCCTACCAATTGCCTGATGTATAAATTTATTAAATAGTGTATGAATTATATGCATTAATATTTTGTAGATGTTCTTCCTCCCAAATTGGTTCAATAAAACTGATAATTTTAACAGATTTAAATGAATAGCCTAATTATTTTTATATTACTATAATTAGATTTATTTGATTCTCCTGCCAATGATCTCTTAAAATGTTTAATTTTATTCTATCAGAAGTAAATTGTTTAATAATCAAGTCAAGATATGTATGACTTTTCAATAAATTAGTAGCATAAATAGTTTAGAAATCTTGCCTTTTTGATTTGTTAACACCTTGTAGAAATAATCTTTATCAAAGATTATTAACTTTTCAGTTTGACAAAAAAAAAAAAAAAGTTTTGCAAATACATTTTTAAATGTAGTTTTGTCAAAATTTAATAAAATGTGCTTTACTAATAACATCCAAAAAGATTACACTTTTTATTCTGTAGTTGTTAAGTAAAATAATTTAAAAGAAAGAATGAAACCAATCCTCTATATGTCTGGATGATTTTTTTTAGAATTTAGACAATCTGCAAATTTATTTATATATAAATACTAATTTTAACCATTTTCTATCCCATAGATTTTTCAATTTTGGGTGGATCTTGTTACTTTGAGATGTTACGTCTTTGTCATTACATTATTCAATATTGCTCACATTTGTTATATTACTATGTACTTTATTTTCTAGTCAATATTTACATAAGTACTTAATACATTTAAGAGTTTTTTTTATTATATTAAAGAGTTTATTAACATTCTGTCATATATTTCTATTATTTAATTAAATGTATTAATGATAAATTGTTTAAATTAAAGGAATATTTAAATTACTACTATATAATCCTACTTTTTCATTTAAATATTTGTAGAATCATATCATTATTTAATTTTATTAATAATTTTTTTTAACCACACCCTCTATAAAAACAAATCCACAAATTGATAAGTATAAATTATTTTTTTAAATTACTGTATTTTTTGTTTGCCTTTTTAATGATAAAACTGAATATTTAAATTATATAAATTTATTTATTCTTAACATATGTATATTTTTACAGAAATAATTTATTAAAAGAAATAGACTGATATTACATAAAGGGTAATGTATCCGAAAATATTGAGATACTAGATGAGAGTAGTAAATTATTAATAATAAAAGAATTCAGTACTGGGTTACCAAGTTATTTCATCTGACTTTGGTCAGAAAATATAACAAACAAAATATGTCTTAAACATATTGTTTGTAATACAGGTATACACACACACACACACACACACACAAAATGTGAGTTAATCAAATTTTTAACAATGTATTGTTTGTTTTGGAAAAGGGGACAATATTATAAAATATTTGTTGTATATTTTAGGAAATTTATATTGCTATAATTTAAGTAATTTGAGATGTCTTGTTTAAGCATATAAGTGGCAAGTTGAATGTTATAGATCCTTTAAATTGACCAAAATGATTCTCTCTTTTTTTTTGTACTTAGCTGAGAATTGATCCAACTATTTTTAATCTTTGGTCCATTATCCTACTACTGTTACTACTTCTGATGAAAATATCCTACAACTGTTACTATTTCTAATGAAAATATATGAAGTGGATTATTTGTTGCAGTCCTTTTACAAAATCATAAAGTCAAATATTTATAGCAAAAGATATGTTTATATTAATAATATTTCTTGTCATTTTATATCATTAATTAATCTTATTATTTTAAGTTTTAATGTGTGAGTTGAGGTCTAATTTTATTTAATTATAATTTTAAAAAAAACCTTTCAAATTTTGTTCGTCTCAGCTATCAGTTGATAATGAGTTTTAATTACCTATAATTTAATTATTTTAGAGAAAAATAATGATTGACACCTAAAAGTTTTAATATTTTGTGATATGAAAATATTGTATTCTGTTTTTGCTATTAAAGTAAATAGTGAAATCTTTTGGTTGACTTTTTTTTTTTAGTTATGATCCATATAATAGAACTACCAATAGATCTATATTTAATCTTGAATCTTCTTATCTGATAATGTCTTATCTTTGAGCTATATTATTTCTTTGTGAAGGCATGTATATAAATTTTTTGTCCAAGGGCAGATTGAGATATCTAGATTTAAAATATAATGTCCAAGAGATATCACTCACTTATTCATCATTGACGCAGTTTGCTTTTATTTGCACCTCATAATAATTTATTCTAACATCACAAATTTAGAGCGACATCATAAAACAATGAAGCCTTTTACATCATTAAGATGTAAAGGACATCAAACTTTCATCGCCCACAGCTTCACTAATGTAAATGTTGTATATTAATATACATTTTTGTGTAATCAACTTATTTTTATAATAAATGTTAAGACTCTTACTTGGGACAGTTTTTCCATAGAAGTGTAGTAATCTTAGAAAAACATGTAACTCTTTAATTTAATTGGACTTTGAACTTCTTCAATCAGAAGATTTTAATATAATTGTACCATTTATCACATCACATATATAGAAATGTGTAATTGTTTGTTTTTCTGTTATTGTGTCTATTTTGGGGAAAAAAAGAAAGATGAATAATAATACTGACTTCTTCTTTTTTGAAGTTTAATTTATAATTTATAGATTTTAAAAAACAAATTTCTTATTGCAAGAATTTTTTATATATAGTATTTTCTTTTATTAATAGGAATTTATGTTATGTACATCGGAAGAAAAGGATCCTAGAAAGTGTATTAAGGAAGGTAAGGATGTTACAGCATGTGGCTTGGAATTTTTCCGAAAATTGAAAAAATCCTGCCGTGAACCATTCGACAATTATTGGTATTGTTTAAACCAGTCAAGTGCTGATTTACATCCTAGTTTGTAAGTTTGTTTTGTATTTATTTTGTAACCTAATGTCTAACTTATAGTTTTTGTTTGGTAATCGTTTTTAATCGAAAAATCAGAATCTTTCAGCAAACTATATAGTTTTGTCTTCTCCATTCCTTCCCTCTGTTGCTTATTGATTTTTTTTTTTGTTAAATAATTTTACCAATGTATGAGTTTCAATTTTTTAAATGTATTTACAAAATTGAATTATTGTTAGTCATTTTTTTTATAATGTTCTAATCATGTATTTCAATATATGAAGGGACTTGTGGTATACCTACATATGATCAGGCCTGGAATTTGAATTCGTTCAGGTACATATTTATAATTTTTTTCAGATTCTAAACTGTTTTGTGGCAGAGTTCTTAATATATTTACCTGTCAAGTATTTTTCAGATTCTAAATAGACTTGAATCCCCCCCCCCCCAAAGTAATTAATCCATATCTAATTCATCTAGCAATGCAGATTGTACATTGAATCTTGATATTTTTAATCTGAGAATAAAGCAAAAGCTGCACAAACTTTTTTTCACCACCTAGCTGTTGGAAAGTCTGGTAATTAATACCTTTATAGTTTTTCTACAAGAGTAAGGGTTTTGCCCTATTTTTAAAGACTTTTTTACATGTTTATGATGTGATGTCATGATATATAAAATGGCCTGTTTAGATAAAGTCAAGTTATTGTGTGTAGTTTATATCCTAGAAACTTTTAATCAAGTCAAACATTTCTATCATTCTAAAATAATTATTTACCAATGCAATTCATTTAACTCTTTTCATTATATCTTTTTTCACTCTCCAATCATCAAATTATTCTCCCTGTACTGACATTATTTTTCTTTTCATCCCAATTTAATAAAAGCTATTCTATTCTCATATTTCTCATTTTGTTTTATAAAGATTTAAATGAAACCAAATTTTTTTTACCTATTTCCCATCTTTCATCTATATTTTTTCCATTCCTCACAAATTTTTCTTAACCTTTTTTTCCCCAATATCCTATTTTCCAAAAATAAATATTTAATACTCTCACTATTATAATCACATAAAATATATATGTAATTCAAATTTTTGACTTCTTTTCTTAAATATCCCAAGTTCTGTTCTTTTACCAAATAGCAATGAGTTCCTTCTACTGTTATCATATGTTCTTTTATATTTTATTTATTTTTTATTCTTATATAAAACTTTTTTATTCAAATTCATGTTCCATAACTATTTCCTTTTATGTAATCACCCTGTCTACTCTCTTTTTTTTTATCATTCATAATTATTCATTTTCTATATTTTCTACATACATTTCTATTTTTTTTTTGCAAATATATAGAAATAAATTATTTATTTTTTACATATACTAATATCTTCTTGGACAATATATTTTTGAATTGCACACTATTTTTATTAATCTCTTATCATTTACTTATTGTAGCCTTCCAAAAAATTTTAATTTGCTTTTAATTTTCATTAAAAAAATCCATTCAATTTTTTTTGAATAAATTTTTTTGCTGTTTATAACTCTCCTCTAGCTACATACTTGTTTTGAATTCTGTCTAAAAATTTCTGAGTTTTCTGGCCAATATAAAGTGCCTCATTTTCAAGTATGAAAACAAGCACATTTTACATATTTGTTATATGAAAAACATGATAGAGATTTAACTAACTCCATTTTACTTTTTTATTTTTGTCTCAACTGTAATTCTCAATTGCCATATAATTTATTGTACCATTTAACCTAAATATTTATATTCTTCCATTTCTTCAACAGTAATAAGGAGTTTCTGTGCATTTGGCCATATTATCAGAAACCCTGATAATCAAGTTAAATATCCCTCCTTCTAAATTGTTATATATAATACAATAAATTAATCTACTTTTTATTCTTTATTATCAAATCATTCTTTAAGTACTGATTGTTTTAATTTTCTTATCCCTTTGTAATAGAAGCTGTTTTGTTAATTCTACTATCTTTTTCTTACATTGCCCATTTTCTTTAAAAAGATCTAAACAAAAAATAAAATCTCTACTTTTTTTGTTCTTCTTACCATTAAGAATTTCCCATTGCATACAATTTGTCTTGATCGTCTTTGAATATTCTTTAGTACAGAAATAAATGTTTAATACTCATCCACTATTTTCACATAAATCGTATTTTCAATTCAAATCATTATTTAATTTTTGCCCCCTCCCCCCGATCCTCAAATCAAATAACAATAAGCTCCCTCTAGTGTTATTATACATTTTTAAAATATATATTTTTTATTTTTATACATCTTTAAGAGCTTTTTTTAATTCATAGTCATTTTCCATAACCATACTTCTTGTTCTGTAACTGATGTATTTATTCTTTTATTTCAGTTCTCATAATTATGTATCTGTAATAAATTCTCTACATATTTATTTCATTTCTTATGTAAATGATTCATAACAGTGCATCATTAAAGGAGTTTTAAACATTACTATCACCAACTTTTATAATGTTTGTGATTGCAATAACTCATGCTGAAATTTCAGCTACATTTTATCAAGAAGGCTAGTATTTAACTAGGTAAGTTCTGATAAACATATTAAAGAGATAAAAAAAAAATTAATAACAAATTAAAAAGAAGTACAAGTAAAGAATATAAGAAAATTTTAAAAATGGCAAGAGAATGATTAAATGGCAAATATAATTAGATAAGAAATATATAGTAAAAGTGTTGGTAAACAATGACAGAAGAAGATCAGCTAAAAAATTAATGGAATCAACATACTAACAGATAGAAAATTTCTTTAATGAATAATATTTCTGTAGTGTAATTTTCACTATAGCACTCATGCAAGGTTGAGACTGTTTTCTATCCGCTTTTAACACCTTATCAGAGAATAAAGACATGTGAAAAAGATGTATGATCGGTTGGCCAAAACTACAATCCTTACATATATCTTTATCGTTGTTCAGTATATATACAAAAGTGGATCCCTGTCTTGTGTGAGAGTGGTTTAATGAAAATTATACTACAGAAATATTATTCATTGTTGTACAATTTCTAGTCTAATGATTGATTAATACAAATTATTAATACAATTTCATTAGGAAATTTTTTTAGTTTCTTCTTTAGTTTGCTCTCTCTTTTGCAAAAACACTGAATAAATGCAAATTAGCTCCTCAATATTTTTAATGTCAACTAACCATATTTTTTGTGGGTATACCAAAAATTAGACTTTTTTAGTTTTTTAAATCTTCTTTCTCATGCTCCTTATTTTATGTCTTGTTATAAATTTATGATTCACCATGCTCTATAAAATATATTTGCTTTGGTGCTATAAGTTAGCTATATAAAATTAACTTTTCCAAAGTATGGTGTACATCTATATTTGATTTTGAATTTTTCTCTTTTGACTGTTATAATATATAAAGTCATAAACATAGATAGATTCAAGAAAAATGAGAAGATAAAATTTGTGAACAGTAGATGAAATTTTAAAATGAAAAATGAAATGGCATCATTTTATATAAGAAATGCTAAGTGTAAATTAAAAATAATTGGCAGTTAGCAAAGTATGGATAAGAACTAGTGTGCTAAGATAATTTTTGATTTGAAAGGACAGCAGCTAAGATTTGTAAGAAATGTGTAAAAAGAATTAGATAAATAAATTTTATATCTCTAAGCAAAATGTGGATGGACATCCTAATAACATAAAGATATAAATCTCATTGAGAATGAATAGAAAAGTAACTTCATAAATGAAAGAAAAAAATGTAAAAGTTAAAAAATCATTTATTAGAAACCACTAGTAAATGAGTATGACTATTCGAACTTCAGAAGTAAAAAAATAAAAAACCAAACAAAGAATAAAAAGTTAAAAATGTGTTTTGCACTGACTTTATAAATTCCATAAAACAAAATATGTCCATATATGTGTGTGTGTATATATCTATATCAAATGCTAATCCTTTAGTTTGTTTATTTATCATCTTGGGATAGTGTCATTTAACTTTAACTGCAGCAGACTTTTTTTAAAACATACTTAAGCATCTTGTCTAATTGTAATTCTACTTTGCATTCTACCTTAATCATATCCTGCCAATAAAAGCAGTCAATATCTCACCTCTTCAGAGATTCTCTGAAATAATCATTATGAAATAAACATGAATCATGTACAAGTTTCCAGTAAAATACATTTGTAGGAAGTTTTTTTATCATTCACTCACTTTGCTTGCTTACTCTAACAAAAATATGATTTTATAATAGTAAATTTGTAATAAAAACACATCCAGCAAATTGAAAAATAAATTAATGGGACTTATGATTCTACATTATTGTATTAGACTCTTAACCAAGCAACCTTTAATGAAATTTTTTTATTGTGCATTATATCAATATTAGGTCTAGGTACCATGTCCTTAGAATAAATTGATAAAGACTTTATATACAATTCTAATTGCTATGGTTATATCATTATGATGAAATAACCCATATTTTAATTTAAATGCAACAGCAGAATACTGAAGTCTTAGTTATATTTCAATACTCAAATCTGATTTTTTACTGAAAAATTGAATAATATTCTCAAGTTAAGAACTATCCAAGCTAAAAGTTTCTAAAGATTTTTTTTTCTGTTATTTACTAAAGCAAAGTTTTTATAGATAGCATTAAAAAACATTCTGATAGATTAAATTTTGACTGAGGGAAAAAGAGCACAATGTTCAACATAGTGCAAGTCTAGAAGCCAAGGAGGTGGATCTTCTTATTTTTGTTTTTAATGGATTCAAATTAAAAGTCCACTTTAAATATTTATTGCATCTTCATGAAGTCAAACTATTAACTGTTTGAAGATCTCTGTTATAAATGGAAAAACAAACTTGGAGTTATTATACATCCTTGTTCAACACCAATTTTCATTTCAAATGCCTCACATTTTCCACAATAATGATAGTTACTCACATTTCATCATATAAAAGCTTTATAATAAAAATAAACTTTAATTAATTTTAGATATTTCTAGAAATTTTTTCATTTAAATGAGTCATATACTTTGACCAAATTAATAAAAGTAATAAGTAAATGACATATTTGTCAGTGGCAATTTTTTTACATTTGCCTAGCAATAAAAAATATTTTTTATATTACTTTATAATTCTCTAGACCATACTGAGTCTCTACTCACTATTTATCTACAAAGGAAACAATCTCATAAAATCCTTGAAATTACTTTTGTTACAGTAGATAATAGTGATATTCTATGGTTAATTACTGCATTTTTTTTGTTAGCCCATTTATTTTTACAAATTTATAAAAAACAATGGTATACAATTTCATAATTCATATATTCCTAAAAAAAAATTCAGTAATTTGAAGCTAACATTTCACCATCATGTTTAGAAATTTTTCAAGCTATCAGGATCTGCAGCTTTTCCATTTTTAAAAATTGCAAAACAGCTCTTTTAGTTTCATTAAATTGAACATTACTATACTAATCTAGTTAATTAAAGTGAAAGGCTGAAAATCTCTTGCATGCACTTTTAAAATGCTTATATGACAGCCAATCAGATGTAATGATGACTGTATAGGGAGCTCTTAAGTCGCAACACAAGACAGAAATTTTATAAGAAAAAGGTGATTCCACCTTTCTCTTTACTTAAATTTCTATATATATATATATAAGCCAGTCTGAAGCATTTTGGCTTAAGAACAAGAAGCTCTAAACAGCTTCACATTTAACTCGCTGTATTATTGATAAATCAATAACGCGAAATCTTTCGATTTATTACAAAGTAATTTTCAGATCTTAGTAATTGACAGTAACATATGTAAATATTATTTATTAAGCGCAAGCAGTTCGTAATTAAAGTGAAAGGCTGAAAACTTCTCACATGCACTTTTCTGATTATTATTTTAAAATGCTTATATGTCAGCCAATTAGATGTAATGTTCACTGTATAGAGAGCTCCTAAGTCGCAACACAAGACTGAGATTTTATAAGAAAAAGGGTGGTTCCACCTTTCTCTTTATTTAAATTGCTATATATATAAGCCAGTCTGAAGCATTTTGACTTAAGAGTGAGAAGCTTTAAACATCTTCACATTTAACTCACTGCGTATTATTTATAAATCAACAATGTGAAATCTTTCGATTTACTGCGAATTCTAAAAGCGCATGCGAGAGGTTTTCAGCCTTTCACTTTAATTATGAATTGCTTGCACTTAATAAATCATATTTACATATATATGAATCTAGATAAAATGGATATGTCATTAAAAGTCATCATCTGAATCTTAATATTACTATTCAAAGGATGATCACAATATTATTTACATATATATGAATCTAGATAAAATGGATATGTCATTAAAAGTCATCATCTGAATCTTAATATTACTATTCAAAGGATGATCACAATATTACTTTCCCCTGTTTGGAATAATAATATCATTAAAAAAACGTTCCATATTTGGATTTAATAGGATTATGATATTGTTTTTGAGTTCATATTTCAATGAGTCAAGTGCAACCACAGTTGACAAATGATTTTATCTTTATTGCGGTTGTAATCCACCCATTATTTTTAAGCATTCTTATCAGCTTTTGAACTGCTACCTTTAAATCTCTACATTATTTATGAAGCCTCATATTCAATATATTCTTCTTCTAATAATATGTTTTATCAGAGAATTAATCAGGACTTTTCTTTTTAGTGAACTCAAGAAAAGATATATTTATGTTCACAATACACTTCTTCAAAGAATTCTATGTCTAAGTAACATGACAATTTTCAAAATTCAAATCGCAATTTTAGTGTCTAATAATTTTTGAAATTTAACATGGTGTGTTGTAAAGAATGAATCCATTTGGAATGGGATAACTTCTTTTATATTCCAAATTTTCACTATAACATAATACATAAAGTGATATTGTTTTGAGTATGAATGTATCCAAGTTTTTTATAGTTTTTTTTTTTTGTTTATGTCATCCAATCCATATGCTGTGTAATAAACATTCAATATATCAGAGTATTTATATTCAGTCAATAACATTGTTTTTAATAATTAATATGTGTATTGAAGTTTTCAAGAGGAAAAATTTTGTTCTAATAATAGTATAATAAACTATCTCATAAGTAAACAAAGCTTTCCTTTTTTGAATTTTTTGAATCTATTGTTGGAATATGAGGATTTATTAAATGGACACGTATATATTGTCCAAACTCATTTTGAATATAATTAATTTTATTGTTATATCTAAGGAATTTCAAAAACAGAAGATATCAGATTAGACTTCACTGTAAGTCCAGTATCATCTCATCTTTTTTTTTTTTCATTTAATGATTTGTCCTTACAAAAAAAACAAAAAACTTATGGCTATCTATCTATTCAGTTAAAGTTTTTTTCTCTGGTAGATGAGCTCTTTTTTGTTTTAACACCAGTGTTGTTAATTTTACAACTATTTGCTGCTTTAATGAAACTAATCTACTATACATATTCAACTAGTCAGATTTTGCAGAGCAGTCATTTTTAAATTATCTTTTTTAGGTTCTTCCATAGTCATGGTCAGCAAGGAATCTATTAATAAAACTGCTTAAACTTACAATCATTTGCCAAATGAAAATTCTATCACAAAGCCAATTTCATAGTGATTCCTTATCGATTGTACTACTTTGTAGAAATTCACAACTTGTTTTTGGTTTTTTTATTATTGAGACCTGCAAAAGATAAAAAAAAAGGCAAAGAAAAGATTGAACTTAGAATTATTGTACATCTAATTAAAGGAAAAGATTGAACTTAGAATTATTGTACATCTAATTAAAGGAGTCATAATATTGCACAACATACAATCCCATCATCACAATTTTGTTGCACAACATATAATTCCATTGTCACAATTAGTATAGTGAGATTAACAGTGTCATGGGAGATTCAAGACAATTTAGGTTGTTTACTAACTTAAGTAATTGAAGACAGTAAAGTATAGAAAAAAATATAGAGGGAATGAGAAAAAAAACACAACAAAGAAACAGATAAGATTTCCTATACTAGAAACTACATAACCTTTGATGAACATCATTTTATTCTATTAAGACAGTGGAAGATACGCTTAATCAAGACAATTTATATATTTTAAGGCTATTCCAGGGTTAGCCATTTATTAATTGTTTTAATAGCTAGAGTTCAAGACCTTGTAAAAACAAACCCTATTTTATTAAAATAAGATTACTATTGATGATATGAATATTGATGATATTTGTGGGAGTAAATAATTGCCTATAGCAAAGTTAAAGGGTCAAAGTCAAAAAAGCATCTAAAAATGATAAAATATTGTATCGTGTTATTTGTATAGTTGGGTGTAGAAAATGCAAAATATTACTATAATAATGTAGTTTTGGAAATGATAGAGAATAAATTAATATATTTATGACATTTTTATGATAAAAGACAAACTAATGAAATTATGTCTAAATAAGTTCCTGAATAGAGTAGGAACAAATATAGGCCATAAATATTGTCGATAATTAGTTGTGTATATATATATTGAAGTAGTCAATCTTAGCTTAAGATTGAGCTTCATGGGGTCATCTATTACCCTGTATTCAAACCCTATATCCCATCTCGCTCCTTTAGTCGTGTATATATATTTTATGTATATATATGAGATGCGCGCCTAAAATTTATAAAGTTTAACTTTTCAATATTTATTATTATCAGTTCTTTTTTGTTAATTCTTTTCTTCACATTAAAAGTACATAGGTGTGGTTCAGATATATATTATAGGAGCAAAAATATTAACAAAATATTGATTTTTTTAAATATTTCATTATACGTCATTTTTAAAAAAAATTTCTTTTTAATTTGTTTTTCTATTAAACTATATTTTATAAATGGAAGATGCAACCATTAATTGTCCAAAAATAATTAAAGGGTTGGAAATATAATATTCTTTTAGTCTTGGGAAGGAATTTTTGATTAAAGTTTTTACTTAAAATGAAATGGGCATTAAGACTAACTATTGTACTTTTGTTATAAACATTTTTGTCAAATCTATTTCCAATCTGAAAATAGATTTGAATTTATTTTTGAACAGTTATCTTACGATTGCATCTTCAAACAATGAACAGAGAAAACTTAAGATTGTAGATTAAAAATTAGATTTGAGCTAGAAATAAATTAAAAGCATTCTTCAAATACCTGGGCAGGAGTATAAAATGGGCTAATTTTGAATAACAAGAGATTAGCTACTATTGAGAGAGCTGTGTTGTCAAGATAAAGCCACGCTTGTTTGAAATTTTAAAAAAAAATGATGAGTGAGTAGTAAGCCCATCCCGTGAAAATCTTCTTCCACTGCTACTGTACTATCCTGCTGCCCTGAAATGAAGGAAAGCCTAAAAAAGAACTCTGGAATGCTGAATGGAAGCTAGCAGTTACCAAGAAGAACTCACATGGTTCCATTAAATGCCGTACTTTGAAAATGGTCTCTTAAATTGTGCAAGGTAATGATTTTCATACCGCCTGAAAATAAATCTAGCCTAACTAATCTCGAACCTACTATCAAAATTTCTAATATATGATTTAACTTTGTACCTTTTTCTAATCTGTAAATTGCTCTTAAATAATGTCTATAAATTTAATTCTCTCTCATATGCTCTAACTTTCTTTAACTTTGGTGCGGTCATTTATTTATATGTATTTATTACTTGATTGTATATATGTTTTATTTATTATTAATATGCAAATCTCAAGCAGCCTGGCGAACATAATTTCTAAATCTTTCTCTCTTTTAGTTTTTTAATTAAACCTCCATGGATTAAAGTTATAAATTTCCCTTAGATCATAATGTATGCTTAATTAATATGTTCACCAGATTGTTTTTACGAATCAACATTTTATGTTGGTTTATTATAAAATTGTTATTTGTTCAACTCCAAATAGAGTAAGGTAATTCTACCGGGGTAAATTCATCACTTAAACTAATTAACACTTTGAAATCTTTTAAAATGTTATTTATTCAATTCTGAAAGGGTGACCTATAATTTGTTTTCTATATATATAACTGCTAGTTTTTACTTTATTTTTCCATACTCTTAAAATCTCAAGTGTTTAAATATTCTCAGTTATCAGAATCCACGAAGGTGGGACTGGATTATTTTAAATAGCAGAAAAAGAGGGGGTCAAATCTTAACGTATATTTGAAATCTTCCCTTGAAATCTTCCCTATACATATATTATAGCGGCATAGCATATTATTTGTCTAAATTATGGCATTCAAACAAGGGTCATTTATTTTAAACAGTAAATCCTATTTCATATCATTAGTGACATTCATCTGTACTGCATTATGAAATTTGGCTCATCTTCGTGAATTATATATATATTACGTGCTTTTAGTCTGAGGGTTGCGACAGGATTGAACCCATAGATTTTCTACTTATGTTTTATTCTGTGGATAGTTGAACTTCCCGGGACTTATTCCGTATAAAAAGCTTCTAGCATTGGTGATTCCAGTAAAGTCCTGGCACACGCTATGACTATCCACTTTTCTCTAAGCACTGCCCAAGAAGGGGATCTTAGATTTCATTTTTCGTCCAGAAGCATGACATTATCTTTGATTTCTGTGCCACTATGTCAGTACCGCCACTTATTCATATTATTATTTCTTTTGCTTATGACCTAATTTTAGTGCTGTAATAATAAAATTGCGCTCTGCTCAAAATATATATATAAATGCCAAATATTAATAGTTTTGTTAATTCAAATATTATTTCAGTCGTATTATACAATTCCACCATCGTAATTTATTTCTTTATTTAAGAGTATATGCCTGGGGAAAATAAAGTGTTCTTACCAGTGCTAATTAAAAGAATTTTCAATAAATAATTTGTCATATAATCAAATATAATTTTTCACATGTATTTTATTTATTTTCACGACCTCAGTGGTGTGAAAATAGTTTCTCTTATATGTGTAATAAATCTCAGAACGCTCCCCGAAATAACGTTAGTCACCATGTTTCAGAACCGTATACCCAAAGCGTTAATAGCAATATTCTGTAATCTTTTCAATAAATGATTGGCATCTTAATACCGTACCCACCAAAGATATGTGTTAAATTATATATAATATTTAGTTAATAAAAGAGCATATGATAATTGTCAGCATGAATCCAAATATGTAATTATCTATAGTTTGGTAGATCGCTTGCTCATTCACGCACACATAAATGTATATAAATAATTTATCATTATATAAAACTAATTTTTTATTGTCTAACTTGTTTGAGTAGTTCGAATTTCTCTCCACTTCCACATGTGCAATCATGTGTATGCATATTCTCGTTTAATTAAAATAAGTCTCATTGTCTTCTCTACTCTGTTAGTGGGCCAGATTAGAATAAATTCTCATGTGTCATCATTATATGTTATTCATTAGGAGTTTGATCTGGGGCTTAGTGAATGGGTTGAATTCAGGTTGGTCCCTGACCCAAATCTTGGGCTTGACTTGGTTTGAAGTACATTTTTTGAGTTCCAGCTTTTGTTTAGATGGATCAACATGTTTTGACCTGTACAATATATATATATATGGGTGTATATGTGTGTGTATAAATGAAAGGAAGCTGATTAACTTCCATTAGCTGTGAAAATGTAAATGTATACATAAGCATTTCATTGTCAGAAAAATCAAAAATATATGTGCATATATAAGCTCTTTAATAGTGATATTATTTTGAAAGTGATCTGATAAATTGATGCAATTTTTCACCCCATCACAATACTCTGTGTTGTTTAGTGCAGTGATAGAATGGCAGACTGGAGTTTGTGATCTATGGATCGCACCTGGTTCTGTCACTTCTTGTATTTGAACTTTTTATGAACTCCTAAGCAATAAAACATTTGATTTTTATAATTACATTATCAAATAATAAATGCGATTTTATTACTTTATAAAAATAATGTAAAACTTTTAATGGCTAATTTTTTAACTATATTGTTGGTAAATAATGGCAAATTTATGCTGAATTCAGATTCCTCAGAGTAATTTACTATCAGCTTAGTTTTTATATTGAATGTAAAATATGAAAAATATTTAGGCATGCTTCAACTTAACTAAATAATTTACATTAAATTCTAAATAAATGTACAAAAGGACAAGGACTTTCATAGTATGCCAAAATACTCTGAATGATTTAGCGCAATAGTATGAGAGTGGCGAACTTTAGAGCTAATCATTCCTTGATTGATTCCCAGTGGTGGAAAATAAAAAAAAAGTGTGATCATTTGAATGGAGCTATTGTGCTCAACTGAATTTTTAATATTTGTATTGTATTTGAACTTTTAAGCAGATAACCATATGATTTATTATTTTATAATTTATTAGCATTTGTAAATTGTAATATATGTCTAATTTTTATTGTTTTATAATTTTTAGTCATTAATTTTTATTATTGAAGATTTAGTGTTTTTTACCATTTCATTAGAATGATGCAATAAATATATATATGATGAAACTTTGAATTGTGTAATAAATGTATATATTTGTATTTAATAGTACTCTAAAAATTCCAAGAGTATTTTGATAATTTTTTAAGTAGTTTTTTAATGTCAATTATAAAATTGTTTGATTCACTTCTTGATATAAGTAAAATGTTTTAGACATGCCAATGAGAGGTGTTTTTTTTTTTTTTTACTGTTTTAGAATTGTTGAAAATTTTTGTTTAAGAAAAGTGTTTAAAAAGAAAATAAGATTTTTCCTTATTGCAGTTGCCTGAATTAAGAATATTATATTAAAATAGTGAATGTTTTCAATGCAAATTGATTTGGAATCAAATTTAAAGTTGTATATTAAATTATGTATTGTAATGATCCTGCCATTTAGCAAAGAGTGCATCAAAATTAAAGTTAAGCACAATTTATAATAATCCTATGGATATGGAAAGTTAATGCTTAATAAAAATAACCTTGAGATTTAAGCTAAATCCAAATAACAGTGATGAAACAAGATATAAATAAAAATATAATTTAATTTAATCATAAATCATATCAATGATCAGACATAACGATAATAATAAAAATATTATAGACTATGTCACCTTTCAAGACCATTAATCTCCTAAATAACTGAAGGGAAATTAGAACCTCTGTGAGTTACAAATTTATATTCGGTTTAATCCATAGGGGGATATTTTACACTATCAGCATTATTAAATAATACCATGATTAATTCAATAGAATATAAACTCTCATTTCTCTAGCTATTATAAAATTTAATTTATTATTTAAATAGTAAAAATTTTTGATAAGAGAAACAGAAGGGCTAGATTAATAAATAACAAAAAAATATTTATTAAACAATAAGATATATAAAATATTTAAACATTATTACATTAAGTTATAAAATAATAATAAATACTTAAATATTACTCTCCTTCAAAGATGATCACACATTTTTAACCCTAAAAGTTTTATCCAAGATTCTGGTTTAAAAATCCCTTTTTGTTAAGCTTAACATTTCTTCATTTGTTTGTTTTCCATCGTGGAGTCTATTCTGGTATTTAAGATGCTGAAAATCCATCCTTGAGAATGTTTTTATTTAACTCTTTAGCTGCTTCAAGTTTTAATTTATTCAGATCATATTTCTTCACCTCTCCAAAAACAAATATTCTGTAAGAGAGGACTTTCAGTTAACAATCACTTGCAACATATCATACCATTTACAACTTTTTTAAACACTTTATCAATATTCTTTATTTATATCAAAACTAACAGTTTCGACTATCCTGCAGTCATCATCAGAGCTGCAGTATTCAAATATATAATTATATAATTAATACACTTATACATATATCATCATCATCATCAACCATTATCAATCCACTGCAGGATGAAGGTCTCTCCAAGTTTAATCCATCTTCTCCGATCTTTAGCTTCTCTTCTCTACAACACCCCTGCACATTTTCTTATTTCATCCATCCATCTCACATGTGGTCTCTTTCTAGATCTTTTACAATCTCTTGGAATCCAGTTTAAAATTCCAATTGTCCATCTATTATCACCTCTTCTAGCAATATGTCCAGCCCAACTCCATTTCAATCTTTTAATTTTTTCAATAAGGTCAGTAACACCTGTTTGTTGTCTTACCCATACATTGCGTTTTCGATCTCTTCTTGTTACTCCCAACATACATCTCTCCATACTTCTTTGAGTGGTCTGAAGTCTCTGTATTGCTCTTCTATTAAGTGTCCAAGTCTCAGATCCATAAGTAAGAACTGGTAAAACACATTTGTTAAAAACCATCCTTTTCAAACACATAGGCATATTTCCTTTTAGTATCAAGTTATTTCTACCAAAAGCACTCCAACCAAGTTTAATTCTATGATTAATTTCCTCTATTATGTTTCCATCTGTATTAATAATCTGACCAAGATATTTGTAACTGTTAACTTCTTCTAATTCTTCATAATCAATCTTTATTTTCATATTTTGAGCAAATCGATTAAACATTACTTTAGTCTTTTTAACATTTATCTTTAGTCCTACTTTTCTACTTTCATCTGCTAACTCCTGCAACATTTCCTGCAGCTCTGAAGCATTATTTGCAAAAACAACTACATCATCTGCGAAATCTAAATGACTTAAATACTCTCCATTTACTTTCACTCCTTTAGTTTCCCATTTTAATCCACAAAATATTTCTTGCAGCACTGCTGTAAAGAGTTTTGGAGATATGGAGTCACCTTGTCTTACACCTTTCTCAATGTTGATTTTTCCAATATCATTATGTAATCTAATTGTTGCTGTTGCATTTTTATAAATATTCTTTAAAATATAACAATATCCTGGATCTATACCTTGATGATCCAATGCTTTAATCACTGAAGAAATGTGTATAGAATCGAATGCATTTTCATAATCTACAAATCCAAAACATAATGACAACTCATATTCGTTTGTCCTTTCTATGACTTCTCTCAATACCTGGATATGATCTATTGTACTAAAACCACTTTTAAATCCAACTTGTTCTCTTGGTTGGTGGAAATCCAAAGTTCTCTGTAGACGAGTTGTAATTATCTTGGTAAAAATTTTATATAAAACTGATAAAAGGCTGATAGGTCTGTAATTTCTAATATCTTCTTTATCACCTTTTTTAAATATTAATATTATTACTACATTCTTCCAATCTTCCGGTACATCTTTATCATTTAGACATTTGGTATATAACTTTGCTAAAATTGTTTCTATTTCTTCACCTGCTTCTTTTAATATATCAATTATAATTCCATCATTTCCTGGAGCCTTTCCTTTCTTCATACACTTAATTGCATGTCTCACTTCTTCATTTAAAATTCTGGGCAATTCGGAAGATGTAAGAGATATAGGAGGTACTTGTTCTTTATTACTATATAATTCTTGATAAAAATCTTCTACCAATTTCATGATGTCATATCTCTTTTTAGTAATAATTCCATCTTTTTTTCTACATAATTGAATACACAAAATAAATAAATATACATTTTAACCTGACCATTATAAATAATCATTTCCCATTTTATTACTTTACTCTTAAATAATTCTATAAAATATTTATTTTATATCATTTTATTTTTTTAAAAAATTATTATTTATTATAATTATAAATTTTAACATTTATTGTACTATTTAATACATATTTCATTTTACGTATATTATAAATCAACTTCTAATCTTAAAAAATCAAAGTCATATATCACATGACTCAATTTTTAAGCCTGTAAATAAAAAATAAAGAGCTCTTCTAATTTGCTCTAACAAGCTTTATTGGTAAATGCCAGCTAAACAAAGCATTTTTAAAAAAAACCACTCCTTAGCCTTAGGCCAATTGTTTCATGCTTTGGCACTCCTCAATAAGGTGCAAGATAGAAATTTTCTTTTTTTAAATGCTTTGTTTAGCTGGCATTTATCAATAAAGCTTGTTAGAGCAAATTAGCAAACTTCTAACCTTTTCTTATTTTAATTAAATATTTTATAATTATCAATTAACTTTTCCCACATTACAAATTACTTTTTTACACAAAAATTATCTACCTTTTTAGAGTCCTATTTTTAAAAACCCAACTGACAAAATTTTCAAAATTTGTACACTTGTTTTACATCTCCCTCTATTGTCATTTTCTTTAACTTTATTCTTTTAACCTTTTTTTTTTTTTTGTAAAAAAGTAATTTGTAATGTGGGAAAAGTTAATTGATAATTATAAAATATTTAATAAAAATAAGAAAAGGTTAGAAGTTGATTTATAGTATAAATAAAATGACAATAATATGTATTAAATAGTAGAATAAATGTTAAAGTTTATAATTATAATAAATAATAATTTTTAAAAAAAATAAAATAAAGTGAGATAAAATAAATATTTGATAGAATTATTTAAGGGTAAAATAATAAAATGGGAAATGATTATTTATAATTGTCAGATTAAAATGTATATTTATTCTTGTTTATTTTGTGTATTTAATTATATATATGAATATGTTTATAAGTGTATTAATTATATAATTATATATTTGAATATTGTAGCTCTGATGATGACTGCAGGACAGTCGAAACTGTTAGTTTTGATATAAATAAAGAGTTTGGATAAAGTATTTAAGAAAGTTGTAAATGGTATATGTTAAAGTAGAAATCAATACACAGAAAAAGGAAGAAGAAAATTAAATCACTTGCAAACAATAAATTTTTACTGTAGATTAAGCAAAACTCAGATATGGCAGTTGAAATATGATTACATATTGGGGCAAAGATAATGGCACAGTCTGAGAATCTAGCTACAAGGCATTATGACCATTCTTTAATATTTGTTTTTGTTCATAATTTTGTAGTTTAATAAAAATAAACTTAAAGTTTCATGAGCAGCTAATGCCAATTGTAAAACAAAAAACAGATTAGAAATACTGGCAGAATGCGAGCTGTTAATAAAAAATTCTAAATCATCTTTTTTTTAAACAAGTAAATAAATAAATCATATTGATCATCTTTCCAATCATTTTTTTAAGACTAATTTTATTAATTACAATAAAAATATTTGTTCCAGTATAAAAATCTTTATTATTTGAGTACAAGTGTTTAGAGGGAATTTGAACACAAACTTTCAAGTTCCCTTCAGTCATCCACTCCATCTTATATCATCAACATACAACCAAACACAATTAATTTTTTTTAAAAATTGTATTTTAGTTCAAAGTTTGAATAATTTACATTTGAACCTTGAACTTTGAATATTACCTAGGAAAAAATAAAAGCAAATTTCCAATTGGTAAATTTAAAAAATTTTTTTTCTTTTTTTTTTCAACTTACTTGTTTACTGTTTTTTTTTTTATATCATTATTATTAAAATTGTTTCCCAAAGATAACCATCACTTAACCACTCTTGTAGTCAGTTATGTATCTTGCTTTACAACCCACACATTGCCCTCCCACCAGGTTAAAAATAAAACAAGTCAATTCAGACTCTTGACATTGAATAATTTTATTTGTACACTAAACATTAAAATTAATTTCATATATTTCCTTTTTATATATAATCGTGACAATGAGCTAGAGATTAAGCAATCGAGACAGCAAATTTGAAATCACCTTCCATACAAATATAAACTAACTAAATTTAACCTTGATAATGAGCTGGAGAAGTTTAAAATCACTTCCAATACTAGAGTAAACTGACTAAATGTTAACTAAACCCAATTTTAATTTCTTAAGGATGCTGCAACTACATTGTGAGCCTGATTGTGCAATTTTACTAACCAGAGACTCTCGAATTTGTATAGCTTATTGTGAATGTCAGGAAATAATTATCATTTCATTGAGAATTCCTTTCTACCAGCTACTCTGTATTGAGCCCAGGATATCAATTGGTGCTTCAATATCAATTTATATGGGGGGGGGGAGTTGAGCACAAGCACACACCTGCAGTTCGGTTGACTCCTCAAAGAAAAGGTTTAATCATACAAATATTTTCAATCCACAATAAGCATACATACTATAAACCTTACATGCCATACCTTTACCTTTTCAATCATCTATTCATCATTACTATTTAAGTTTTCTTTAACAAATTTCAAAGGGTGGGCATTTTATATTCTCTTTTCTATTCTTTCATTAGCCAGTACAAAATTATTATTGTTATATTTGCAAATAATAGAAAATGAGCCATCATGGATTTCTTGAAATTTTTTATAGACCTGTTTTTCAGGGTGACTTATGGGATTAATCCAAATCATAACTTTTATCACCTAACTGAAAAGTCTTAGAGGCTTCTGCATATTTATTCTTAAATCTTCTATTTTCATTAATCTATCTTGCTTTGGTCATGACTTACAAAACGGTATGTATCATATGACTAGCATAGGACACCTGTCTAGAAGAGAAACTTACAGAATGGGCATTTTCCAAACCCTCATTATCTCCTCATACAGAATAATAATAGAACAGTAAATAAAGAGATCATATTCTATAAATATTAATTTTTTTCAGTGAATATAAACCCATATAAGTCAATAATTTCACTTCTATAATAGCCATGATTTTTAATTTCAAAAGGTTTAACAACAAATATTATATGCATAATATATAATTAAAGCTTTATAAGTATCTTAACGATAAACTTTTTTTTTTACTGACAGTTATGTCTCAAAATTAGTATTTGTCTCAATATATTTTTAACTATTATAATTAAGGTTAAACATACATTTTCTTTTTTAAAAAAAATTGTTTATGTAAAATTATATTTTATTTTTCATTGATACATAAGTTCATTAATTCATTAATCAGGTCCTGGGTTATTGATGAAATAAAGCCATCCAAATTTATAGCAGAATTAAACTGGGAATAAGCTTTCCCTCTCTCCGTGTAATTTTCATTTACTCTCAGCATTCCTAAATGGAATAACAAGGAAATTTATTTATAATACCATCTTCACATGGTCACCTTTACTATGAATTTTCCACTGGAGTAGATATTTAATTTTTCTAGGTGCTCTATTCCCCCTTTCTTTGCTATTATAGCTTTGATTTTCTTAACCTTTACTTTCAATCTTTCCCTTATTCTACAATGCATGACTTTATAAACTGATGCTAACATTTAAAACTTTCTAAATTTTCAATGTCTTTTGGAATAATTTCATTTTCTAACTATACTTCATTTATAGTTTCTTGACTATCTTTAGCTGTTACTCCCTCACTTTGTTATAACTGTTCAACACTTGGAAACTTAGTGTTTTTCTGAAGGTTTGTGATGTTGGTGTTCTAGTTATATTTTTATATTGGACTATTTCCAGCATACTCAGTTGGTTAGAGCGTTACCTCAAAATTCAATACTCAAGAATCTAAGGCTCCAGGTTTGAATCCCATGCTAGTACTGTCACTGGTCAGGCCAAAAAAACTCTGCATATATTAACCTGTTTGATGTGCTATTACTAACAGTTGAATGTATTTGGAATATTTAAATAAAAGTTAAATTTTTCTAAAGACATTCAATACTCATATTAGATGATGGAAATAGTCCAATATAAAAATATAACTTAGAAACTTCATATCTAAGCTTTGTTGCTCTTTTATATACTTTATTTCTATGACACCATCGGAAAATTGTATTTCTTTTCAAACTTTTCAACAATAATAGTTATTTCTAAAAGAAATTATTCTAATACTCTATGATTTTCTGTTTTTACATCTTCTATTACCTCATGTAGCAATTCTATTTTGCTTTCCTGCTTAATTTTATTTTTTGTATTTCTTGGTGTGCCTCTTCAATTTTATTTTCAATCTGGGTTAACCATATGAATTTGCAAATGCATTGCTTTGTTTTTTCATTAATTCACCCCTAGTGAGAATTTCCACAAGCTTTGTACTGTAATATGCATATTTTCCTATGTATGTTATGAAATTTTAGTTCGAAAAAATTCTATAGATGACAAGAAAATTAAAAAATTCCACAAAATAATGGGATTTAGCTTCACCCTTACAAATTTCCCTATTATCTTCTGACAGGTTTTTGAAGTCACCAATTTTACAACATTGTTTAAAGAAAATAGTTTGAATAATCAAAAACGTGTTTATTTGCAAATTTTTTACAATTCTAGATATTTTTGTATAACAACTTATACAATATTTATTAGAAATCAAAAAATATTATAAATTATTAATAATTTATTTTGAATGGAAATACTTTATTTTCAAAAATAGAATGTTATATTAGTGGACAATACAAATATGCCCTAAAGCTATTTAAAAGCTTAATTTTCTATATAAGCAATCTAATTATAATAACAAATATGAAAATATCATTATTTTGCAATAAATATTGAAAATTTTTAAACTTTTGAAGCATATTTCATTAAATATAAAAGAAATAAATAAATATTTGTTCAGATTTTTAAAAAAAATTCAAATAGTGAAGATTTTGTTGATTTTATAAAATGAAAGTAATCTTTTTAGAAATGATGACATATCTTTTTGTTTTGATTACAATCTCATTTTTTAATATTTAGAGAAAGAAAATGTGAACATTTAAAATTTATTTCAGTAGTAAACAAAAGTATCTATCAAATGAAATCAAATTTATTATTTTCTGATAAATAATAATGGTTTAATTTAAAATTCTATATTGAACTTGAGAACATAGAAAATGATGAAATGTTGAAGGAATGTCAGAGAGTTAAATCTTCCTTTAACTCTTTGATATATTTAACATCCACTACATAATTGGAGCATTTTATTTTATTTTCTTGTTCTATTTCATTCTGGTTCTTCTATTTCCTTTTTATGATTATCAAATATTATACATTTATCTCTTTTTGATTTTCAAACATTGTATCTATCTTCCCAATATTTCTTTAAGCATTCAAATATTTCACTTTTTTGATTTTGAGTCATTTCATCAATCATTTTCATAAACTCATCTCTATGCCAGATTGATACTTAACTCTTATTGTGTTTCTTACTGGAAACATATTCTAATTTTTTTCTGGAGCCTGTATTTTTGCTCTTAATTTAGTAAGCATCTAATCAGTCATAAGATTTAACTATATTATTTACTTTTTTTAATAACACTATTTTAACAAGTTATTTTTTCTAATTCTCTTATTCAATGAATTGCTGTGATCATTCACCCTTTCTCTGTGTAGCCCTATTTATTATTATCTGCCTGATTATTATCTGCCATTTCATTAATTTGCCTTACTTATATACATTTAATTTTTATTATTTGCTTAAATTTTCTCTTAACATCAAAATTCAATAAATATAAATTTCACTTCAGTTAATAATTTAATTATTAGCCTCCTCTCTGTTTCCACATTTCTCACCAAATTATTATTCTCTATTTATCAAATAACCAAGATATCTATCACTCACATTAGATGCCAATTTATAACTGACTTGGGTATTTTTACTGCTAGATACTCAGAGCCAATCTCAAGCATTAATGTTAGACAACAATTGTAATGACTTTCTGTTTTTACTACTAGATGTTCAGGGCCATTCTCAAGCCCCATGTTGGGCATCAAAGAGGGCATCAAAATTAAAGTTAAGCACAAATAATAATCCTATGGATATGAAAAATTAATGCTTAATAATAAAATATAACCTTGCGATTTATGCCTAAATTCAAATAACATTGATGAAACAAGATAGGAGTAAAAATACAATTTAATTTAATCATAAATCATAACAATAGTCAGATATAGCTATAATAATAAAAATATTATAGATTATGTCACCTTTCCAGACCATTAATCACTCCTAAGTAACTGAGGGGAAATTATATTCTTTATAGATTACAAATTTATATTAAGTTTAAAACCAGAGTGCCAATCCAAAACTGGGAAATTCATAGGATATTTTACACCAATCAATAGAATATGAACTCCTATCTCCCTGGCTATTATAAAGTTTAATTTATTATTTAAATGGTAAAAATTTATGAGAAAAGAAACAGAAGATTGGATTAATAAATAAAATATTTATTATATAGTAAGACAAAATATTTAAACATTATTACATTAAGTTCTAAAATAATAATACATACTTCAGGTGATCACACATTTTAGACTAAAAGTTTTATCAATGTCTCTGGACATTTAATTTGTTTGTTTTGCATTATGAAGTCTATTCTAGTATTTAAGATGCTGGAAATCCATCCTTGATAATGTAGAAATATTACTTTTTTTTTTTTTTTTTTAGTTCTTTAGCTCCTTCAAGTTTTAATTTATTCAGATCATATTTCCTTAAGTCATATTTTTTCACCTCTCCAAAAACAAATCTTCTGTAAGAGAGAACTTTCAGTTAACAATCATTTCAAACATAAATTTTTACCTTATATTTTGCAGTGGTTGAAGTTTGATCACATATCAGGCCAAAGATAAATAATCAATTCAGGTTATAATATATAGGATAAATGGCACATCCTGTGGATCTGGCCATGATACATTATTATGACCATTCTTTAATACTTGTTTTTGATCATAACTTGGTTGTTTAATAATAATAAACTTAAAAGTTTCACAAGCACCTAAATTCCTGGCAAAATGCGAGCTTTTAATAAAAAAATTTAAACCACCTTTTTTTGATTATTTTTCCAATCATTATTTTTTAAAACTAATTGTATTAATTACAATAAAAATATTTGTTCCAAATTAAAAATCTTTATTATTTGAATATAAGCATAATGTAAATACTTAAGTTTGATGTAATTAGAGGGGATTTGAACACAAGACTTTCAAGCTCCCTTCAGTCATCCATTATCCAACCGACCCCCAACAAAACAAAATTAAATCTTTTTTTAATCATATTTTATTTCAAAGTTTGAATAATTGACTTTTGAATGTTATCTAGGAAAAATAAAAGCAAATTTCAAATCTAAACTAAAAGAAATCTTTTTTTTCCATCTTACTTGTCTACTGTTTATTTATTTTTTTATCATTATTATTAAAATTGTTATCCAAAGATAACCATCACTTAATAACTCTTGTAATCAATTATGTATCTTGCTTTTCAACTGATACAATATATATATATATTATAATGACAAAATATATGTATCTAATTGGAAGTATGCACATATGTATATATCTATAAGCTGTTGCTTCAAGAAAATAATTTAATATTTTTTGATGAAAAAAAAAGATATTGAATCTTTAAAAATGTAACATAGAGGAAGATTTTGATGATTATGTATTTTGTCTCTTTCATTCATGAAATTTATTAGAATAAAATCAAAGTAATTCTAAATATATATGTGCATATATTTTTAGCAAATGTTTAACAAAGCATGCATACCATGAAAAGGAAATATTTATATTGAGGTGCCATCTACTTTTGGACAAGCAACTAATCTGTAAACCTGTTCATAGAACTACACTTAGTTATAGCAGAGATATAGAACTCATTCGACAATGAAAGCAGTAATTTCTTCAGGTTATAAAGATTAATATAGCCACAGTATCATTATATATATATAGTGAAACAGACAGATCGAAGAACCGATCTTAGTTTCATGTGTTGAAGTACGGTAATTCGAACTACTATTCGCCCGCAATGGGATTTTTCCATTTCAAGTCACAAAAATTGAGCTATATATATTTTATGTTTTGTAAATAAATATGTAAAGATTCCATGCATAAATGTCACAAATCATGAAATAATATTCGTGTGTGCGTGGTTTGTGAATTTATAGCAGCTTAATTTAAAAGTTTCATTGCGGGTGTATTTGCTTAAATTTTAGCCTTTTAGAATTATACAAAGTCGTTTAAAAATGCTGATCAAAAGTCACATTCCTTTGATCAGTGTTTTTAATTAAAATCTGTGTTGTACAAATGTATAGAGTAATTAAGGTGTATTCGAAATTAGATAAGGAATTTATATTTGTAATTACTGTGTCAATTTAAAATTGCGTATTAAAGTTAGAGATAGCTGAAAACGGAACAATGGAAATGGATAATTGATATTGTATGGTCAAGCTGGATTGCTGGAGGCTGGAGAAAAGTAGGCGGAGCCTAAAACAAAAACCAGACAGAAAGGTCAACTGTGGCCATCTTAAAAAAAAAAAACGAACATTCTAACTTTTGACGTGGCTGAGAGTAGATCGTCTCAAAAACAGCAAAGCAGTTGCTAGAGAAATCTCTCCAACTTTTGTTAAGAAGTCCACCAGTGAACCGTAATGTCGATGGGCTAAGTGCCAGGAGCTGATCTCGGTCCCGCCAATTTGAATCTTCGTGCCGCTGACTGATCATGTTTTATGTGCTTCACGATTTCCAGCTTCCAATCTCCAAATTGACTATGCCTTCCAAGTAAATTTCAAATGCGCGCCTACGTTCGTCAGAAATACCATCGTGAGAAGCCAAGCCGGATGAAGAAAGAAGGGTAACTGTGTTACATGAACTTTTAACTTCCTCCCGAGCTTAATGTTATAAGTTAATCTGTCAATCAAATGAATCGCATGTAAGTTTTTTTTTTGTTTATAATGCTACTGTTTCAAACCTGTCAGTAAATTTTCTTTTCTCCTTTTCCTCTGCTCTAGTCTTTAGAAAATAGTTTATAAATATTGTATCTACTAATAATAATTCAAATGAAGACATTTATATTTTTTTCCCTTTATTACTTAGGCTATAAACAAACGATGCCAATAGAAATATTTCCCAACTCTGTGTAAAGCTAGTTTATAATATTGATTATGGTTATTTTAAAAGGAAGTTCGTTATTAAATTAAAGATTATTTCATTATTGAGTTGGCAGATATTAAATCACTTTATTATGTTTTTTTGTTTTGTCATACTATTGTAACCGATAATTCAATCTTAAATATGTAAAGGGTTTTAAGTTATTATCTTAGTTCCATACATGAAATGAGAAATGGTTTTCAGTGTATAATTTGTTGTAATCGCTACCGCCTGAACAACCTGGGGGTTTAGGGGTTTCAGAGTCAACTTAATTAATTATTGCTTTCGCGGTCAGTTTGATTCCGCCATGTTTTATTGGAATAGTTATATCAGCCTGTTGCGTGGAAATAGACGAATTGATTATCCGGTTTTGTGTAATTCCTTTTCAAATTCACTTCAAGCACTCGTCCTCGATGACTGTGGCAATACCACTCATTCGCCGAAGTTAGCGTCTCGCCATACTACCATATGGGGAAGAAAGCAATTCTTTCCCAGGTTATCTCTTGGATCACTGGGTTTCGAAATGATCCCGGCTGGTTGTAGTGTCCCGGGATCTACTTGGGGGCATTAAGCCTTGTCAAAGTACAAGCCGCCCGGTATTCCGTTGGTGCACCGCAAGTGATTACTGTAGGGCTCTTCAATCTAGGCAACCACTAGTACATCAGTCGTAGATATCATATTTATACGAAACCACCCTCCAACTATTCGTACACGCAACGGCTCGAATCTATTCGAATAAAATAGCTTAACAAAAATCGTAGATAAATATTTTCAATGCTCAAATGCTCTGATTCCCTTAGCCACCCGTCAATCATTTCGCTACACAAATATTGGTATGAGTTTGTTTACCAGGTAAAATGAGTACTAAAGACTAGTAGCGAATTATAAGAGAATATTTATGGAAATCTTACCGTACTTTTGAATACTATATTTTTATGCTTTCTATTTATTATTAAACAATTTATTTAATCTAATTTTGTGTCTTCCAACTCATTACTCTCGAAGTCTATTTAGTCACCTACTGTCTGTATTGGCAACTTAAATATATACATTACATTAATGACCGTACCAATATCCAGAGTATAATAGAGCTATATATAAAACTGTAAGTAATTTAGTCTGTGTTCTGAGTTGAGCTAGTAAAGGGATAACCCCGTGCTGTTATGAAGTCATCATCGGTTGGTCATACCGGGGTTTGGGTTTGAATTTAGTTGGCGTTTTGGAATTTATTCTTAAACGTGGACTGGGTTCGAACTCGGGTACTGTGTATGAGTAAGCGTGGTGGATTTATACCGGTACAATAGAAGGAATATTGAATTAAGACCAAAGAACTAAGACTATATATGTGTAGTAACAAAAATACTTATTCAGTAACAAGGCTTTTGATATGTAGTAATAATAATGAATTTATTTGTTTAAAAATGAATGGCTATGTGCTAGAAGAAGTTAGTCAAGATATATTTCCAAATACATTATTTTCCAAACATTAGATGAAATAATTCTGGCTTATTATTAAAATGTCTACATTGACAAATTAATTTTTATTTTTTATCTAAATCACTAAATGCCATTTCAGTGGAAAAATCAAAAAATACAAGTTCACATCCCCTTGTTGGGTGAGACAAATTTCTAAACTAGAATAATATTTCTACTTTTATAATTAGTAATATAAATGTGACTTATTTATTTTTTAAAATGAGAATAAATTCACAATCAATCATCTATAAATATTGTGTTTAAACTAGTAATGGAATAGTAAGTATGCGTCACATAAAGTACAGATGAGTTAGATCTCATTTTTACGTCCTCATGAAATAGTACAGAATCCACCACAAGCAATAAATATGTAACAATTAGATACTACCCAATTAAATTTTGAAATTATTGAGTACTTTTCATTAAATCTAAATTTATTAGATCATAATCCATCATTTAGCATAAACATTCAGACTTTTTGTATTTTGAATAACAACTTATTTTAATTTTATGATCCAGAGATTTGAAAATTCAATTTGCACATAAAACTGGAAAAAGGAGGTTGTATGTGGTAATTGAAAGTAAAAATAATATTTTATTAAACGATTCACTGATATCATTTAATAAAATATTATTTTTACTTGATAATGGAATAATGAGAACAATAGATTTTTTTTTTTTAATGTTTACTGGGTTCAGGGTTTTTATATATTGTTAGATTATTAGATAGTAGTAAAAATAATATTGTGCTGATGATGACTAATGGCATTGTACAAAGAGAAACTGAAGAAATGATAAGGTGCTATGAAGGTATAATTATGAATTTAAAGAAGATGAATGGCAAGGTAAAGGTGGTAGTATTAAGATTGGATAGTAGTGTAAATTTAAACAAAATTTGGGATAATATGGAGTTAAAATATTTGTGTAATAAAAATGGCATTAATGTTTTATGTATGTTTATTAGAAATAGGGATTTATTTAAGAAAAGCAGGATATATTTATTAGAGATAAGCGATAAAATATTAAGTGAATTAATTTGTAACAAATTTTATTACTCATTAAGTTAAAGAATTTGGATGCCATGTGTGTGCATACAAACAAAAAATGTTGGAAATAGAAGTGGAAAGAAAATATCTTTTTCTTAGAAAATGCAATAAGAAAGTAGAAAATATGGATGAGGACAGAATGATGATTGATACAAAAGAATAAAATAATTTTTTGAAGATAATACCTGGGAATAGATAAGAAAAGAATATTTAAAAGATGTGTCAAAGGCTATAATATAAAAATTGATTTTATGAATATGTAAGGGATAAAAATAAGAATAAGTGGAAAGAGTTGGCAGTTTTTATAAGAAAAAAATTTTGATATATCAGTAATAATAAAAACATTTGAGTGATGAAAAAGTACCTTCTTATCAGAAATGTGGATGACAGAAAGTTAATTCATTTGATAATAATAAGAAAGCAGGGCTAAAGAGATTAATACTATGGAAGATATTTTAGAAATATTGTAAAGAACATATGTGAGTAAAATTGAAATTGGATCGAAAGAAATGTATGTATAGTATAATATATTTTGTTACTAGAAATGAGAAAATCGTAAAAAAGTGTAATGAAAATATTTTTGAAAATTTAGCAAGAATATAAATAATTCAGAAAGAATAATTAAAATTATTGATTATAGGTCTTATTAATGAAATTGGTTTCTTAAAAAATACAAATGAAATATTATTGAAAAGAACTATGAGACAATTTGAATAAAAATTTGAAGTTTTAACTACATGTTGATAGATAAAAAGAATTAGGAAAACTAAAAAGAATTAATATTTATGGTGAAGAATGGTAAAAGATATAATCATTATCATAATTTTGTGTTGATATAATTAGAAGTACTTTAAAACTTCAATCCAAAACTTTGTAGAAGAGTTGCAGGGGTGGATAAGAGATAAAAGATGAATCTAAATTGAAAGAATTTAAACTATCTTGGAAAGAATTATGAGACATTGCAAATCTAAAATTTATGAAGAATGGATGTAATAAGAAAAAATTAAGTAATAGAAAGGAAATGGGTATGTAGAGAATATAAGAATAAATGAATAAATGAGTGAATAAAAAATAAAAAGAATAAATGAGTGAGGATTAGGAAAAGATTATATGTAATAATTAGGTAAGAGTATGAATACTGAACCCTACCACTTGATGGCGCTCTTTTTTGCCCAATGCACATCAATATACCGATTCATGGGCTATCGGTTTCTTTACAGAATACTACGATACAAAAATTTTTTTTTGCATTTTTAATAAACAAACACTTTGTTTTATATGGCGTGTGGGGATGGGGATGCTTTTAAATTATCGACTTTTTTTTTGATTTTGAGCTTTTTTTTTTTTTTGATTTTGAATTATTGTTTTTTTTAACCCCTTTCTAGACATAAAACTCGTGCAGGTTTTTTTTTTTTTGCCTTTTTGATAAACAAACACCACTGTTTTTAGATGGTAGAGGGGAGTTGGTTTGCTTTTAAATTGTCACTTTTTTGGATTTTGAGCTTTTTTAAAGCCTTAAGCAATTCAGCTTTAATTAATAAACCAACAGTTGGTTTTTAGAGGGTGGAGGGGGGTTGGTTTGATTTTTAATTATCGTCTTTTATTTTCTTATAATGAGGTTTTTTTTAAAAAAATATTTATGCTACCGAAACCTTTACATGATAGCGAAAAGTTCTTCCTTTATTTTTTGCTTTTTTCAAAAAGCCTTAATTAAACAGTTCATTTTTTTTTTAAAAAAAAAAAATTTTTTAGAGGGGTGGGGAGTTGCTGTTTGTTTGACTGCAATAGGAGATGAACCTCAAAGCTTTAAGTTACAGGATTTTGGAACTGTCTAACCAACTTCCCTTATGCAGACCCCAGGTATGCTTGCAGAAGTGGCAATAGAATTCCCCAGATCCTCTAGTTGACTAAAACCATGTTCCCGCAAATACCTAGCTTTGCATCTGGCAGGATATTTGTTCCCTTTCTGAAAAAACGCAACAGCAACTTCTGTTGCTGGCAATTCACTCCCCTTCAACTAATTTTGAACACTTGCCGTGCTGACATTTTACTGTTCTCGCATGGATCACACGTAAACATGGATTTGCGTGTAAACTTGGCAGAACTCTACTGAAAACCCTAACCTTTTCAGATTGTGTGCAGTTCAAAATCGTAGGGAAGCGTGCGTGACAGCCTAAGCTTTCTCAAAATTTTTCCACAATGAATTTTTTAATAGTTTCACATCCTTCAAATATGGCTGCCATCAAATCAGACTGTAGCGAGAGTTGAATTGCGTTCACTTGAGGAATACTGTCACAAGTCAATGGGCATAGTATTTCATTACATAATTGTAGAATACATCACCCTCTGGGTGGCCTGCTATGGCTCTAAACAGCACTGTTGTAGTGTTAGCCATAAATTATGCTGCTAAAATGGTATATTGATGTGTGTTGTGTGAAAAATAATGCCATCAAGCGGTAGGGTTCAGTATTCATACTATTACCAATAATTATTTAAGACAAAAAGAAGAATAAAATTAAGATGAAAGTATTGTGAAATTAACAGTGCAGGAAGAGAAGATTGTAAAAATTTATTTTAGATATCTTAGGAAAATTAATGGGGGGGGGGTGAGATGAAAGAATCTTAAAAATATTCAGTAAGTTTGCAGCAAAAACTTTGAATGGTACAGTTTTCTACTCTTAACATCATTTGGGATAACTAGACAGTAACCCAAAAGATAATACTTCATCATCAATAGCAATATTTTATTATTATTGGGTTTTCATTTTGGATTTATAATAGTTTGCTATTGTTTGATACACTTTTGACATAATTTATTGTAATTTTTCAAATTTCAAACTGAATTGTAATTATTATTTTTTTAAGTAATAGATTTACATTTCTGATTCTAGGTTTATTTTTGGTATTGTTTTAGAGAGATTCTGTATAATAGGCTGTTATTTCAGGTATATGGTACTAATATAATTATTGCAATATCTTTTTGTTTAGTAATTTTAAACCTGCTTTTGGCAGTGATTTTAACACATACATATTAATATCTTCTCATTCTTTGTTCATCTTTTAAAATTGTGTTTTATATTTATGTATATATATATATTTTTTCTATTTAGCTGCAGAAAAACTCAAGCTATTTATGATGAATGTGTTTTGAATGAACTTCAAATTGAACGTCCTCCATTAGGCCACTTTTGTCGAGCACGAGTCCATCATACTGAAAGACCCAAGCCACCAAAACTACCTCGAAAAGTGTATCCAGAAGTCCCAAGTCTTCCTGATGATACTCCCTTACCTCCACCTAAGCATGGCTCCAGATTCTTATTTGATTTCTAATACAAAGTTTAAAATAAAGTTCATTTTGTTTATTGTACAGTAGAATGATTTTCAGATGAATTTGTAAATAACCTGCAATTCACAATACATATTTAGAGATTGTCACTTAGAAAACAATGTATTGTAAATGTATTTTGTTTTCATGGTCAATTAATAAAATTTTAAACAATCTTTTTCTTTTTCATTATTAGACAATTTTCTATAGTGTATATTTTTAAAAGATACTTTTTTTAACCATTTTTTTTATAGTTTAAGATTTGTTTATCTGGTCATTATGTACTATAATTTATGGTTGTTGACCTTTGTTGCCTTTATATTTATTTATGTATTATACAAATTTTTGATATAATTGCTATGAAATTGAAATGCTATAGTATTACCAATCACTTATTCATAATAGTTATCTTAAATAAATAATTGATTATTAATTATTCTTTATTTGATTAGAATATGAATTTAATAATATTTTTTTCACATATGCATGACAAACATAATCTTTTCTACCATTCATCTCTTTTTGTTTATGTAGAAATTATAACTATTTCATATTCTTACAATTCAAACATGCAGTTGTAGATGTAGACATTTGGAAAAAATGATAATGTATAGCTTTGCATAACTACTTTCTCTTATCCATGAGGATATCCCAGCTTTGATGTAGCCTCACTAAAAAAAAAAATATAATTTATTCTATCTAAAGAAAGGAGAAGGTAGACCTGACATTCAAAATTGTGACAACTTCCTTGTTCTGTTATAGATATTGTGGTGTTAATAATAGACTATTAATCTGTAACATCTGTCATATAATATGTACAAGTCATTTGTGAGATCATCTAAAGTGATTTTTTTTAATAAACACATTATTTAAGTCTTTGGTTAAATAAAAAATATCTTTAGTTAATTATTAAATATTAATATTAAATGTCTATATTAAATATGTACATTTTAGACAAAATTAAAAAAATAAATACTAATCATTAGATTATTATTGAAGAGGTGAATTTGAAAGTACAATTTGAAATAGCGAATGGAAATGGAAAATAATCCTAGAAAAATACTGATTCCTACGATTAAATACCTTATTTCCTATTAAAAGCTATTAGAATAAATATTTAAAAAATGAAATTTAAAATTAGATACAGGGAGTGTTAAAACTATGAATAGACTAGGGAGTGTGTGATAAATTTGCTATTAAAAATGAAAAAGAAAATGCTAAATATTTTAGAACTGCGAAGTTATGACAAAAAAGAAAGAAGGCATGAAAATGTGTTATTATGAAGATAGATCACTCTTGCGAATGAAGCTTTATTGGTTGTTTGGCTGAAAATAACTACAAAAGATCTGTTAATTAAACTGAAACAGAAAGAATGGAAATTTTTTTTATATAATTAGTAAAATAATAATAAAAATTAGGTTTTAAAATCATAAGAAATATCTGTAGAATGTTACAGGTAATGAAAATAGATTTTATTTGAATTATGTTTTGATTCTAAGTAGATTTAGATAACAAATTATTGTTTGTAGAATTAAAATTATAGATTAAAACAGAAAAATTAAATAGGCAGTTGATAAGTGATATTAATTTTAAAAAATTTTATTTATTGAGTAAATATTAATTCTTATTAAGCACGATGTCAGCATGTAATACTAATATAAGGCTAAAACCTCAGTACATGCACCTTGAATGCTTAATTTTAGCAAGAGAGACCTCTACAAATCATAACGCAAGATTCAACTTTATAAAGATAAGAGAGACCCTCTTATCTCTCAACCTATTTTCTTAATTATATAGGCAAATCTAAAGCATTTTAATTTGGGAGCATAAAACCAATAAATTCTTCACTGGTTAAGTCCACTATTTCTGTTAAACATTAACATTCACGAAATCTTTCAATTTACAATGAGTCAATATAATTAAGAAAATAGGTTGAGAGATAAGAGGGTCCCTCTTATCTTTATAAAGTTGAATCTTACATTATGATTTGTAGAAGTCTCTCTTGCTAAAATTAAGCACTCAAGGTGCATGTACTGAGGTTTTAGCCTTATATAAATATTTATCGAATAAGAAAATAATTGTAATGTTGAGTGATAAAATAAACTCAATTAAAAAATGAATTCAATAAAATTTTAAAGGATGCTATAATTATGGTAGAACTAAATGATCAAAAATACTGAGCTAGCAATGTATTGGTAATAGTATGTAAAATATGAATTGTGTAGAACATTGAAGGATGAAGAGAAAGTTTAATAGTGAACTGAGATGTAAAACAGACTGTCAGAAGGAAGGAAGTATATTGGAAAACAGGAGTTGAAGAAATTGCAAAAAAAAAAAAAAGTTTTTTTTAATACATAGCAAAATGGAGAATGCAAGACAAATGAAATTATAATGATGATAAAAGTGATAATATTAAAGTGAATGCATTAAAAAGATAGAATATACAAATAATGTTATGTTGTAAATAACAAATCCTTATTTGTATTAGCTGAAAAATAAATTTAGCTTAGATAGGGATGAAATAGGCATCAGAGAAATAGAAGTAAAAATCTTTAACTGAAATGAAAAATGTCATAGGAATTGTCGAGAACTATGAAATAAAAAAATAAAGAAATACTTTTATTCATGCAAATACACTAAAAAGCAAGAAATAAATTTTCTTCAGCTTTCATAAATAAATGTCGGCCAATTATGTTTAGAAATTGTATCAGTGCCAATCTTCATCAAAGCACCTGCAATTAATGGCCACTTATTTGAATTAATACTAATTGGGTGTTAATTGTATGTGATCTTATGAAGAGTTGACATTGATATAATTAGGATTGATATAATTTTTAAACATGATTGCCCCAACTTTTTATTTGTGAAAACAAGATTTCTTTTTTTTTACTTTTTAATATATTCATGTGAATAAAATATTTTTTTTTTATTTCCTACTTTTTAGTTTCATATAGTTCCAGAAATTATCAATGAAAAAAGTTTAAATACAATTTAAAACTGCTAGATGGTAATACTGTAAAGAATACTGAATCTCTTATAAAATTTAAATTTTTCCTACCCCCCATTTGTAAGCAAAAATACATTATCGAGAATACATATATATGCAAAGTTTCAACTAGCTTAGAAATTGGGAAGCAGATGAAAATTGAGTTGCAATATTTCCTAGACAGAAACACAAAAACAAATTTCCACCTCTTATTCTATTATGCATTGATTTATATATATATCATATATACCTTAAATAAAAACTTTACAATGCAATGTATAATATAAAATAAAATTTATTCTTTTTTGCTGGGCTGTTGAAACCATAAATAAGAAGGAATACATTTTATATTATACACTGCATTGTAAAGTGTTCATTTAAGGTGTATATGGTATTTTATTTATAAGAGCAAGTTAAAAGGTTTTGAGAAAATTAATTACTGTTTGTAATGTAATTTTTTGGCTAGTAGATTTTTTTAACAGGCTAATATAATGAAACATGAACTTAATCTTACATGGAATTGAGTTTTAGCTGAGTATTTTATTAAATACATTTTTAATAAACTGACTTGCTTCTATCTGAAAAGCAGCTTAGATTTAGTCAAAAGAGGACATATAATTGAACTGATGGGAACTATTACTGAAAAGTATATAAAAACAGTGAAATGATTTATTATGAATTGGGTAACTTAATTAAATATTTTGAAAAATAATATGAATTAGAAGGAAAGATGTCTATTTCAAAGTTACTAAAAACTATTTCTAAGATTATATGGTCATCTTTTAAAAAAAAAGTAAATATAGGAAATTTGTTTTAATATATGCTGATTAGAATAATATACTGAGTTTTGTTTGGCTTATAGAAAGTTTGGTCTGCAAATAAAATAGAAAATAAGTTTAAGACATTACGATTAAATATTATGATGAAATATTAAGCAATTGTTTTCAAATATTGGGAAATTGGATAATGAATGATGAAAATAATAAATTATTAAATGATTGCAAAGGTTCAGCAGAGTTTTAATAAGGATTTCTCTGCCAGAGTTTTAATAAGGATAAAGAGATATCTTATGGCTCATTAAAGTTAGCTTTGAAGAAAAGACCTGTTAAATATTTGATTGACTTACAACTTTGTGTAGAACACAAACATGGATATTATGAATTATGTGAAAAGTGTATTGATGATTATAAGATAAAATGGTGGTTAATGTATGTTTAAGGAGTTCATATTTAGAGTTAAACAGAAAATCTATAATTTTGGAGAATGAATTGAGTTTTTGACTGTTGGAGTTTATTTAGCTGTCCTTTCAGTTTTAATGATGGTTAGAGGGGTTTGTCATTATCTTGAGGATATGTTTTCATGCAACTCCAAAGAGTGTTTTATATCGGGCATTGCTTAAACTCACTCTGATTTCCTGTTGTTTATTATGGTGCAGTTAACATAATCCTACTATAATTCCAGTCTCCAAGAAAAGGAGCAAGGCATAGCTTTGTATTTTCCACTTCTAAAACTCAAAGGAGCAGGGTTGTGCAAAGATTTTTGCATTTTAATTTTTTGGGGGATTGTGGTAACTTATGGTGACTAAATTGAGATAGCTCTCTTGGTGTTCATGGTGCATTGTGTACTTTATAGTCTAGTGACTGGATTCTTTATTTCAGAATTTCAAGTTACTATTCATTCTGTTCGCAGTCAGATGCTCATCAGATCTGAAAAAATAGTTTGGGGTATAAACTTTGTGTTGATTATATTTGTATATTATGTAAAATAGTATCTAGATATGTGTTTCGTTTCTCTTTTCTTTTTCTTCATGCGGAGGAATATGAGATGGTTGTGATATAACAATGTAATAGTGTGTGTGCATATATATATATATATTTATAAAGTTGAAAGGAAAAGTAGAAATAAACAAAAAAAATTTGTAGATATTTTCTATATTATACTGGAAAAACAGTTAAAGATTAAATAATTTTAAATTAAAATTTTTTTAATTACAAATTAAACATTTAAAAAGGTCTAATTAATATTTTATTAATTCTGATTTTGAAATTAAAACAAGCATGTTTTTATGATACAAGATATACTGGTAATTATTATATTCCATTATCTATTTTATTAGATAAAAAAATTTTTTTTTAATTAAAGCTTGTGTAACATTTTGATAAAAATCCTACAAAGCTATTTTTGAAAGAATTAAAGTGAATTGAAAAGAGCCACTAACTTTTTTCAGTCAAGATAAAGAAAACTTACTTTTTTTTTTTTTTCATATGTCATAGCATCGCCGGGACGCGAACACACACCCATCTGCAACCAACTACTTGCTTGCAAGGCGGGTGCGATGACCTCTCGGCTACTAACGCTTGACAGAAAACTTACTTTTAATTACTGTATTTTTTAAAATTCCACCCTGACTCTAAAAAGGTTGGGAGAAAGATTAGATGAGTGTTTTACAGATTCTGAGTGCATGGTGACAAGTTATAACTGAAGGCAAGAGGTATTGCATCCAGTCACTGCTTGTTCACAATGGTGGTTTGAATTCATATGGAAGCAAGGACCAGCTTTTACATGGTTAATAGTCCATATATGTGTATTAGACAGCATAGAGACTGAAGAGAGCTCACTTCAGACCAATTGTTATTAGATTGTACCTTTTCAGAAGATGACAATAAGTGAGTCTACTGTTTTAGAAAGTTTGCTGAAAAATTAATTTATAACCTATACTATTTTATCTACATGCAAAGAAGCACAAATAAATTGTACTGAATCATATATATATAAAGTATAGCTAGTGAATGTGCTATTTATTGAAAACAATATTTAAAATAATTTCTTGAAAGTTACAGTTAAAATTTTTAAATTACAAAAAGGAAAGCTCCAAAAAAAAGTCTCTCTAAATTAGAAAACGAAAGAACTTACCACAACATTTTTAAAAACATTTACAATTAATTAAGAGTAACCTGAAAAAAAAAACTTTGATGGACTGTTAAAAAAGTAATATATATTTTTAAAGAAAACTTTTACTTACCATAAAATCAATATGAGACTAATTAATAGTTTTAATTCAGATTATTGTGTGCATTTTAGGTTTTTTGACATTGAATTAATTATGTCTGGAGAAAATATAATATGGTTTAATAGGTTTATTTTTTTTCACTAATGAAATATCAGTGCGTGCATACATTTCAATGGGTACCCATATATATATATGTGTATGTGTGAAAACTATTATGTATGTATTATTAAAATGCTACAGTTTGTTTTTATTATATAACAATTTTCATATGTTACAGCATGTTTGTGCGTATACAGATACGTGGCATGTAAATACATATATGTTAAACTCAATCGTACTTTATGAATTTTTAAAATGAATTTTTTTATAAGTCTATAACAATTTGAATTTCTTTTTTTTATATGGGAAAATCTGTTCTGATATATGTTATGTAAACCTATTGGGACATATATGTAAATTACAAAATAGTGGATTTCTTTTTGGCATTAATCAAAATCAGAAGGGTTAATTTATTATATATTTGGCCATATTCTACAGACATTAATTTCATTTTAATTTAATTATTATTAATAAATTTATATTTCATTGTTTAAATTATTCCAGTGAATTTATTTAATCCAAAAATATAAATTATTATAAGTTGTATTATATCTCTTGCTCACAGTATAGAGTTTTTGCTCACTGAGCTGGATTTATGCATAACAGTCTGTTATATAAAACATGTTTATATTTAATGTTTAGGGACATCCAATTGATGATGATTTTATTACTTCTCTAATGCTGGATGTCACAATGAGGATATGCTTTAAAGTCTATGCACTACATTTAATTATTTATTTAGAAATTGAATCTATAGTTGGCCAGTGCATTAATGGTACTAAGTGTCCAGAGCATTGATGCTATTCAGAATGTTTTATTTATCCCAGCATTATTTTTTAATTATTGTTATATTCTTATAAATTAGCACTTAAGTTTGTGCATCCAAATTATTATTGAAATAATCTGCCCCAAGCTGGCAAGGGCTAAATAATTAGCACAATCTATAAGTAGACCCATTTCAAATCCAGTCACAAGATTGATTGTTAATTTATTTTTATTGTTGGTCATTCATGATGATGAATGATTATTGATTTTGGGTAATGCTGATGAACTTATAATTAGTTCTGTACTGATCTCTGAGTTGCATGCTTCTCATATTCATAATAACATGCACATTCTTTTTATATTCAATATTATATGTGGCACCCAATTGTGGGACATTATAACTTCACATTCTCTTATTAACTCCTATTCTTCATACTGTTACTATATATATATATTATAACCAAATTAAAATATATTATGATATCCAATTTGTAACTAATATAAATATATATTATTATGATAGTTACTGCCATTTTCTAACTATAAAGAAATATAATGACATAGTCTGTTTGCAAACCATAAATATTAATCTAGTCACTACAATCATGAGATAAATAACTTATCTAATTTCTAAACAAACAAATGAAATTAATGTAATCACTGGCATAATTTAAGATTTAAATTATTTGCGATATTGGGAAGTCATTGTAACTAATAAAATATACTAGCCATTGTAACTAGACAAATAAATATTAGTTATGGTAACTCTCCAATAATAGATTCTTTCAACAAAGAATACTTCCCTTTCCACATATATAAGACTATTCATGGTCACACACACTGGCGCTATTTATAACTACTTAAAAAATAGAGAAAATTAATATCAAGGTGAAAAAGGGACTTAATCACTTTTATTCAGTTTAGCTAAGTACATATGTTTTCCATGGGCGCCATTAAGTTGTTTTAAACTTAGATAAATATCGTCTATCCATAGTGTACCAGGCTCAAACCCATTCAGTACATTCTTTACAACACGTGCACTTGGATAAATAAAAAATGACATTCTTATATTTTAGCTGCATCAATAAAAATATAAGATCCCAATACCCTAAATTCTCTTTTCTACATTTTTATAAGTGTTACCAGCTCAGTTTAATTACATGATTTACGGATGCATAGATGCTCTTACTAATGGCTCACAAACAAATATAGTGAGGACCATTATTTATATATGGCCATTAAACCTATTTATTTATACATAATAATATAATGGTGATGATGATGATTCCAGCCATAGCTTTTGCAATTTACTCAAACAACAAATTTAGCTTTTATGAACCTGTAAGCACTTACTTAAAACCATATTATATTTAAACTGGGATTTAATTATTAATATTCACCAGTGGTGAGCCTTTTTCAAGTTTATAGTTATTTGCTTAAAACACTATTATATTTAAAATAATAACTTAATCATCAAATTTACCAGTGATAAGGAATGATCACCACATGATATCTAGCTTTTTATAAACCCCTATTTACTTAAAACATTATTATATTTAAAATGGGATTTAATTACTAATATTTACTAGTGATGATGATGGTCGAAATCCCTCATAGCCTAAAGTTTAGATTCTTATAAATTTATAGTAATTTACCTGAAACATTATTAGGTTCAAATGGTGATTTAATCAGTAATATCCACTATTAATGGTCAAAACCCATTGGCACAACATAAGTTTTTAACTCTTTGTTATAAACCTCTAATTACTTAAAACTTTGTTATATGTAAAGTGTGATCCAAAACATCATTATATGTAAATTACTATCCAACACTTTAATCTTTATTAGTGATGATGATTGATTATAATTAAAAGGATAAAATCAAGAAAAAAAATAACAATACTAATAATAATAACTCGGAAACCAAATATGGTATAATTATATTTATTAATATTCTTTCTTTTAATAAATCAAATTGCTAATTATATAATTGACTATTACATCAATTAAATACATAATTAAAACAAAATATTTAACACTATATGCATAAACTTAAATATATGTTCCTACCTATTTTAATATAAGCTAGTTTAAAATGAAACAAAAAAAAACTATTCTATTGAATGTCTTATTCAATATTTCTCCCAGCTTTATTATATATGTCAAAGGTGAAATTTATTCACACAATATGTGTGTCTTTACTTTCATACATATGTGATTCTGCTATTAATTTGCTCCTTTAAACTAAAAATTATTAATCACTAAGATTTTAGTCTCACCTATTTTTGACTTGTTTGTATAAGCAGTTACGCACACACCCTGTGATATGTCAACATATATATTATGTTAAAATGTATCCCTTTATATTATTCACTGATACATAAATCACATATATATAAAAAAATATTAAATCTTAAGCAAAAACATATCAAATGTAAATATGCAAATAAAAAAAAGGACATTATAAAGTATATATTGACAGATTGCTCTAGCACCTTTGTTTAGTTCATTATATAACAATAATGAAAAATATTACCTTACAATAATAAAAAATATTCAAAGATAATGACACGTCTTTAATAATTTTAAAATGTATGTGTGTTGTTATGCAGTAATGACCATTAATAATACAATCAATTGAAGCTGGAAATCTGCCCTGCAGATTTGCGCTTCACCTAGTACCAATTATATAGTCACTAAAACGGGTTTGAACCTGAATTCTATATATTTAATAGGCAATAATATATATATATAGTGAGATGTATGGATACACAAACATTTAGTTTGTTTGCCCATTCATCTTACACATGGGTATGTGCGTATAAAAAGTAATATTTGAAAGTTATAGAATTTTATTTCGACAGCTTTCTAACCAATTTATATTATATATAAAACAATTTATATATATTTTTTGTAAATCTGCATGTAGTAATTTATATAAAAATAGAATGGTCAATTAAGAGATTAAACCGTGGTATTTTTGAAAGTTTATTGCTTCTAATTTATGTAGAAATACAATTGCCATTTGAGAGACAAACCACGGTATTCTTGAAGTTTTATTGCTTCTAATTTATGTAGAAATACAATTGTCATTTGAGAGACAAACCAAGGTAGTTTTGAAAGTTTATTGCTTCTAATTTATGTAGAAATACAAATGTCATTTAGAAGACAAACCGCCACTTAGAAGACAAACCACTGTAGCTGGGAAATTTTATTGCTACCAGTTTGTGAGTTTAAGTAATATTTAATGGTTAAACAATGCAATTAGTTTTATTTTAAAAAATCGTGGAACTTTGTATCCTTAAAATATACACAAAGTCATAGATGTCAGAGGTTCTTAATTATTATATCTGGTCATTTTATTGCTCTGATCTTTTTCATTCCTGCAGCGGCTGATTCTTTAATGTGTACTTGTATAAATAGCTAATATTTTATATTTTTTGATCTAATTTTTGTTTCGTGTCCAGTCAAAGATACTTCACGCAAGTTTGCATTGTTCAGCAAAAGCAAAGTCATGGAGGGGTAAGAGAAAAGTGTCCACCCCTGCCTCTGGGAGGCTTATCTAGCTCACTGTACCCAGTTAGAAACACCTAAACCTAATATACAAACTGTCCAGAAAATGTATGCTTAAAAGACTCTTCAATCTTGAAAAATTCCTGTTTCAAACCCAAGCTAGCCCATGATCATGATCCACCGATATCTACATCATCACATTCTCAAGCCCAAGTTAATATCTATCTTGCCGCCAACTATGAACTCTGAGTTAACAAATTATGCTAAGCCTAAATTATATTGTACATCGTTCCTTCCTTCCTTAATGTTAAAGTTATTATATAAATACTAATAATGTCCACGATTTAATATAATCTTTTATTTTAACTATATTGTACACCTTTCCTTCTCTCTTAAATTTAAAGCTGTCAAATAAATGCTAATAATGTCTGTGCAATTTATTATAATGCTATATCAATTTTCGGTTTTGGTGCGGCAATTTAGAATTAATTGACTGTTTTTATTTTATTATTCTAATTCATTTTGATATGCCAAGAAAGTATACAATCTAGCGAGTGAACTTACACCCCCCCCCCACAATAGTTTTCTCCTATTAAAAACTAAGGAGACTTAAATGTCCTTTAAAGTTTGTTGTTATAAACTCGCTCGGTTTTATACAAATTATTTTCAATAATGTTATTCTTTAAATGACCAGAAGGTTTTGATATTTACATTAAATTATTACACCTAACTATAAAAATTTAATCCTCATCTCATTATTAAAAGTTATCATTTTAACTAAGTACATCTCACCAGCAGTAAATTTAATATGCAATTTCTAATTTTTATTTTAATAATTGTAACGTGAAAGGCTGTTATTTTATAATCACAGTTATCTGTGATCACATAATGTGGAGATATTTCTGAGGGGTGGAAGAGAGCAATTTATCCCTTTTAGTTTTAACTCTGATCCCCTTTATGTGCGTTTATTGATCGTTAGTTAACTGCCCAGGTTGATTTGCATTTAAGCATTCCATTGTGCAGCAGAGCATCTTATAAGAGCCAGGTGTTTATTAATTTATCGTGATCATTAGTGACACGAACTATTTATATGTTTTGGGTATTATAAGTGTATCATTGCAATTGTTATTTATCATTTTCCTGCTTTGTCATTATTTTGGGATCTTCGGAATGACCAATCCCACTATTCATCATCCCTCTAAAAGTAGATGTATTTTCCTACTCAGGATCTCCAGGCACCCCAATGAATCAGTGTATGGGAAACATACGGATGAACCATCCCAACACCCATTTGTGCCATTACTCTTCTGAGATATGACCTTGGCCATCATGCAGGCATACTCCTTTTCGTACCAATATGACAAAGCCACTCAAGAGTGTCTTAAACGACCACCTCTCTAGATACGATTGTAAGTGATAACGTAATACTGCCTTATTATTATTATTAAGTTTTCTATTCACCTGAAATGCTCTTTATTACTCACAATTGCATGTCGTTCGCCATCCATTCGTTTAATTTTAAGTCAGATTATGCATTACAGCTTCTTTTAAGCTGAATAGTTTTGCTCCCACGCATCTGAGTGATCTCCCAAGTATCACACATTTTTTCAAATCACACGATCCACATTCTTACTCAGATATATGTAATGACCAATACAACTTACTGTGTGATTCTATAATATATTAGATGAGGATTAAGCTCCAGGGTATTATTGGTTCCAAATGAGTTTATTTGATTCTTGACATTAACCGCGCCACAATATCTGCGCAACCGCACAAATGACCTTTGTTCTAGATATGTAATAATTGCATCAACTAACTGTATGTAATAACACTTTATGTATTTATATAAATTCTATGATTTATTGACTCATCTCTAAAGTGCATGATTGCAAATCAAACCACAATTAAAGTTGTAACTACCATTGCCCAGACATTTTATACAGCTAATTTTGTTATTACCATATTTAATTGTTCAATAAATTTATATTATATTATTTTTCTATATTCTCGCATTTGTTAAACAGTGCCCGAATCTCTCGTATGACTGTTTAGGTTAAGTTAAATTATTTCAAATTCAAATAAAGATTTTATTGGTATTATTAATTAATTCATTTTATTTAAAGTTGCCTTGAACAATATTAAGTATCTGATTATTAATCTATTAAAGAATAGCATACCCCACACTTTAAGTAATATATTTTGTTATAATCATTGGCTAATTGTTTAAATATTATCAATTTCCAAGTCTCTTTGCTCACCCTGTTTTCATTGCTGGGACTGGAGGAAATTAAAGCTTGCTAATATCCTCAAAAGCGTTGTCCATATAGTCAGAGGCCCTGGAGCACAAGCAAATAGGTTAGCATTTAGTACTGTTCCAGACCTGTGTATCTCGCACATTGCTGGATTGCTATAGTTTGCTTGGATTCTAGGTCTTGTTGAATGAATTCACGATTTTGACCAGTAGACAATAAACAAACTTAATGTTTATGTATTAATTAAAAGAAAAAAATGTTTGATTTCTAGAATGAGATTCAATTAAGTAAAAAAAAATTGTTAATAAAATTTTAAAGTTACCTGATTCATTTTCAAACAACAGACTGACTTGTATATAACTTCGGACTGCATTGGTTTAGCTTGTTTTTACCACTAAAAGTTATTGCTTGCACTTTTGATGAATATAACGAAACTTTTCTTTAAAAAAACAGATTGGTAGACTAGTTGAGGCTTGCTGTGTGGATTTCCTCCCATTACTGATAACAGTTCTTGAATAAAACACTGGGTGGAAAAGAAGTATCTGAAACAGCATGTGTTGTTGACTTTAAACAAGGTCATTCCTTGAGCATTAAAGACATATATGAGTCCACAGATAAACCATTGCATCAACTCATACTGTTAGAGACCTTTGGGAACAAAAACAAAATAGCGTTCAGCACTTCATCATCCTTGTTTTCTTAGAGCTAGAAAAACATACAAACATCATTTTTAAAGTAGTAATTAGTGGACTCTCCTTTCAGCACCATTCTACTATTCATCTTCTTTTAGGGATTTGATCTCTATCAATCCCTCCAGAATAGCTCAATTGCTAGAGTGTTTATATATCAGCACATCTTCTATGCTGTTTAGCACAGGAGTTCAACATTTTGCTTTAACTTTTTCTAAGAAAAATTAGAAAAAAATCAGCTCTGTTTCTCAGATCTTGAAAGATACTCCCCTCAATAACACAATATTGACCATCTCTGAATAATAGGATATATTGACTCCCCTCTGTTTTACACAGACCTCTTATATTTGCTACGTTTCTCTAACCCCCTCAACTTTGTCCAGACTAAAAGTTTCTTCCCACAAAAATAACTGTCACTTTAGAAAGTAAACAGACCTCAAAAACTGAGACAATTAATGGTCAAAAGTAATTAAAATGAAAATTAATCTTTCCTTCTACATCAAAGCATTTTCCTTCCTTTTTTGACAATTTATAATTTAAAAAACAAAAGAAAATTAAAAATTTATGGGTAATTAAAATATGTGTCTCTGATTTAACACATTTCCATTCTTTCAGGTACCCATGTTCTTTGGAGGCCATTAATTTGCTGACCTATAGATATGACCTTTTAAACTGTGTCTAGTCTGTTTTATTTTAAAGAAAAACTAAGCTGTATAATGACAGCTTATTTAATATAATAGACTAAGGCATTTAATATTTCTTAATAATATTCATGCCCTCACTACAGCTTTATTAATAAATATTGCCTACTAATATATTTTAATAGTCTACCTGTGATCCTATTCCAAGAATTTGAGTGAGAACAGGTTATTACCTGAGCTTCGAGTAGGTATATTTATGAGCATGAAACAAGTCCTATCTCAAGTGTCAATCTTACCAATTAATAAGAATTATACCCCTCAAAAACAAAAGTTCCAGTGGACCTTTTTTGGGGTACCTTATCCAAACTAGCTCAGTCTCAAGGTCTGGGAGACAATGTCTATCAGGAGACCGAAGCTGAGGTTATTTTACAGAGAAATGTCATTTATATATTTTTATAAATTTCCTTATCTGCCCTACGAATCTTATTATTTATTTTTTTAGAGATATATGGTAATGAATATTAGTAAGGTTTTATAAGTAATAACCCTGGAATTATAAGAATCACATAATTCAAATAATATACGTTATAGCTTAAAATTCTAATATTTATTAATACACATATATATTAACATCTCAAACATACAACTCATTCATTCCGATACATATACATAAAATCAATATACACATTCATGAAAGAGTGCAACTATACGTCAGAGTTGTATTTATTAAATGATTTAATCTATTTTTATAATTACTTTCTTTAAGTTGGGACAAAGCACATATTTATTAATTTATTATTATATGTTCATTTAATATATATATATAAAGTCAAAGTTATCTCATTTGAGAGCAAATGTTCGCGTGCTTAAGGCTAATGATCTGTAAGCTTACAGTATTATAATGGAATTGTCCTAGTGAGAATTGTTGGTCTGGAAGATAATGAAAGATTCCATAACATTTTCACATAAGATAATCCATTCTAGAGGTTAGATAAATGATTCTAAAATTGATTGAACAAAAGTTCTTGCTGTTTGGAATTACATGATCATTTCACTTGCTTGAAATAGATAGCTAAAATTTCCATAGATAAAGGTCAGACAGGTCACAAAATAGATGTCCACTGGGCCTGTTTAACGAATCCACATGATTCTTCTACCGCAGCATTTTTATGGAGTCCACTCTTATTAATTTTTATTAATTAATAAAATCGCTTTATGAAATTTACTTTCCACACTTCTTTCTCTCTAATGGTTACTTTTCCGAATCACTACAAAATAAAAATAAAAAAGTTCTTTTCTTTTATATCTCTTTCACCTCACTTTTTTTTCTATCCATATGCCGATGATCATTAGCTCAGGAATGCCTTTAGCTTCCATTGTTCCAAAATACCAAATTGGCCAGTTCTTGAATTCCATGGCAAATATCATTAACAGAAATCGCCCATTGCACAACTTGCAATTCCTTTTATTACTCTCCAGCTGTATGCTACTAATGACATTATTTAAATAATTATAACTTATGATATTAATAAACAAAAATATATAAAACAAAAATATAAAAATACAACTCCGCACATAACCACCGCGCCTCTTCATCTTTACATACAAATCTATCTGTTTAGTAATTAATTCTACGCAACATAATAATAACCCATGTAATAAACATATATGTATACATTCATACCTATTTAAAGGTATGAATACATTAATCATTTAAGATTAATGTATTTCACTCACACTCTTTTGTAACAGGGTTTGAATGTATATCTATAAATTTTCTCACATCTATCAATTTAATTCATAATAACAATCGCAATAAACATTCTTTTGTAATCATTATTGCCTTTTGCTTCCTTTAGTACCCATATTCAAACCCAGTTTACTGTTACTATACATAATAAGTACACCACAAATATAAATATATATTTTTTAATTTAAGAATATATATGTATTGGATGAGATCCTATATGTACAATATATATATATATAGCAACTACTTGTAAATGATAGTAAAACAGGTAACACTCGCTATACATATTGCCACTCAGTGCAAGCCAGAATAATCAATGGATGCCAGAAGGCTTGTGCATAAGATCCCCATCTAGTTCCTACTCATCCAATATCCCCAGACTAGTTTCTGGCTTATGGCCTTCATCAGTGAGGAGCCTTGGATCTGAGAGCAGTGTGCCTAGAACTGTGAGTCTTAAATTGAAAAACACTATATTTTCAATCCAAGCTTATTAGCTTATATAGTCATATAGATCTGAACTCAGTCCAGTACCTATATATTTTGGTGACTTTGGTTCTTTAATAACAATAGCTACCACTATCCTATTAGGCAGGATTGGTTTTAAGCCAAAAGCATCACATGATCACCATTTCCTATGCTTGCTTATAACTGCTATTAAAACAAGCAAAACTCTCTATACGTATTGCCACTCAGTGCAAGCCAGAGTAATCAAAGGATGCCAGAAGGCTTGTGCATAAAATCCCCATCTAGTGCCTACTCATGGTGATCATGTAATGTTTATTGGCTTAAAACAAACCCAGTCTAATAGGATAGTAGTGGATATGGTTATTAAAGAACCAAAGTCACAAAATGTTTAATACTGAACTGAGTTCAGATCTATATGATTACATAAGCTAATGAGCTTGGATTGAAAATATTATCTAGATGCAGTGCTCTCAGATCCAAGGCTCCTCACAAATGAAGGCCACAAGCCAGAAACTAGTCTGGGGATATTGAATAAGTGGGCACTAGATGGGAATTTTATGCACTAGCCTTTTGGCATCCATTGATTATTCTAGCTTGCACTAAGTGCCCATACACAAAGAGAGTTTTGTCTGTTTTAATAACAGTTATAAGCAAGCATAAGAAATGGTGATCATGTGATGTTTATTGGCTTAAAACCAATCCTTGCTAATAGGATAGTGATTGCTATAGTTATTAAAGAACCAAAGTCACCAAAATTTATAGGTACTGAATTGAGTTCAGACCTATATGACTATATAAGCTAATGAGCTTGGATTGAAAATATTATAGTGTTTTCAATTTAAGACTCATAGTTTTGTTGTTCAGTAGAGATAAAAGATGGCTTCTGGAGTGTTGCATTAGATCCTAAGATCTTGTAGCAGTGCTCTCAGATCAAAGGCTTGTTGCAGTGCTCTCACATCCAAGACTCCGCATTGATGAAGGCCACAATCCAGAAACTAGTCTGGGAATATTCGATGAGTATGCACTAGATGGGGATTTTATGCAAAAATCTTCTGCCTTCCATTAGTTACTCTGGCTTGCATTGAGTGGCAATACGTATAGAGTTTTGCCTGTTTTAATAACAGTTTTAAGCAAGCATAAGATATGGTAATCATTTGATGTTTACTTATAAATGAGTGTAATCATTACAACTGCAGGAAAACAAAAGAAAAAAAAACTGCTTTTGAATTGAGTTTTGTAATGATTACATAAATCAATCAGTTGAACACAAATGTATGCTTATAAAGAATATGCTGGTCTATTTTATTATTTACTTGACATTTCATGACGCTATCTTTTATTTTAAGCAGAAAACGTTTCTTTTGAAATATGTCTAATTATAATTACTCAATGTATTCTGTTTTCTGCCATATCTTCCAATCGAAACAATCAATTTTTCTTTTCTTTAGAACGTCTTTGAGTTAGTTCATATAATAAATAAGGCATTTCTTTCATACAAAAACAATACTTAAGTTCACGACAAATACCTTTTAAAATTTTTTTTCCCAATCCTACAATGATGTGATATTATAACATGGGATTTTAAGGCATCATACCCAGCAACTTAGAGAATATCTTGATTGGTTTTATCATCTTGTCATTGGATTTTAGATTTTTTTACAGCATATCCTTAAATGAAACTTTTCTAATTATATTGAACAGTAAGGTATTAAATCTCACTTTCCATACAATAAATTAAATTAAATAACAGCTCTCTATAATCTGACTTCAAACATCATATGATTACCATTTTCTATGCTTAAGCAATATATCACAACAGTAATAAACTCTCCATATAATGGTGGCACAAAGTGAAAGGCTTAGAAGTCAATGAATTCAAGAAATTTTGTGAAAAAAAATTCCTATCTATTGCCTACTTATCCAATATTCCCAGATTAATCTCTAGCTTGTGGCTTTCATCAATGAGGAGCCATGGATCTGAGAGCACTGTGGATCTAATAGAACACTCCAGTAGCCACCTTTTACTTATTCAGTTAGCTATAAAACTATGAGTCCAATATGAAAATGAATGTTTTTAATTCAAGCCCATTCACTCATATTATCTGAATAAGTAAAGTGTGATACAGTAGAGATGATGATCATGTAAAGTGTAGTTACTGAAAATTGCTTTAAAGTTTTAAGATCTAGGTGCAGTGCTCTCATATCCAAGACTTCTCACAACTAAGTCTAAAGTTTTAGAAAGAAGTATGGGGACATTAGATGAGTAGGCACTAGATAGGGATTTTTATGTATAATTTTTTTTGCATCCATTATTAAGGCTTGCACTGGCTGGTACTACCATATGGAGAGTTTTCTACTGTTGTAACAGTTTGTGTCAGCATAGGAAATGGTACTCATGTGATGTTTTAGTAGTTAATCCTGTCCAAAAAGTGATGAAGAACGTAGCTTTTAAAAATCCAAAGACATACAAATGTACAGATATTGAATTGGATTCAGACCTATATGATAATACAAGCAAATGAGCTTGGACAGAAATCATTATTGTATTTTCATTGGGATAATAGCTTTGTAATTAACTAAATAGGTAAAAAATGTATGCTAGAGAGTTGCATTAGATTCTAAGATTTAGGTGCAGTGCTCTCAGATCCAAGGTTTCTCACTGATGAAAGTTACAAGCTAGAAGCTAATTTGATTATATTGAATGAGTAGGCACTATCCATTGATTTCTAAGGCTTGGACATTGCACTGTTGTATGGAAAGTTTGCTATTGTTAAATCGGACTTAGATTAAGTAGTTATTTTCCTATAATGAAACATTATATCTTCTAACTTGTTAAATGCAGCAGCAATACATTAGAGTCTGTGTTGCCCCCTCAACATCAAAGACCAGGTATTTAAATGTTTTACGTTCTTAAGTTTTTAACCATCCAAGCTAAAAGTTGCTAAAAAATTTTCTTCTTCTGTAACTGGGTGAAGAGTTTTTTTTAATATTAATTATTTCATTAAACCAAAGTCTAATAGTCTATGAATCTTCTCTTGAATTGTAAGAATAATGCAATCATCAGAATAAACACAAGCAAAACTTTTCATACAGTAAGCAAAACTTTTCATACAGTAGTGCCATTCAATGCCAACCAGAGTAATTAATGGATGCCAGAAGGCTTATGCATAAAATCCCTATCTAGTGCCAACTCATCCAATATCCCAGACTAGTTTAATAACAGTAATGTGCTAGCATAAGAAATAGTGATCATGTGATGTTTAGTGGTTTAATCATCAGAATACTGTATGAAGTACTTGGTTTTTGCTTTTAATAAATTCAAATTAAACTATCAAACTTGTATAGCATCTTTGCTTTATTAAATCACCTATAAATAGTATCAAAGTCAATTGTCATAAAGATTGAAAACAATGTGGAGCACACATTCTTGACTAGTACCAGTTTTTATTTCAAATATAGAATTGGCATAATATGAATAAATTGGAAGACAACCAATTCATTTCAAACAATGCCATAACCTGTTCAATAACTAAATCAAATACCTTGATCAAATTAATGAAATCAATATGTAAATCATCTTTTTGTTCCTAACACTTTTCTTGCATTTGCCTGGCAACAAAGGCATCTTGATTCTCTAAAATAGAGTTTCTAATAATCATTCATCTATAACTAGAAGGAAGCTATTTAACAATATCTTTGAAAGTAGTTTTGCTATAATAAATAAAGATATCCCATAACAATTACTTCAATGTTATCTGTTCCTTTTATTTTTAAAAATTTGAACAATAGAAGTACTCTTAAGACTGCAACACAACTTCTGAATTCCATTTATTTTTAAAAAATTCAAATAATTTTGAAGCTAACATAACACCAAAGCTTAAAATTTTTCAAGATATTTCATCAGGACATGCAGCCAATATACTTTTTAAAAATTACAAAGAGCTGTTTTGATTTCTCTCAGCATAGTCCCATTATTTTCAAAGAGATTTGAAGAAACAATAAAATATAGAAACAAAAAGACTAAGTACAAATAGAAAACAAGTAGAATTAGACCAAATATAGATATAATTTTTAGGATAAAAGAAAAAAATATCTGAAGAAAATTTAAAGTTATGTCAGGTCACAATAACAAAAAGAAAGTAAATCTCAGAATTTATCATTCCGGAAATTATCTTGTTAAAAAGATTTGAGACTATCCCAGAGAAATCTAGAAATATAAAATCCTCTAATCCAATTAAAATTTTCAAATTCTCAATCAGGTAATTTTTGTTTAAACTAATATTGAACATAGTAATTAATTTTTTTAACACCCCCCTCCATCTTTTATCTTCTTCTCGCTGTTGCCACTTTACTGTCACAAAATCAATCTTATATCAACCTTCATGGATGTAGATAGATAGAATGATCTAATTATATAATTTTCAGTTATATTAAACAGTAATATATATATAATATAAAATAATGAGTGTGTTGATAGCTCTACACAAACTTCATCAATAAATGCCACAAAAGAAGTCTTTTAAAATCTCAATCTAGAATTATCTCTATCCTCAAATTGGTTTTGATCTATTGACTCTCCTCAATCAGATGCTAGGATATTCAAACTCAAGATCTAAAATACCAACTTAAGGTCCATATAGCTATTTGAGTTAGATAGTTAAGTATCAGATAAGGGCTGGCTTTGAGTTGGTATTTTACATCTAGTGTCAAAATATCCTAGTGCCTCACTGAGAAGAGACAATAGCTCAAAACCAGTTTGGGAGTGGGGATAAATCTAGATAGAGATTTTAAATGCCTTCTCTTGCAGAATTTATGGATAAAACTTGTTTAGAGCTATTGGCATGCTCATTGTATTCTTTCTTTCATCTTATATTCCTCTAAATGCATTGATAAAATTATAAATAATTAAACAACTCAAAATGTTTATTTTATTAAACCTCATCAGACAGTTTCAATTGGCCAGCAATCTTCTTCAGAACTAAAAGATATATAAATAAATGAATACACAAATAATTTCTCAGATAAACAATACAACCAAATTTTATTGAAGGATATATATATGGTGTATATATTATAACAGTAAATTATTCCACAGTACACGGATTTGAACCAAAAGAGGGGGGGGGTGATTCAAAATAAATGTTTATATTAGATGAAGATTAAGTGGTTAATAAAATTTAAATAAAAAAGATTTAATTCAAACATATATAATATTCTCTACATTCTGAAGTGGATCTTTTTCTTTCATCTTTCTCTTCTTTTCATTATGCACCCTGGCAGTAAAACCAGATGATCTGTCAAAGATAATCCATTGATTCAAACTCATGATACTAGTAGAGCTTTTTTATTTTCTTAAATTATTTAGCCTTTTTATTTTGGAGGCTTTGCAATATTGTCAAGCACTTATATTTTTAATTTTCTTTACATGTTCTTCATCATCATCTTTCTTCTTAATATTCAGAAAGCTGAATTCATCTTATAAAATCTCTTCTGCATCAATAGTTTTTAGGGATGCCTGAATTTGGATTTTCTCTTCAAAAATCCATTATCAAAGTTTACTTTATTTAAAGAATTGATTTTAGATTCTTTAACTAAATTCAAATCTTTATTCATTTCCATTCCAAATTTGTATTGCTTTAATATCCAGTACATTACATGACTGTATAGAAGGGAAATTTAAGCATAAAAAAGGGGGGTGTTCAAGCTATAAAGTTGTTTGAAAATATGTATGTATACAAGAGTGAAATTAAACAGAGAAAAGGGATGTTTAGGCCAAAACATTGGTTCACCAAATATGTAATGATACACTGAAATATATATTTAACAGTAAACACATTTGAACTATGTACCAAAGATATACAATAATATGTTACATATGTGCTGTAAATTTTGATTCAAATAAATATTAAATATGATGAAAATTGAATGGTTAATAAAATTTGAATAAAATGATTCACTTCAAATATAGAATAATATTAACCAATCAATCATTATTATGACAATTTAAAAGTACAAGTCCTCCCAAAAGTATATATTTGTTTTTCAGTTTCAATAAAATAAAATAAAAACTAACTTTCAGATGCCAAACCTTCTAACTAAAAAATTTACTTTGCGAATTCTTATTAATGTACGATCATCATCATTTACAAATTATTACTACCATCCTTGCATGTCCCCTACTGGATTGCATGATTTTTCAGAGTTGTAGATATTAATTAGCATATTGGATATTAAAAGCATAATGTTTGGATCGATTTACAAAGACAACTAATTGGATTAATAATAAAAAAAAAGTAACATAACAATTTATTAATAATGAATAAATAAAACCGTTGCATATATACTTGTAATTATTAATATGTATACTATTAAATACAATAGTAATAAGATATTTTAAATTTAAGTTTAAGGCCTTATAATATCTATAACGATAAGGTCTTACACTGTGAAACAGTCACAAACCATGGTTTTCTGCAGCTATCATTCTTTTAATACATTTACAATTGTCTTCATTAATTCTTTTGTGGTTTTCTGTAGCTAACATTCATTTAATATATTTACAATTGTCTTTATTAATTTTTCTGTGGTTTTCTGCAGCTATCATTCTTTTAATATATTTACAGTTGTCTTTATTAATTCTTTCAAAGATGATATTTGTTTTTAGACTCTGGTAATGTTAGAAAGTTAATATAGCAGGCTTGGTGGTATTATGTAAGATATAATATTAACAGGTCTTGACTAGTGCATACAATATTGTCCATTTATTTCTTCACAACATTATAGAAGTAGGTACAAATTGGTTTGGGCAAACTTCAGCATTAGTTTCTGGATGTGACTTCATTTTCCAGGTATTTTGGCTGGGGCAATTTTTTTTATTGTTGCCTAACCATACATGGTAGATAATTTTCTAGATAAAATTATCATACTGGCTATTATACCAAGAATGTTGAAAATATACTTTAATAACAGTCAGCAAAATATAACTATCCAAGTCAAGATGAAAAACAGTTTTAATCAGCAGTTTCTCTCCTTGGCATTAGATCACAACACTGCTTTTTAATAAGATTTGACTACCTGGCCTGGAATGAAAGATTAGACTGGACTGGAATGCCTTAGTTGCTTGTTTCAGATTTATTTATACCTATTTGATGTTATTCAACAATACATCAGATTCATTACCAGCTGATTATTAAGATTTGATCTCTTCTTCTTGAGAATAATCTGTTTTTTGGGAAAGCAAGTTGTGGAAATAAATTCATAAATATCATATCATGATTTGGTACATAAACAAAGGAAAGAAAAAATTTTTCTTTTTTTATATTTACATTAGTTAGCTGATAGAAAGAAAAAAAATGCCATCGACATTTAGATTTTAAATGATATCTTTTAAAATATTTCTTAATTTCTAGATTTACCATCACATTTCCTACAAAAATGTGGAACATTATATTTAAAACTTCATTCAAAAAAGACACACTAAAAGAGATCAAAATGCTTTAGATTTTTAGAAACTATGCTATTCAAATTTTTTCACACATCGAGACTACTTTTCTGTCTTTCCTTCACATTACAATTCATCATTTTATTATCACTCATATATTACAAAGTAAATATTTAATAATATGATTAAACTTTTTTTTTTAATTTTGTAGGCAATTTATTCAAGTAATACATATATATGCACACATACCCAAATGGCAGTTTGCATATTTATTAGTCAGTTCATATGAGTTTTTATTAAACTTTTTTTTTTTTGCATGCAGCTTGTAAAATAAGTAATTTGAGCTGTTATTATATTTGTTATAGTTGCAATAAATGTAATAGGATGATAAAAAAATCAAGTCAGATGTCACATGACTTAATTTAATAAAGCTTGTATGTATTTACAAATATTATATATAGAGCTTGCAAAATAAGCTTATTTTGCAAGCTCTATATATAACATATGTAATAGGATATATATATAGAGTCGATTTATAACAGGATATAATGTTTGATTGTATTGTTACATAATAAATTATTTGTGCATTCATGTATTTATATTTTTTTAGTTCTGAAGACGATTGCTGGTTAATCGAAACTGCGGATTGGTGAAGTTTAGTATTGTTATGTAATAAAGAACAGTATATATAAAATACAATATACTTCTTAATTGAACACTTTATAGTGCAATTTAATGTAAAATATAATTTATTCTTTCTTGCTTACAGTTTTAACTGCCCAGCAGTCATCATCAGAGCTACAATATTTAAATACATATAACCATACAATTAATGATTATCTATACATACATACTTATATATATAAAATATTATAAACAGTATCCTAGATTAAAGATTTTTAAATAACAATTTAATTTTTTTAATGATCACCATAACTATATATTCTTATTATAATGGTCGATGATCCTTCCTAACCCAATCTGCCATACCAGGGCACCACCAGGCCATTTGAAACTGGAAAATTTATACAGTAGGCAGATACCACAAGAGAGGTTACTCTTTTATCGAACCAAAAGCACCAGTCACTAGCTCAGGGAGAAGCTGAGCTTAAAATATCATACTGTATAGTCAAATTTCTAATTCTTAATTTTAAATATTAATAAAATATATAAAATGAGTTACTGTCAAAATTAATTAAACAAAACATTTTATTATTACACACACACATTAAAAGGAAAATTCTGAAAATTAAATTAACTAGTGAATATATTTGATTTAAATTATATGCACAGATGAGAGCATTTAATTGATTTAATACAATTTTCAATATTTTAATAAGCTTGAATATGCTACATAAATTATACATATAACCAACCCCAATCCCTTTTAATCCTAGGCTAAAATCTCACATTTAAACCAACGCTAGCTTTCTGATATACCGAAGTGACCAATGCAAAATGAGATTATTAGCATAACACAACCATGCTAAGAGGAATTTACGTCTGTAGCATGATATCATTTGAGAAATAAAGAATCATGGTAGGAAGGAATGAGCATCTTCCCCATGGTACAAGAATGAAATTATTTGAAATATGTATTCAAGAAGCTTTGTAAATTGTGATAACGGTCTTTGCTGGCTTACTGTCCCAGTCAGAGCGTAAGAAAATCAATAGCGTAGGAATACGTCTGCGACCATTGACAACATGGATGACTACTCTTTTGGGTCATATGTTCAGGTGGGTATTATGTCCTGGATGCTAACATGGTACAAGGGAATGAGTATCCAATGCACCAACTCAAATTACATTGACATAAAACATCTGTACATCTATCTACCAGCACCGATCTAACTACAAAACAATTAGCCAAAAATTAACTCACTTAAACTAGCGTAATCTTACGAATCTATGTAGCCATTCATGTGCATTTTAAATTATTAATTTAAAAGAAATTATGAGAATGGAAATGATATTAAACATATTAAAAAAGAAAATATATAAATAATTTAAAATTTAGATAGATAAGAGATTTTCTTTTAAAAGTTAAGTGACACTTAAAATACTTGAAAAGTTCATATTATATAATTAATGTTCATACTTCTTTTAAAAGAAAAGTTTATACTTTCCAATGCTGTAAGTTTATTGAAGTCCGTCTTGGTACTCCATGATGCATGGTAGAATACAAATTTCTTTCCATTTCATATTCTTCTAGATGGAAACAAGTCTGTTGCTGGAACCATCATATTCTGGAGAAAGCCTCAGCTGCCGCAGACACAGGAAACATAAATCATTGCTGACCACTACATTTTGGAGATCTGCAATACACTTATAATATATTTAAATAAGACGCAATCAGCAAGAGCAATCCAAATCTCTTTCTCAACTCCAAAGTTTTCTTTTTATATCTTTTGTAAATTTTTATCAGCAAATTCCAGGATCGATTTTATATAGCTTGACTTTTCTCTGTGGACCATGTGCTTATTCCTATCGTTTATTGGTCAGCTTTCTTTACAGCGGGAACTCAAAATTTTATCACTAGTATGTTTTTTAATTTATCTCCCATCTGACTTTATGCCCAAGGGCCTGTTTACAATTACGTTAATATAGAAAATCATTTCCATTCTAAGATTAAAAAATAACTAATTAACAGCATTTTTTTTAAAAAAATTATTTTATATCAAAACAATCTTGTTTTTAGATTTTAAACTTTAAATTATATAATTAGTTTGCCATCTGTGCATTATATATATATATTAATTTAACTAAAATTATTAAATTTTCTTTTATATATATATATATATTTCTAGTTTTTTTTTTTTTTTTTTTAAAAATAAAATTTATTAGCTAAAAAGTTACATGAATAAAAGCGTCTATATAAACTTGAGTTTTGACTTAAATACTGATGCTAGACATTATTATCTTTTTATACAAGTGAAGCTGTGGGGTATTTCATTTTCTTAGGACAGGTTGACACCAGCCCAGGATTCAGTATGTAATCTATTGGGTGCCAGAAGTCGATCTCGGTCACGAAAGTTTGTCAAAATTTTGATATAGGTGCCTTTAACATTATTATTTGAGCATTGGAAGATGTGCTCACACCTGGTGAGCCAGAGTGCAAATGTAAGGAATATGGACTTTCTGGTGGTGGAAAAAACTCCTGCCTTGATAGCATTTTCGATACAGAGGGAGTATCTGAGGTCAAAGGACACCTGTTGGCAGATGTAGGATCTAAGTGAGCTTAAATAAAGACAGAAATACAAAAGATGAGTAGTAGTTTCGTCTGCAGTTGAGCACAGCTGACATAGCGTATTGAGCTTGGAGAATCCTCTTCTTGTGACCAAGAAGTGATTTGTAGGTAGGGAATCTAGATTTAATTTTATCAGAAAATCTATGTATTTGGACTCGATATACCAGTTCTTTGATTTATGTATCATTGACTTGTTATTTAGCCCTAGCGATTGTTGAGAGGCAGTGAGGTTTGGGTATCTTAATTTATACATCTGCCAATATGTTTTCTTTCCATATAAAATAGGTTTTGTTAAGGTTATCATATTAGTGATGTGTTTCCATAGCTCTGTCAGCCACTTGCTACAAAATGGTGGTGGGGTATCTGTTGGATTTACTGGAATAAATGGTTCTTGTTCCAGGTATCTGTGTTATGTGGATCTTATCACGCACATCGCTTTCTAAAGGAAAAATGTGGATATGGAATGAAGGCCTAACCCATTCATGTCCTTTGGCATATGCATTTTGAATATACTTATGGCAACTACTTTGCCTTTCCATAGAAGCCTAGAGCATAATGAGTTCATTGCAGTTTCAAAAGTCTTAGTAGGCCTAATTACTGGAAGAAAATAGTTTAACCAGTGATAGGGTGACTCTGGAGAGTGAGGTTACAATTTTGCGAGTTTTTTCTAGTATTGAGTTTGTTATTTCTTTAGTCATGGCTAACTTTGACTTTGATATGGGAAACCCCAGAAATTTTTGAGGTTGGGATGTGAAGATAGAAGGTATTACTGATCCTGTTGTGATCTTCCACATTGAGGATTTGTCATAGTTGATTTTCAGGTTTAATTTTTTGATGTGTTTGTTGATAATTTGCATGAGAGGTAGAAAAAACTTTTGTTCTGGCAGGAAGATCGATATATCATCAACATAGGAAATGTGATGTACCTGATGCTTTAATGCAGGGATGTATATGCCTGGCATGCTGTGTTCAATTTCTGTTGGGAGGGGATTAATGTAGGAGATGAAACAGAGAGTGGCTAATGGTGATCCTTGTGGGATCGACAGATGAGGTCTGATGCCCTCAGATATTCATCCATCTAGAGAAGTGAAACAGGAGCGGTTGAATAAAAGATTTCCTATGATATTTGTAAAAACCTCAGGTACTTGGTATTCTTTCAATGTTTGAATTATTATTGATGGGTCAACAGAATTGAATGCAGATGCGAAGTCGAGTTGTATGACTAGCGGTTTTGTCTTTCTGAATAACCTGACATGTTCTGTTTTGAGCATGAATCGTTGTACTGCATCTAATGTGGAGGCACCTTTCCTCGCAATTGGTGTTTGGAGATGTGCAGGTAGAGTTGTTCTTGGATTCTGTCTTTCACTATTGATTCGACAATTTTAATAAGAAGTGGGATCATGGAAATGGGCCAAAGGTTCGATAAGCTGGAGGAATTTTTTTGTTTTTTTAAAAATGGTACTAAGGCTACCGGGTAATTTCTAGTTGAGAGTGATTTTATATTTTTCCACTTTTATTTGAAAGAAATGTAATAGCATATACTTATTCCATTACATTATAAATAGTAAAAAAAATAGTCATTAATCACATGGCCCAATTTTTTAAACTTGTAAATAAAAATAATGAGCAGTGCTAATTACTCTAACAAGCTTTATTGATAAATACTATAAAAGAACGCATTTAAAAATTTCTAGATAGAAATTTTTAAATGCTTTCACTTGCAGCATTTATCAGTAAAGCTTGTTATAGCAATTAGCACCACTCATTATTTTTATATATTCTTATATTTTTAATTAATATTACTCTTTTATCTTATTCCTATTTTTAATAATTTCTTTTATATACATAATTTTCATATTTTTAATATATATTTCTCTACATTTTTATTATTTTAAACTTTATTAATTTAAAAATCCATAGTATAGGATACTGGTTATAATGTTTTTTATATATAACTATCTTCATCCTGCAGTGGATTGATAATGGTCGATGAAGATGATGATATACAGATAAGTATTAATTGTATGGTTATATATATTTAAATGTTGTAGCTCTAATTGTGACTGCTGGCAGTTGAAACTGTAAGCAAAAAAGAATATTTTATATATTTTTAAGTATTCAATTAAGGAGTACAGTATATGGTATTATATATATAATCAATGCAAAATTGAAAAAGAAGTGGAAAGAAATTATAATAAAGATGGATTTGTTTAAATAGAAATAATAATTAAAAGCAAAAAAATACATTGATAAAACAAATATTATACTAATAAAATAAATAAAAGTAAAATACATTTTGTAAGAATTTTAATATATATAGTGTATATTTTATCAATATTTATGCCTTGTACATAATGTGAAAATATAATGTAAATCAAAACTTAAAATAATTACTCGTAAAATTAAATTTTACATATGTTGCACTTGATATAAAAAAAAAAAGTTTAATTAAAACAACAACAAAAAATTATTTTCAACTTTTTAATATTGAATTTACCTCATATAGTTTTTTTTTTTTTGCTTTAAAAAAGTTAATTATAGTAAACACTATATTAAGCGAATAACAGAATAGTTTCAAGTATTATGATTATTTTTCTTTTACAATCTCTTAAAAAATTAAAATTATTCTAATAAAATATGATTAAAAAACAAACAAACAAACACGTAAAATAAACAATCTTGTAAAGTTTAATCTCAAAAAATAACTACAAAAAGTTAGTAATGCGCGAATGCTGGTTATCTTGGATACTGTTACTATCAATAGAATAAGTGCGGAAATTTTGCTTACCGTTTCTGCACATGCGTTTCGTTTATTATAGGATATATTTTTGTTGCGATGGTGGTGAGAAATCAAATTTCGTTTATTTCATTTCATTATCAGAAATAATTCATGTGTATATTACAATGGATGAAAAAATAATTAAGAAAACGCAAGAGACTTTAGGCAAAATTATAAAGAAGCCACCACTGACTGATAAACTTTTAATAAAACCACCTTTCAGATTTCTTCATGATATTATGACGTCGGTAGGTGAAATTCTCTTTTAACAATTTCTAAATTAGACTATTTTTAATTTTGCTATTTATATAAATACCGTAAAAGTTTTATCAGAAAAAATATATATTGATAAATGGAATAATTTTATAATTCATTCAATATCCTCTTTTTATTTATCTATTTGTTGTGACAACGTTATCGTATAAACAAATAAGTAACATTACTTTTTAATATAACTATGTCGTCGTTTTAGCGATCCTCATTTATTATGATTTTATGTTAAGAAATAAATAAATAAAGGCAAAATATATTCTCGTTCCAAAAAATTTTTAAAGATTACTGTCGTCCCAAAGCTAATTCTAGTATATTTCTAAATTTCATTAGTTTGTGAATAAACGCGCGCTCATGTGCAAATATATAGAAAATAATCTGTAGCATAGTTAATAAATAATGCACATTTAGAGCAAATATTGTAAACCCATTAAAGGTAAAAACTATCAATCGTGTAATCTCATGTTGATTCTGGAGGTGTTTGGGATGGAGGACTTTTCTCATTTCAACATTAAATCATAGTTGCTGTAGTCTACACACTAAAAATATTTTGTTTTCTAATTTATTAATAATCAACAAACATTAATATTCAGTCAATTTTTTTTTGTCTGAAAAATGCAGATACATAAAACCCATGCCATTGACAAATTTATCATGTGTATGTACTGAATATATATTTGTAATATTCGAATGCTCCCATAGCTAAGTGTAATAACTTTTGAGATTATACCTTTGTTTATACTCATATTGATACTGAGTTTCATTTTTTCTCTAACAATCCTTAGCAAGAAGATCCACTTCTTCCTTTCATTTTGCTTTGCTTTTTTAATTCATCTTTTATTTCATATATTGAGCAATATAAAAGGTGACCAATAATAATTTTAAACTGTTGGAAAAGCAATTACAAAGTTTCTATATATCACGTTGACGTGTGAATGGAAGTAAAAACTCATGTTCATTAGAAGTCAAAAGCTCTACTAGTTTTGATCAAAGCTCCCATTTGCAAATAAACTCTCCTTTGGTGATCACTATTTTGGGTATAATCTAGTAATGTTTATGAAAAATCAATTGGAATTTGATTGAAATAATTAAAGATAAATACTTGTTGCTTCAGAAGTGAGTAGATTGTGCATACCCATTAAATGACATATGTATATATATAAACCCAAAACTTAAATCATAAAAAAAAAGTAATGCTGAAAAAAAAAAGTTATCAATAAGAATAAATGACTTCATTATTTGAAAATTCAGTTTTGACAAAATCTGACAATGATGATAAAACTATTATTTAATACAAAAAGTATTTTTTGGCAACATGTACCATATATATTGTTAATGTTTGTAGACTTTTATACATAGAACATCTAGATATTTTTTTTTTGTATTTATTATTATACGTTTCACTATTTTATAAATTATATAACAATGGGAGAAAAGGATCAAAAGTAGTGATGTCTTTTATTTTATTTATACTTTTACATTATTATTTATCATTAATATGGATTTGTGTACAAACATATATATACACAATAAAATTTCTAATTTGGATCTTCATGACTCTCATATTATTGAAGCATAGAATTTTCTTAAAAATTGTGTTATGGATGCAAATAAATCTATTCTTGGGTTCAGAATCATAATCTTAGTGATTTGGTTAAAAAGAAATACAGTATATGACATTTTCTTTTTGGAAAAATAGTAAATGTGGAATTTCATAATAAATATTTGCTGATCATGGTCATTCTAGATCTTTTTGTTAATGCACTGAAAGCAACATATGGATTAATAAGTGATATCACAATCCTATTAACCAGCCATGACATTCTTTTATCTGATGACAATAATATCTTGAAAAAGTGGAAGAAATATTTTGATCATTATTTGAATAATGTTACAAGAATTGAAATGATGATTTTTAATGATATTCTTCTCATTCAGATTTGGACAAAGATATCCAATTAAGTGAAGTTGAAACATCTCTTTATAATCTTAAAACTGGAAAGAGTGCAAATCTTAATGAAACACATGGAGAAGTTTTAAAATGTGGTAATGCATTAATTTCAAAAATATTTAAATTTTTTAGGAGTATATGGACTTATGAAGTTGTGCCATTCAATCTTAAGGAGAAAATTAACAAAATTTCAATAATTATCATGGAATATCATTATTATCCATTACAGTAAAGATAATTTTAAGGATTTTGTTGAATAGAATGGTTGCTATAGACTCAATGTGTTTAGATAACATTTTTGTTGTTAGGTAAATGCAAGAAAAATGATTTATATATTGGTTTGGTTAAGGCATTTGATTCAATTATCAAAAAAGTTTGCAGCATTACTTGAAATTAATTTATTTACCAAATTTTATTACATATTATACAGCTTTAATATGATGGAATGAATGCAGGTATTATTACTTTGATGGAAAATCTGAGGCATTTGAAATGAAACCTTTTTGGACAAGAATATGTACTAGTTCCAACATTATTTTTAATTTTTATAATAATAATCTTTAGAATTTTTATAGGTAACTTTATGAAATAGAGATCAAGATTCAGTACATATTTGATGGTGGAAATTTTACTTTGAATTAATTAAAAGTGAAAACAAGAACATCGTCTTTTTGGATTCTGGATTTACAATATACTGATGATTGCTATTTTTGCCAGTTCAAAAGACAATTTATAGAATGTACTTAATATTTGAATGCAGCACATAAAGACTTTAGTTTATTAATTAAGGTTCAAACAACTCAATTTTTTATCAGCCAGTGATGGGGAAAAAGTTTCAGCAACTTTTAACTTAGATGGTTATCAATTTGGGAATAAGCATTTAAATTGGTTTATATTTTCAAGTAAAATGGTGGACTTAAATTTTGAGGTGCAACACAGACTCCAATGTGCTGTTGCTGTTTTTAATAATTTAAAATAATAGTTCATGATAGGAAAATAACTACTGCAATTAAGTTAGCTGTATATAAAACTGTTATTTTACCTAATTTATTGTATGCAAATGAGACGTGATAACAGCACAATGTAAAATCAATAAAGATGTTTCATTTAAGCATTTTCCATAGAATTATAAAAATACATTGGCAAGATCATAAAACCAATCAGTATTTTTTCAACTTGATGGAAGATGATGTGATACTATAATGTTCACTATTGAAAAATTACACTTTTGTTGGATTAGATATGTAAATGAATAAACAATGCAAAATTTCATGAAAATGTATTTTATGGCGAATTTAAACATGATTTCATAGGGGGCAGGGTGTAGACCCATTTATGTTATAGGCAAGGAATGCATCATCAATTGTTTTATTTAGGAAAATATGGCAGAAAATGAAATACACTGGAGAGCTACTAAAATTTCTGTTGAAGAAATTAAAAGACAACATAAAATAACAAGTAATCAGAAAAATAGACCAGCATATTCTATATGCGATGAATTTGTGATTTACATATTGGTTTGTATAGTTTAACCAGATGCCTAGACGATTACCGTAAAGAAAGTACATTGGCCATCTTGAATAACAAAAGTAACTAAACTTCCAAGTATAAAGGATGATGGCTCTAGTGACCCAATCATAAATCATGGTGAGCATAGTGAGGCACATTATTAATATAATATCTATTGCTGATAAATGTTAACTTCACAATAGTAATATTTCCTGTTTGTCATATGGTTATAACTTATAGTTGGCTAGAATATTTATTAGTTTGGATCAGTTATACTATTGAAGACTCATAATGGCACCACTAGCAACCTAGGCTTGAACTTACACACTTTAGTAGATCCTATTGGAACTGAATTATAATTCTGGCATTCATGAAACTTATTTGCAAAGTAAGTGAATAAAGCAAAAAAATATATATAACATCAACAGTTTTAATCCCAGTAAAATGTAAGGTATTTCTACATTCTCTCAAACAAAGGATGATACAACTCTTGACAAGGTATCTATCTCATTAGCTAGTGATAAATTACTTTACCTCCCCCCATCATTTTTTTTAAATATAATTTAGATAAAATACACAAAAATTTTATTTTATTACACCAGATACTCAATCAAGGTTTGACTACATATTTACATCTTACTCGAGACAATAGATATATTTATAATAGGTAGATTAGTATAAATAAAAATTGAAACAGATTATGATTAACCAACTAAAAGAAAATATATATATAACAATAAAAAGAATAACTTTTATTAATTTTTTGCCAGTGAAAAGTTATATAAAAAATAAATTAACACTTTAATTGTTCTAGCTGCGACAATTCTTGAGATTATTTTTATTTCCCATTTGTCAATGAAGTTATATGAGTTTTGGTCCATTTATTGTTTTCTATACACTTTCTTGTCAGGATTGTAGATGAACAATTTAATTTACAAGATTATTTTAACAGTTGTTGAGTGTACAGAGTAACAAAATATATCACATTTGCTCTATTTCACACAAATAGTTTGTGGTGTTTTTCCAGTGGGTGTTCACATGATTGATTCATGAATTTGGCAGTATTATTATAAGGCAACAGTAGATTTCTTAAACCACTAAAAATCATACGACCACCATTCTTTATGCTTACACAAGCTCTTTACACAGAAGCAAATCTCCATACAGTAGCATTACTCGGTGCAAGGCAGAGTAATCAATGGATGCAGGCAAGTTTGTGCATAAAATCCTTATCTAGGGATTCCTCATCCAGACTAATTTCTAGCTTGTGACTTTCATCAGTGATGCTGAACTGAATTCAGATTTATGTGACTATAATTGAAAACGTTATTGCATTTTCATTTTGGACTCGAAGCTTTATAGTTAGCTAATAAGGTAAAAGGTGGCTGCTGGAGGGTTACATTAGATCCTAAAATCTAGGTGCAGTGCTCCCAGATCCAAGACTCCTCACTGATGAAAGCCACAAGCTAGAAACTAGTCTGAGGATATGGGATGAGTAGGCATTAGATAGGGATTTTATGCACAAATCTTCCTTCATCTATTGATTATTCTGGCTTGCACTGAGTGGCGCTACTATATGCAGAGTTTTGCCTCTGTGCAGATCTCTTCTTTCTTGATTAAGACACACACATAGGTAAATACATAAGACAGAGCTAGGATGGAATAATTGTGCTTTCTAATTTATGCTAGGTCATTTTTCACTTAACGGCTGGACAACATTACTCTTCATGGAACGATCCTGCTGACAAAGGTATGGATTACTGTAGTTTTAGCAAACTATTCTGATAAAATTTAATGCATATTTATATATATGAAGTCATCATTTATTTAAATAGTAACACTCTTTTTATAATATTCTTTCATGCAAAAATATGCTGTCTAATGAGGGTCTTCACAATAAAATTTTTTCATCCCCACACTCTGCCAGTAACATGTATTTTGATCTAAATTTATAGCCATTGCTCTCTCTTATCAAGTGTTTTGAAAAATAACTGTTTCCATCCAAATTTTATCTAAATCCTATCTGAATGTTATACTCATCAAAAAGCAGCTTAGATACCCCATCCCCTACAGACTTTTTCAGTAGCATGTTTTTCGAAAACGTGATTAATAATTGGAAACAAAAAAAAAAAATAAAGAGAGAAAATAAGAAAAATATTATCTTTTTTAGTAATATAAATTCAATTTCAGAACACTGCATTTATATAAATGAAAATTTATTTAAAAAATTCTGTCGCTTTTATATTCAATAGGTGCTTTACCTGTACTGCCAGAAAAGCTAATTTTTAAAAACTGGTTTACTATACCAGGTATATGACTTAATAATTGGAGGTCCATGTATCTTTCTTCATTTTTATTTTCATTTACCCCCCCCCCTCCTTTTGGATGGTCACAGCTATATTTTAAATCTGGCCATCTTGTCTGTGGTCAGCCTCATCCTTTATGTGAATATGTATTCATTTTATCCAGGGATGCATTCACCAAACATAAAGGATTGTTGGACCAAATTTGGCACATTGAAGCCATAATAGTTTTTAACTTTCATTTTCTAATTATTTGTTCTTTATGAACCTTGAAGTTTCTTTCAATCCTGTCCATCACTTTTTTTTGTTGATTATCACCCCCCAATTGGGATTTGTTTTATTCGCCTGCTGAGGTCACATTTCTTCTTGCACCAGCTCTAGATGTTTTTTATTTTGTATTTCTACTAATTCTTTTGTTTCTTGTAACTGGATTATTTTGCTATCCTGCTCTTCTTTATTCTTTTCAACCTCTTCATGAATCTCCTCCACCCTGTTATTCAAACTCAATAATCCACTTTCATCTGATCTTGATTATTTTTAATTTCAGTCATCTGACTGGCCATTTTTTTTATTTGGCATTTATTATTTCCAGTTATTTAATTATACATTTCTTTCATTTGGCTTTTACTATCATTTTCAGCTATTTTATTACACATTTCTTTCATTTGGATTTTACAATCATCAACTATTTTATCCATTTTTGGCATTAATCTCATCAATAGCAATGTTTGATCCACTTTCTCTTTTGAAGTTTCTGCTTTTTTTTCAGTTTGTTTTTATTACTTATTGCCATACATAGCTTTGTATTATCTGTCTGTTCTGATAACAATACAGTATTTTTTAATTTTTGAGCTTGCATTTTTGCTTTCGCCTTTTCATTTATCAAACAAACTAGTACTCAAAATAAAAGAAAATTGTCTTTTTATATATAATATCAATAATTGTTGAATCCATCTCTCACCTACATAGCAGCTCCACATAGTTTCTTTCCATATTCAGCCCCACTCTTTCCTAGAATGTTTGCTCTTTTTAATTTGGCTTTATTATACTACTTTTAATTTTCTTCAACATTGCCTTTCCCCATTATTTTATCCATTTCTTCGTTCTTGCACTTCACTTTCATTTATATAACATCATCTTTTTCCTCTCAGTGTTTAGTTTTACTTTCATATTTCCATCTTATATACAATAGAATGGGTGTGGGAAAGTTAATCGTAATACATGGTGCTAAATATAACAAGATGCCTAGATGACTATGTTGAGCAACAAAGGAAACTAAAATCCAAGTATTAAAAATTATGGCCTGCTGATACAATCATAAATTGTGATGAGCATACTGAGGGGGGTTATCTGCTTAAAGCCTATTGTTGATCATTTTAACTGCATAACAATAATATTTCTTATTATATGGATATAACTTATGATATCTGAGATGGCTAGAATATTAATTAGTTTGGGCCATTTACGCTATTGAGACCTATAACGGTGCTACTGGCAAACTAGGTTTGAACTTATACCGTTTAGAAGACATCTCATTAGCACTGAAACAGATTTGGGGTTTATAAAACTCATTTTCAATGTTGCACTAGTCAGCTAACTTGGTGAAATGCATAAATGAAAAATGAATAAAGCAAAAGTATATATATAACAACAACATTTTTATATCTAGTAATAATAACATGTAAAGTATCTCTACATCCTTGCAAACAAGGAGTAATACAATTCTTGCCAAGGCACCTACTTTAATAGGTAATGATAAATTACATTACTACCCCATTCTCCTCTTTTAATACACAAAAAAATTATTTATTACCCATAGTGATAATGTAATGTTAATATAAAAATATCTAGGTAATACAGATATATACAGATTACAAATGATGCATACGTGATCCGTTTTTCTGCACAAAATTAACAAATTTATGCAGACGACACTTTCAAACTAAATTGAATTGATTGATTTTCAACAAAGAATAATACTGAAATTTGTACACATAGTTTTTAAAATCACTTCACAAAACATTAAACATACACAGAGACTATTACTGAAATCTGAAATAGAACATCTGGTGCAGTTGAAATCTTGGAATAGAATTCTTGCATACAAAATGGTGATTGTCAACTCCCTTCCCACCCTTCCTGCTTCTCCGAAATGGTTGTAGAGCATATGATTGCACAGTACATGCTGTAAATGGAATTTTGTCGAGCAATCTGAATAAACAAATGGTAATTTCTTTTTTTTTTAAACATCAAAAGAAAAAAAAAGGAAACAGCAGTAATAACAAAATCAATGCATTTATTCAATTAGTAAAGAAAAAAAAAACTTGTAAATTGCAGCACTTTGAGCAGGAAAGTTAATGTATTAATTGAATTAGAAAAATAGAAGAATAACTGTAAATTGCAGCACTGTGATCAGTTCGACTGGAGAAATAACTGTAAATTGCAGCCCTCTGATCAGATGGTTTTAGACTGGATAAATAACTGTAAATTGTAACACTTTCAGCAGATAACATAGAAAGAACAGCAGTAATAACAAAGTCAACATATTAATTTAATTAGTAAATAGAAACATAACAGCACTTTGATTAGATGGTTTTTAGACTGGAGAAATAACTGGAAATTGCAGCACTTTGAGCAGATGGTTTTTAGACTCGAGAAATAATTGTAAAATGCAGCACTTTGACCAGATAAAAAAGAAACAACAGTAGTAATAACAAAGTCAACGTATTAATTCAATTAGTACCATAAATAGAAACAACTGAAAATTATAGCAGTTTGATCAGATGGTTTTTAGACTCTAGAAATAATTGTAAATTGCAGCACTTTGATGCGATAAAAAAGAAACAACAGCAATAATAACAAAGTCAACATATTAATCCAATTACAACTGTAAATAGAAACATAACTAAATTATAGCAATTTGATCAGATGGTTTTTAGACTGGAGAAATAACTGTAAATTTCAGCACTTTGATCAGATAAAAAAGAAACAACAGCAATAATAACAAAGTCAACATATTAATTCAATTAGAAATAGAAACATAACTGTAAATTGGAGCATTTTGATCAGATGGTTTTTCAACAAAGATTCAAAAAGGCAGAAGTCAATAACAAAGTTGAAATTGAAAAAAACCCAAAATCAAAATGCACAAGTAAATAACTTAGTTGAAATTAAAAATGATAAAACAAATTCACAATAACAACAAGTAACTTTACAATGTAAACTTTTGAATCAGCAATCTTCAAAAATGCATGTATATAATAGGTTTGGCTGACACATTTTTAAAACACGTTTTGTGCATGTTCAAAAACGTTTTCGACGAGAAAAAAAAACCGGATTTATTTAACGATCGCAAGATTATGCCTTTATCGCATATGTGAAAAGTCATCCTATCTTTCCTAGGTTGCAGGAATAATACCCAAGTAACCTAAATTTATAACCATAGCATTTTTTTTTATGTTATCAAGTGTTGTTTTTTGAAAAATAACTTAACTGTTCCCATTCAAACTTTATCTAAACTCCATTTCAATAGTGGGCTTATCAAAAAAACAGCTTATTCAACTTCTATAAATTTTATCAATGGCATGTTTTTTGAAAACACAGAAAAGAAATCGTATGATGATGATTCATAATTGGAAATAAAAAAGGAAAACAGAGAAAATGAGAAAAATATTACCCTTTCTAGTAATACAAATTTATTTCAGAACACTGCATTTATATAAATAAAATTTATTTACTTAAAAATTCTATTGCGGAGTTAATTATTTTAATAACTTTATATCAAGTTTGTTTTACTTTCTTTTTTTTTTCCAATGATTAATTTTATAACTACATAACATTTTTATTTTTATATACATAATTATTTGTTTAAGATAAAATGTTAAGACACTCATAGGCACAATTACTAGAACAAAACAACCCATTATCTCCTGAGCTTTTTAAATAAATGAAAATGCAATTATTGTTGTTACATTTAGTACTTGTTGCTTGTAACTGGCTATGCACTGCTGCAATAGTCAGTTGGGTGATAGCTACACTTATTTATAAATGGCTGTTTATTATTAATATTACTATATGTATACCTCTTTGTAAATGAAATATACTTTAGTAAAGCTGCAAAATAACTATATCAATATACATGACTTCAATTATATACTATCCAAAACCAAATGTAAATGAAGAAATGAAATTATAAATAAAAATATAATACATTTTATATGTGAACAGCCATTTTTTTTTATCTGAGTGCTGTATATGCTCATGTTTAAAAAATAATAATTAAAGTTTGTAAATAAATTTTATATTTTATCAGCAACTATTTTTTCATCTTGGAGCACTGTACGCGATCATGTTTTTTCATAAAATGTCTTTAATTTATACTGAAAACACATTCTTCGTTTATTATCCTTTCCAAATTTGATATTCAGTATTTCATATAATAAAATGTTTTTTAAGCACAATACTGAATGTTTTACACAATTTAAGAGCATACTTAGATATTGACTTTAAAATGTCGGAACATTTAGAGATCATAGTTTCTCGATGTATAATAGCTACAATTCATTTTATGTTAAGAACTACAACCAGAAGGTATGTCGTACCACTAATGAAACAAGTATATCTTTTATGGTATAATTAAGGATGCAAATGGACATTTGAATTAATTAATAAATTAAAATAATTTTAAAAGGTTTTTATTTTAAAATGGAACATTTACTACATGTTTTTTTTTTTTTTATGTATTGGTTTGCTATATTCATTATACATAAAAAGTTTTTCTTTTCAATTGCATAGATCACTGATGACAGATTTTTTTTTTTACCTTAAGCCTGATATCATCTGGAATCTTGTCACCATCATTATTAGTACTTTCAGTCTTTCCTAATGCTCCTAAAATATGAATATGATTTTCACCTTAGAGATTGCAGATTCAGAGCCTTTCTTCAAAGTAAAGATCTGTAAATAATTTTGCTAATGATTTTAAAAAAATCATGTATTGAATTTTTTTGGTTATTTAAAATTATGATATAAAATAAATGCATTAACAATTGAGATATTTAGCATTTGAAAAATAATTTGCAATTGGCCAACACAATTCTCTGTTTGCCAGTACTAGGATTGATCTTATTAAAGTGGTACATGAAAGAAGTTAATAGTATAGCTTTATTTTTTCTTGGGACATATGATAATAGTGTAATATCATTATGAAATCTATATAAAGTGTTTTCTATTAATTTTTACTCTGATGCAGAAATGTTGAAGGAATTTGTTTTTTTTATTTTTCTTCAAAGTTTCCAAATAAGTTAGTCCCCTCTTTTATAATTCTGTGACCATTTTTATGGAGCTAAACCAATTATCTGCTGTAACATTTCTGTTAGAATTATGTATTGGTTTCGCCAATCTAATAATAGATTGTGATGAGATATTAAAACATTTATCTTCTTCATTCAATGTCTTACTTAAAAAACTTTATATTTCCACATTTAGAAGATAACTGCTTATAGCATCATTGAGGCAAAAAACTTTTATGCATTATTTTTTAGATTGATTTTAGTTCAAACCCTTTAGGCCAATTTCAATTTTAAGTTTTTAGTTTGAATATTAAAGTATTGACTTTACTGCAATGCTTCCAACTTTGAATCCCAAAGTCTCATTGATAAAAGTTAAGAAACTGATCTGAGAATGGGAATTTAATTGCCATAAAATATTTGGTAATTACTGATTACTTTAACTTACAATAGATGGCATAAAGAATTTCCTGTTTTATAAACAGAACATTGTTTATGATTATAGTAAGAATAGTAGTTAGTTGATTGTTTGTGGGTGGTGTGTTTTAAGGGGCGATAAAAGAAAAAAAGAAAAAAAAATAGTTGGTTTGATTTGGGGGATTGTGTGGGGAGAATATAGAGTATATAAAAGATATGTGTTGTGTGAATGAATGGGAGTGAAAAGAAAAGAGGGAAAAATTAAAGAATGGGGAGGAAAAAAGAAATGAAGTAAGAGGATAGTAAGGAAGTGAGTGGTTGGTTTTTGTGTTGGGGGGGGGGGGAAGGGGGGGGGTGTGAGATATAGGGGGTAGAGGTAACAAAGGTTTTGTTGGGGGGAGGGGAAGGGGGAGGAAAAGGGAAGGATTAGGGGGGGGGAAGGAAAAAAAAGAGGACACCAGTATCATGAAGGCATAATTGGGGGGATATTTTTGAGTTTAAGGAGAACCAAAATACATCACATCACATCATATTGGTGTGAGCTGGAAAATTAAATGATTTGCTATTATTTATTTCAAAATGTGTTTACCTTTGTTAAAAGTTAAAGATCAGTTTGCATTAGTGATTTACCAATTTAAAATAATGCTAAAAAATTAAGAAGACCAATAACCCTAGAGATAAATGAATCATCACTCTACAATCAACAAGAAATTTTATTGAGTCACATGCTGTTTGTTCAGAGTAAATGATCAAAAAATGACATTAGAAAAAGACCTCATCTTAAACATGTTTACTAGCTATATGGATAATTTTATCAAGCCTGATTGCAAACTGTATGGAGAATTTGTTTCAACATAAATTAATACCTGGAATTTATATTTCTAACATAAGGAAAGCTGCTTAAAAATTAACAAGATTAAAATAAAAACCACTTGGAATTAATGGATTGCTTAAAGAAATTTGTGAACTTATACATATATTATTCAAATGGAAGTCAATCTCCGATAATGCGCTATTTCTTAAATATTATAAATTTCTATGCACTCTCCCGCCAGTAAGAATTTAAAAAACAAGTGAATCACTTAAGTTTAGAGCATACATTCTATATACACCAACTCTTACAGACCATGCTTAAATCAGGGCTTGAGTCTATTGTGTGCCTGATGTTATAATCAAATATTCAATTGTACAAATCTATTTAACCCATCGCAGGAGAAAGACAGTGTCTCATTTTTAACCACCTACGATTAGACAAACATGACTTATAAATGTAAACTTATTATTATAAAGTGCTGAAAACTTTGAAATTATTCAAACAGAAGTCAATCTCCGATAATGCGCTATTTCTTAAATATAAATTTATAATATTTAAGAAATAGCGCATTATTGGAGATTGACTTCTGTTTGAATAATTTCAAAGTTTTCAGCGCTTTATAATAATAGGTTCACACCTATATATATATATAATTTTCAAGTCAATTTCAACTACAAGAAACTATACAAACAACAAAAATCATCAAGTTAAATAAAAAGACTGCTAACAAGTGATACTTAAACCACAAGTACATATGTAAATTAATTTCAAAATTCTGCAGCTAATATTAAAAAAAAATGTTTTATTATTCTCTTCTATTTTATTTTATTAAGACTATTGTTTAATTTCATTCTTATTTTAATAATTTCAATTTTTAAATTAAATATATTTAACATTTGTGATATATTCACTTTTTTTTTATGTTTTAAATATGTATTAAGTTAGGATGTGTATCATTGCATGCCAAATAAATTAATTTAATATTTTAAATTTATAATGGAAATAAATTTAGTAAGTTAGACAATTATTAAAGACTAGAATTATTAGTCTCACATGTTAAACATCTTAAATAAAACTTGTCCTTATATAGATGTACACATTCAATCAAATATATATATATACGTGTGTGTGTACGTATAATTAGTGTTATAACGATCGAAATGAAATTGAAGATCGAATCTAACCGCAAAAACAATATCTGCAACTACCAGGGCGCCATCTAGGCATTTGAGCCTAGAAAAATTTATAAAGTAGGCAGATACGCGCTGTTAAGATTCCACTTTATTTAAATATTCCGATCGTTAGCCCAAGTCACTAGCTCAGCGGAGACGCAGAGATAAAAATCTATAAATTTTATATCTTAAATATAAAAGAATAAAAGCCACTGCCAGAAATTAACACATAAAAATATTTATTTACGCACATATAAAATAATATTTAAATTTTGAGGAATAAGTTTAACATTTTAGATGTTTATATTAACTTTTAATTTTACATGTAACTAAGTTTCAATGAGTTTAATATTTTATTTAGATAGTCAAGTATGAATAGACTACATAGATCTGCATTTGAAAAGAAAATATTCTTCCCTGATTTAACCTTAGACCAAAAAGTTCGCAGTCAAACTGGCGTCAATCCATCTGATACATTCATGTATTGAATGTAGCATGATACGACAACACAAAATACTATACTGTCAGGAAACGTACATCTGAACAATAAGTAGAAATAGAGAAGACATTGACTCTCCACCAACAGGAATGTGACATCTGTTGGCAAGTAGAACAATAAACAAAAAACTCCATAGGAATGGACTGCGGTCTTCTGCCGACTTACAAACCCATCCATAGGCAAACAGAGGGTGTGTGGCGTATATCTATAATCCTGCACGTAGCGGACCTCATACTACATCTACTAATTACACAAATATATCCAATCCATTGAACCAATTCAACTACGAAATGAATAACCTAAGATTACCCTCCCTTAATATAACTTTACAAAACTATATAGCCATTCACGCCCGACTTAAATTTAACATTTAAATACGTTCGCACAAATGCATTTTATAAAATTTGTTTTAAAATGTTGAGTACAGATCAGCTGCACAGATTCCACGGTCAAAAACATTCCAAATTAAACACAACCGATCAAAATACAAAGTCATCGATAAACGTCACTTGCATAGGGAATATACAAATCCCATTAGCATTCATCGTAAGATGCTTGCAGTGATATCGTTGACATATATTCTAATCGAATGTGAAAACCACAACATTATCAACCGCTAACGAATCTATGCAACGTCTATACCCAACCTTAAATTTCCTCATTTAAAATTTAAACAATAAATATTAATACAAATAAATAATAAATGGAAATGATTTTTTTATCAAACGCAAACATATATAAAATTACACATTATCAATTGAGTTAACACATAAGTCCGAGAAAAGTTCTTTTTATAAAATTTAAATTAACTTATCAATCTTTAAAGTTCTTAATTAATATTATGATTTTAACAATTGTTCAGTTCTATTGCTTATGGTAGAAGAGTCCCTGTTCCCATTGGCAATTCCCACGGAGACTTTCCTGGAAGACCGGTCTGATATTTTGGAGGTAGCATTAGCTGGTTCTGTTCTGGTATCACAGTCTTTGCATTTTTAAAATAAGTGAGTGAGGACGACAAGTGCGTCTTGTCGCTCGACTCACCAAAATCAAGTTGGAAAAAAACTGACTGGAACTCAATATTTTTTCTTTTTATAGTCCTCCTATGGATTCCATGAACAAAAACGTCACTTCTGTTTTTTCGTTATGGTCCGGGCCTTTATTTGCTTCCATTGGTCAAGCTAAAATCTCTTTCTTCTCTTATCTAACTTTTCATCTGACTTTTTAATTAAACAGCTTTTAGATAATTAATAAACAATCATTTCCATTTATAGATTACAGGAATTAATTAATACCTGTTTTTATTTTAACTTACGTTATTTTTTTATTAAAATATTTTTATATTTCAATCTTGTATTTTTTTATTAAAAAAAATACGTTCAAATACTTTTTTTTTTTTTTGTTTATGAAAAAAATATTTTTAAAGTTTAGCATCTGTGCGAATATATATACATTTAACAAACATTTTAATTTTAGCGTTTAGTTTTTTTTCTTTTATTTGCGAACTTTTAAGTTTTTATTTTAAATTAATGTAACGACATATTTATATATCGTTACAGTGTGTATTATTATATGTAATCGAACTTGTTAAATATTTTTATTATTTAAAAAAGTCATCTCTTTATATTAATATTATATATATGATTAGTAATAAGAAGAGGGATTCTGAATTATGAGTTCTCTAGTCTTGTAACATATATATAAAAATGCATACAGGTTTGCACATTAAAGATAGTAAATGCCATCCCAAATATAAATATTTATTTTCTCTAGAAATATATGCATAGGCAAAATAATATCCAATGCTATTTGAGTTCTTAATGTATTATAGTTTGTAGTATACAAAAGAAATGATCATATTTAATTATCTTCATTTACATTATAGGCCAACAATCTTATTTTACAATTACATTTTATTTAGGTCAGTGTGAGATTTTGATACTATTACATTTTTAACTGTCCAATATTATGGAAGAAATGATCTTCATGCAATTTTTTACACAAATCTATATTAATGATAAATATTGTTAAAACAGGCAAAACTCACTATACGTATTGCCACACACAGCAAGCTAGAGTAATCAATGGATGCCAGAAGGCTTGTGCATAAAATCCCCATCTAGTGCCTACTCATCCAATATCCCCAGACTAGTTTCTGGTTTGTGGCCTTCGTCAGTGAGGAGCCTTGGATCTGAGAGCACTGCACCTAGATTCAACCCTCCAGCAGCCACCTCTTATCTTCACTTAACACCTTAATGTTTTTAATTCAAGCCCATTAGCTTATATAGTCATATGGGTCTGAACCCAGTTCAGTACCCATACATTTTGGTGTTCTTGGTTCTTTAATAACCATAGCCACCACTATCCTATTAGGCAGGATTGGTTTTAAGCCAATAAACATCACTTGAGCACCACTTCTTACGCTAGTGTATAACTGTTGTTAAAACAGGCAAAACTCACTATACGTATTGCCACACACAGCAAGCTGGAGGGTTGCATTAAATTCTCAGATCTAGGTGCAGTGCTCTCAGATCCAAGGCTCCTCACTGATGAAGGCCACAAGCCAGAAACTAGTCGGGGGTTATTGGATGAGTAGGCACTAGATTACTCTAGCTTGCTGTGTGTGGCGATACGTATAGTGAGTTTTGCCTGTTTTACCAACAGTTCTACACAAGCATAAGAAGTGGTGGTCATGTGATGTTTATTGGCTTAATGATAAATAGTAATGAAAATTTTAAATGAAAAAAAAGTTATTTTTAGTTTATAATAGCTATTGGTGTCATTACATATTATGATCTCTAAATGTTTTTAATAATGTACATATTATACTGAAAAAACCTTGTTCTTTTTAAATAATTCAATAATTTTTTTTTCTCATGTGTCATAGCATCAGCTAGGAAGCGAACCCGCTAAACCGGACAACTGCTTAAAGCAGCTGTCGCAGACCTCTCGACCACCAATGCTTGACAAATAATTCAATATTTGTTGTTATATAATTTTTTAGTTTTATTCATTTATTTATATGCAAAAAAAAAACAACCACCATATAATGGACTGCAACAAGAACAGGTATCTATTCTATTGCTATCTACAACAATTTGATTTTTTATTGTTAATGGATAATTATTTCTATTTCATAATGGTGAAGCAAGAACTTGTCTATTTAAAATTATCTAATCTAAACAAATTTAGATGTATCTTAAACTGGAAATGATTAATATTTTATTTTAAAAGGTAATGTTGAAATTGAGGATGGCCAACAACAACAACAAAAAAGTCAAATTGTGTATAGTATATAAAACATATAATTACAAGTATTGATTTCTTTTATTGAATGCATTACTCCAGGTACTCCAGGATTATTCTATTAAAATAATACTTGAATGTTATTGGGAAATTGGGGGGGGGGTAATCTTCAGCAGTTAACATTTTAATCTTTATTTATTTTTTCTATAATTAGTTATTCATTTTTTTTTCATTATTAATTAAGCCATGATTCATTAATTTGAATAATTTGACATTAACTAACTTGAATGAATAGCATGAACATTATAACACTTATTTTATAATAATTTAATGACTAAAACAACTTCCATCTTGGGTGGAATATTAATTAATACTATGTAAAACATTATAAAAGGCCAGTTGTTGGTTTATTCTAAATATTAAATTTAAATTAAAGATTAATAATTATAGTGTATGTATGAAAATTTGTGTGTTGGGATTTTATTTCTAATTATATGTAGAACTATTTCCACTATTAGAATTAAATATTAAAAGTCTTTGGAAAAATCTAAATTTCTTAAATACATTCAACTGTTAATAATAGCACAAAGGTTATTATATAATTCAACATTTCAAATGGTTTTATTCTCTTCTCTTCTTCACGTGTTGCTATTCTAACCAGTGTTTGTATCAAGTGTGTATGATCTATGTAAAAACAATTACAAAGTAGAAATTAGATAAATTATTAGATTTAGTGAGTTTTAGATCATTGCTATTCTTGAATGTATTGGCAATTTGGTTATTAAATCAGTACCACAGTTGATTATTACATTGAGACAATAAAGTTCTTATGGGGAATCATGAGAAAAAAATAAAAACTTTTCTCTCCATGAGAAAGACAGATCTTAGTCAGCAAAACCAAGTACAAAATTAATTTTAGTTTTTAACTGGGAAAACTATTATGGTTAAAATATTAATAGTAATTGATATGAAAGATTTCCATATCTCATTAATTTTGTAAGCATTCAGGTTTTATAGATGTTATAATTAATTAATTATTAAGACAATTCATTTTTATATTTTATTTATTAAATCTATTCGATCATTTGAATGAAATCATTGTGCCCAACTTGCCACTTAGTTGAACTTTATGTGATTTGTCAAATAGTTAATCTTAAGATAATTTTATATTACTAGACAAAACATGCTCCCGGCTTAATCATTAAAAGGTGATCATTGTCTCTTATTCCTCTGCCTCAGTGAAAAGGAAAATATAGTATAGGATTAGCAACTTTGCAAATTTGATAAATGGTTACAAAATATATATAATTCATTAGGTCAACTTAAGTTGTCACATCCAAATAAGTTTGATATAGTAAAAGACAGTTATGAATAATTATTTTTTATTCATGTACAAATTTATTTTTCATAATTTACATTTAATGTGATATTATATAATTTACAACAAATCAATTACAAAAATGTGATTCAGTATTATGCTTATCTGATATGCTTGTGTAACATAATGAAATCATTATTTCAATAATCAATTTTTTTTTTTCATTTTACTTGTCTGTCTTTCAATTACCACATTTATATACAGTACATAGCAACATGATGCACAGATATACAAATAAATAGCTTTTTAATTATTAGACATATTATAATATAATAAATTAAGTTTAATAAATTTGTTGCTACTTCAGCATTAATAAGTCTTGTGGCATAATTTGTTAGCACATATGCCTCCATGTCCCCAACTAGATGTTAGAACACCAGCTGGGTAAAACTTAGAGAATTTTTCTGATTCTAAACAAGCTTATAATTTTTCTTTCAGTTAACCAAGTAATAGCTAAATCAACTAACTCCCTGGAAATTGGTTAGTTCCATATGAATAATGTGTTCTTCATTATTTCTTTTTGAATATTGTTGAAGAGGATTTTATGTCCTACTTTTTTCAGAATTTTGATCATTTTTATTTAATAATAAATCTTAGAATTAGTTTGAGGATAGGAAGAATTGAGTTGTACAGAATGTTTGACTCCATGCTTATCAATTTAAATATCTGAACCAAAAAGCAATTATGTAACATAGTTCATGTAAATTTGGTGATTGTACCTTGGCTATAAAAGGTTTTGCAAAATAAAAGTATAGTATATATTTTATGATTATTATAAATTGATTAATGGAAATTTGATATATCAAATATGTGAATGTATTGCATTATTTACTGCCTGATGTAGTATATATTTGAATTTTTAAAAAAAAGTAATTCTGGAAACTTACGTTGACATTAATAATGCATATTAGTATCTGTTTTTTTTTTTTTTTAATGCTTTTTAAAAACTTTTAAACTGAAAATGCATGTGCCAATATAATAATTTTAAATAATATGTTTAATCAAAAAAAATTATAAAACATATACATTCCAACATATTTTAAAACCTTATTTTGAACAAGAAAGACAATCCTTATTGTATATATGTAGTAACTAAGTCTGTAAAAAGAAGTATGCTATTGACAGACTTTTGGATTCTTCACTGAAATTGTAAAGAAACTTGAGCAGGGCAAATTTTTAAGATCTATTCTACATATTTTTGTAATTACAACAATTAATATACTGTAAATGTTTTTGTAACAAATGAATATGGATATCATGCATTAGCATTGTAGTTTTATTGAATTGCATGTTTGTGTTCAGAACAATGAAACAATTTTTTTTTTGTCAAAAGTTGAATAGTTTCTCACTTAGTCATCAATTGGATTTTCTTGAAAGCGAAATGAAACAGAGTATGTATGAATATTTTTTCTTTACCTATATCTGACAGACAGAAAAAAATATTTTCATTCCCTCAAAGCATACAATGACTCAACATTAGTTGCTAAAAATTTCTAAGTTTTAGTTAAAAGTAGTCATTCACTAAACAAAGGAAAACTAAATACTCCAAAAGAACTGTTAAACATTAAAGTTATGTTTTGATATTATAAAAGTAGAAGATAGAATAACAATTGATTTAAAAAGTGGGCATATATTTTACTAGAAATGCAAAGAACATGAATAAAAAGAATAATAATGTTGTGATTATTATGTAAAGAGCAATGAAAACTAGTTATCAAACTCAGAAAATTGTGAAAGATTCATAATTCAGATTAAAGCCATAAATTCTTATTCTGATAAAGAAGTGCACAGCTTTTACGTAGAAATACTGATGTTTTAGAATAGATCGAGTGATGTTTAAAATTATCATATAAGTGTTTGCAGATGAAAATGTAATGAATAAATATAAATATAGAGACAAAAATGATGGAGAAAAAAGCTATATTATGAATTCTGATTATGGAAACATATTATTCAAGATATAGAGGAAAATAAATTATATTATGATTTATTTTTTAATAAAATTTGAAGAATAAATAAATGCCCAAATGAAGACATAATGGAGTATTTTGATTAACAAAATACATATACTTAAAAGTTTTTAATATGATTAATAAACACAGCACATGAAATACTGATCAATTAAATTTTAGTGCAAAACTAGAACAAAATGTATTTAGAAATACTTTGCTAAGATTGAACTTCAGAAATATTGCAATTAATTAGTTTATAAATTGTGACTATGATTTTGAAGATTATTAAGATTTGACTACAATAACAAAAAAATAACTACTAAGAACAATTTTTTAAATAGTAGAAACAGAAAAAAAGGCCTGCATTTAAACAGTAAATTCTATAAAAACAAAAAAAATACTTAATTGTAATTATTAATTAGAGAAAATATAACTTACTATTAAAAATTTTCGGCTGAACGTTTTCGAGGAACCATGCCTCATACTCATAGCCTTCATGAAAAGTGTAATAAATATATGCAAATGTAAATATTCAAATAAGCTACTGTTACTTAGCCCATTTTTTCGAGATCTCGAAGCATGTGTCCTTTCTGTTAATGGCATGGATGTCTCTATTAATATAGAATGCCTCCTTTATTTTTCTCCTGTAATCATTTGGCTCTGAACATAAAATAATGGGGTTGGCAGGTATGAAGTTGTGCCCAGATTGTTTACTATGTTCGAAAAATACAGAGGATGTGTTGCTGTTCGTTTGAGCTCTGTTGAATGTGTAACGATGTTGAGCCAATCTGGTATTAATTGTGGCTTTCGTTTCCCCATAATATGTAGCGTGGCATCCGGCTTGAGGGCAGGAAATAGAGTACACCACGTGTGGGGTGAGCGATCGATCAATGTGGTCTTTAGAGTTATTGATCAACCTATTGGAATTGGGTGGAGTTCTGAATATTATGTTGAATTTATTGTTTAAAGTTTTCGTTAGTTTGCTGGATATTTTAGGGATGTAGGGGATTGTTATTCTAGGTAGATTAGTGCGAGGTAATTTATTGTTTATTGTACTATTAAATTTCATGATTTTCTTTTTAATGGTTTTATATTTGAATCCTGCTGCCAATAGATCTTTAGTATAATTGTTTATATTTTCCTTCCTATGTGCTTCGTATTTACACAGATGAAAGTTTCTAAACAAAAATGCATTAAGACCTGCAAATTTGTGCGATGCGGGTGAGTTAGAGTTAGGGTGGATACAGCTGCGAATTTCAAATGGTTTAACAATCATTTTGTAATCTATTGAGTGGCGATTTCTCGATAAAGAGAGGTCGAGATATTTGAGTTCTTTATTATTTTCATATGTGATAGTGAATGATAGTTTGGTTGAGTTTTGTAATTCACGTTGTATATTTAAAATATTATTTTTAGAGGTTATGATGAAAATATCGTCTACATATCGTATATATATGAAGTCTAGGTTAGTGTTGAAGTATTTTGGAATGATGGATTGCTCGTATTTATTTAAATATATACTAGATAAAACACCACTAATAGGAAGGCCCATGGGCCAACCATCTTGCATTGTGTACCATTTGTTTTCGAAGAGTGTAAATATATGGGAATCAAGCCATGTCAAGAAGGCCATAATAAATTTAATTCTTTCATTAGGACAAGATACTCGTAACAGCTCTTCGTGTATAATTTGGATGGATGCTTTTCTATTAATTGATCCGTATAATTCCTTCACATCCATCGTAGCCATAACAGAACTATGAGAGATTTGAGTATTTTTAATTCTGGAGATGAATTGAAAAGACGAATTTATCGTGTAAGAGCCAAAATTAAGGTAATCTATAATTAATTGATTGACTAATTTGGCTGCATCAAAATAATGCACGCCAGCGAAGTCCATCATCAATCTAAGCGGTTCGCCTGGTTTATGTAGTTTTGAATTGGCAAACATTCGGGGGGGGGGGGTCTAGTGGCAGAAGGATAAATCCTGTAATACTCAGATTTAGTAATCCCTTTATCCCTAAAAGTCCGAAGCACGTTATTAATGAATTTATCTCGGTCTAGTTTAATATTAAAAGTGTTATCATGTACTAACTTTAATATTTTAATTTGGTCGTGCATTTTATTTTTGTAATCGGTGTTATTTAATAAAACAAAGCGATTGCCTTTGTCTTCTTTGAGACAAGTAATATTGTGTGTTTTGAAATATTGTTTAGTATTTAACACACTTTTATTCCATGCTTTATCTTCTTTATCAACCAAATTGTTATTTAATAGTTTAGCTATATCGGTGATGATAGCGTCTCTTTGTATGTTGTTAATGAGACACGCTTCGATATCCGCTATTAGTTCAAGTTTAGGGGATGTCCAACTTCCTCCTACGTATTTAGGTCCGAGGGATAAAATTTTCTTGATTTCATATGGTGGTATAATTGAGGTTTTGTTAACGAATGCGTCTATAAAATAAAAATCGCTGCAGGATTAATATAGACGCGTTCGTTAACAAACCTCAATTATACCACCATATGAAATCAAAAAAATTTTATCCCTCGGACCTAAATACGTAGGAGGAAGTTGGACATCCCCTAAACTTGAACTAATAGCGGATATCAAAGCGTGTCTCATTAACAACATACAAAGAGACGCTATCATCACCGATATAGCTAAACTATTAAATAACAATTTGGTTGATAAAGAAGATAAAGCATGGAATAAAAGTGTGTTAAATACTAAACAATATTTCAAAACACACAATATTACTTGTCTCAAAGAAGACAAAGGCAATCGCTTTGTTTTATTAAATAATACCGATTACAAAAATAAAATGCACGACCAAATTAAAATATTAAAGTTAGTACATGATAACACTTTTAATATTAAACTAGACCGAGATAAATTCATTAATAACGTGCTTCGGACTTTAGGGATAAAGGATTACTAAATCTGAGTATTACAGGATTTATCCTTCTGCCACTAGACCCCCCCCAATGTTTGCCAATTCAAAACTACATAAACCAGGCGAACCGCTTAGATTGATGATGGACTTTGCTGATGCATTATTTTGATGCAGCCAAATTAGTCAATCAATTAATTATAGATTACCTTAATTTTGGCTCTTACACGATAAATTCGTCTTTTCAATTCATCTCCAGAATTAAAAATACTCAAATCTCTCATAGTTCTGTTATGGCTACGATGGATGTGAAGGAATTATACGGATCAATTAATAGAAAGCATCCATCCAAATTATACACGAAGAGCTGTTACAGTATCTTGTCCTAATGAAAGAATTAAATTTATTATGGCCTTCTTGACATGGCTTGATTCCCATATATTTACACTCTTCGAAAACAAATGGTACACAATGCAAGATGGTTGGCCCATGGGCCTTCCTATTAGTGGTGTTTTATCTAGTATATATTTAAATAAATACGAGCAATCCATCATTCCAAAATACTTCAACACTAACCTAGACTTCATATATATACGATATGTAGATGATATTTTCATCATAACCTCTAAAAATAATATTTTAAATATACAACATGAATTACAAAACTCAACCAAACTATCATTCACTATCACATATGAAAATAATAAAGAACTCAAATATCTCGACCTCTCTTTTATCGAGAAATCGCCACTCAATAGATTACAAAATGATTGTTAAACCATTTGAAATTCGCAGCTGTATCCACCCTAACTCTAACTCACCATGCATCGTACAAATTTGCAGGTCTTAATGCATTTTTGTTTAGAAACTTTCATCTGTGTAAATACGAAGCACATAGGAAGGAAAATATAAACAATTATACTAAAGATCTATTGACAGCAGGATTCAAATATAAAACCATTAAAAAGAAAATCATGAAATTTAATAGTACAATAAACAATAAATTACCTCGCACTAATCTACCTAGAATAACAATCCCCTACATCCCTAAAATATCCAGCAAACTAACGAAAACTTTAAACAATAAATTCAACATAATATTCAGAACAGATCCAATTCCAATAGGTTGATCAATAACTCCAAAGACCACATTGATCGATCGCTCACCCCACACGTGGTGTACTCTATTTCCTGCCCTCAAGCCGGATGCCACGCTACATATTATGGGGAAACGAAAGCCACAATTAATACCAGATTGGCTCAACATCGTTACACATTCAACAGAGCTCAAACGAACAGCAACACATCCTCTGTATTTTTCGAACATAGTAAACAATCTGGGCACAACTTCATACCTGCCAACCCCATTATTTTATGTTCAGAGCCAAATGATTACAGGAGAAAAATAAAGGAGGCATTCTATATTAATAGAGACATCCATGCCATTAACAGAAAGGACACATGCTTCGAGATCTCGAAAAAATGGGCTACGTAACAGTAGCTTATTTGAATATTTACATTTGCATATATTTATTACACTTTTCATGAAGGCTATGAGTATGAGGCATGGTTCCTCGAAAACGTTCAGCCGAAAATTTTTAATAGTAAGTTATATTTTCTCTAATTAATAATTACAATTAAGTATTTTTTGTTTTTACATATAAGGAGAAATTAAAACCATATTTAAATTCTATAGTAACATGAACTAATATATATAGAGAAAAGAAAGAAAGAAATTTGAAAATAATTATAAGTTATATATTTAGAAAAACTGAATGTGCAGAATTTTGTAAAATAATGAAGAAAAGAATTATTAATAACATGAGAAAATATGAATATAAAATTGTAAGAAAATTTATAGAATAAAACTTTAAAATTATAAAATATATTGTTATTGAAACAAAAAGTTATTTCAGCACTAAAGAAAAATTGTTGGTATAGTTGTTTAAAACATAGAGACAACATATGCTGTATAAAATAGTTATGTATTAAAAAATATCTAAGCAGTATAGCAAATAATTGGATGAATGCAATTGTAACAATGGTATTTAACATAGGCAGAGACTTATTAGCCTTTTATCCATTGTACATAAGATATTTAGTAAGATCATTGCCAATCATTTCCAGAGAATTTTGAATTTGATCCAAATAAAAAGAACAAATTGAATTTAAATATGGTTATAAAACTGGATTGTAAAATGATAAAAAGACTCATGGGTAAGTTACCATGTTGCATTGGATATAGATTTGAAATCTACATTTGATATAATAAACATTACTGATGTAATTAAATCTTTGGGATGCAGAAAGAGTGTATGATAGAAATTATTCTATCTTTCCGAAATTTTATAGAAGTTTTAATTAAAATAAGAAACAATGAAATAAAAAATATCTGAGATAATATATATCTGCATTGTTTTTGCAAATATTGCTTCAGAATTTCCAGGAAATGTTTCAAGAGTTTGTTGAGTGAAAGCAGAAAAAAACTGAACTAAAGATAAATACTTAAAAGATCAAAGAAAAGTTCTCCAAACAAATAATAAAAAATAAAGATTGACAGTAATGAATTAGAAGTTAACATTTATGAATACTTTACTCACTTGTTAACATAGATGGTAACACAGTGGATAAAATTAATCATGAATTAAACTTGAATATATAGCTTTCCAAAGAAAATAATTTAAAAATAATTATGTCTTTATGTTTGAGGAGAAAAGTGATTATTTTAGTGCTTACTTATGTGTATATATATATATGTGAGACTTAGACTTGAGCAACTTCACAAATTAATAAGAAGAGATGAAAAGTAATTATTGAGAGAATTATGAGATTAGAATGAAACTATGCTGGACATATTACTAGAAGTAATATTAGCTGGCCAATCAAAGTGCTAACCTGAATTCCAAGAGATTTAGAGAATCCACAAAGAAGAGATGAGAGGAGATGGATGAATAAGCTAAAGAAATTTGTTGGAATGATGTATGAAGAAAAGCTATGAGTCAAAAGTACTGATAAAAAGATTTTTAGCATATAATGAATTATTAATATTTAAATGTGATGTGATTAAATTAGATTTCCATTTATGAATTTCAACTACATATAAAATTTGTGTACAGTATTGTCAATAAAAATTAGAAATTGACTTCACTTTAAATGTACTTAATATTTTCAGCACAAGTAAGAATTTATTTAGCAAGGTTTCTCTAGTTTATAAAAATGACCATTAAACTTATTAAACAATTAAATAATCCTCTCTCTCTATCTAGCTAAAAATGATAATAGTAACAATAAAATACTAGTTTTCTACTTCACCTTTGAGTAGTAAGTAATTTAAATTGCACTTTACGCAAAAAAGTAAAGCTTGGCTAAAATATTATTAAAGAGTTATATGGCTAAGCGCTTTCAGAGAACTTAAGTCTCCATATTCATAGCCTACTATAATTGAAGTTTAGCGGTGATTTATGCTATGAATACGGAGACTTAAGTTCTCTGAAAGCGCTTAGCCATATAACTCTTTAATAATATTTTAGACAAGCTTCACTATTTTGGGTAAAGCGCAATTTAAATAGTAACAATAGTTAATTTCATTTTGCTCAAAATTTATGCATCATCTTTATTTGATAGAAGGATAAAAATGAATTGAGCTTTGTCTATATATGTATCATATTTTTCTCACAGATGTATCAATATATAATACATTGTTTTCGAGTGCTATTATTCTCTTTTTTAGGTATTGCTGGCTTGACCAATGACAGTATTAGCATGGGAATTGAACTTAGGATGTTTTCTTAAAGGCAATTGTCAGTAGAAATTTTTATATTTATTTGAGGATCTTCCTAAATTTAACATAGAATAGTTTGATTAATGGCCAATTTATATTGATTAGATAAGCAAGAATCACAGTAAAACTTTAAATTCCGCTGAATATTGTGATATTTTCTATTATCAAATGATTATGTTGTGTCTATCTCTAAACATTTGTCATTATTAGTCAAGTACTTTTATATTATGTTTTCTTCTACATCATGTTATCTCTTATTTCACTAATGTTAAAATATATAAAAATGTGTAAGCAGTCTTGCAAAACAAAATGTTTCTTTAATTTCCATATATATTTTCATAATACAAGAAGTGTTTTTGTACCAATTTCAGACATTAACATGAGTCATCTTTAGTAAACATTAAATTCCCAATTACATTGTTTTTTTGTTTTTTTTTGGTTAAGATGTTGATGTCCAGTTTATCATATTTTGTTTTATAAGAGAACATTCAGTTCTATCATTCTTTTAAAACCATTGGCTTAAAGATTGTGACTGGTCTGCTTTTTAAAATTTTTGTCATTGTTTGTAGATTCATTAGTCTAAAAATTAGGTTGCATGATTAAAAACATGTTTTTATCTTTTAGTATATTAAAAAATAAACTTGTTAACCTTGGACTCAGCATTCATACTAATGGACACTTCTGAGCATGAAAGCCATGTCATATTACAATAATACTTTTTGTTTTACAGCCTTCTGACCAACAATACATAACTTGAGATTTTTATTCTTTATTTAATATTAATTAATGCATATTTACTGACTTGTACAGGATGGCTGTCAGAAAACTTTTTAAGTTGTCTTACTACCTGAAAAAAATTCCAAGTTTTATCAAGCTAGATTTAAACTTCAGATCTTTAGTATGGCATGTACTTGCACTATCAGTATAATTTTTTTTTAAATATATTAAATCATGCTTCAATATGTTGATTCCTGTCCATTATAATTTAGTGCCTGAGTAAGATCCTCATACCTTCTACTTTGATATGTGAAATGGATTATTGGATTAGATTTCAGTTAATGCTTATGAAAACTTATTTATAAAATAATAACTATAAAAAATAGTGGATATTTGAATAATTGTTTGGGGGAAAAAATATTTTTGATAAAATATTTTATGCATTTGTAATCATAGTTTTGACATTTTTTATCTTCATGGTTTCTTATTTTTGATTTCATTTATTATTAGTTTAAGTTATTTCATTATCATTTGATATGGTATATAAAATTTTAACTCAATATATATATATTGCAATGTAAATTGTACAAAAAAAAAAAAGATATTGTCAGAATATTAATTGGTAATTATAATTATATTGTGATCTGACTTAAAGATATTTAAAAAATATTAATGATTTTAAAGATAGCAGTCTTGCCATACTCTCAACGTTTTTTTTTTTTGATATGTCAAAGCGTTAACCGGGAAACGAACCTGGGTCAGCTGCTTTGAAGACAGCTATGCCAACTAACTTTTTAACATGAGCCATTTTGTTTACCCTACCTCTTCTTAAAGAGCTGCAATGAAAGAATGAAAAATATGAATTGCAATGGATATATTTGAATATTTATTCTAGTAATAGAACATAATAAAATCTGTATATATATATCCCAATGAAAATAAAAATTCCCTTAAAAATAAATAAATAAAAACAAAAAATTATTTTGTCAGTTATGATTTATTAACAAATTTTTATAGTATGGCTAAATTCAAAAACAATGTTAAAATACTTATTTTTCTTCTCTTAAAGCCATCAAAATATTTGTTTGCAAATTACAAAAGAAAATAAAAAATGTGTTTATGTTTATCATGATAAAAACAGCCATGAGATTGGGATCAAAGAGTCATATTTGGCTGGAATTGCTTGCTGACCCTTGTTTTAGGTTATTAATATATTTATAATTTTTTTTTTCTTGACAACTTTTTTTATAATATATTTGTGAATTATTTTAAGTAACATGCAAACAATTAAATAATTAGTAAACTTAATTTTTTTAAATAATTAATAAACTAATTTGTAAAAATTGATTACTTTGTTTAAAATATTTTAAGAATAATGGGCAAATAAACAATCATGTGATGTTTCATTTTTGATTAATGGATATACATTGTATACTTATTAAACTTTCATTTTACTGTTAGCTTTTTTTAAAAATAAATTATTTTAATTTTTATACTAATCAATAATTATTAAGATTGATTATATAATTTGATGTTAAAAGAAAATAAATGATATAATCTCAAATTTTTATGAAATATTAATACAGTACAATATGGATTTATTATATAATATAATAAAGGTTTTTATGGCAAAGGATATCAATAAAGTTTTCAGATATTTCCATATATGTGATTCTTTATTATTGCATCAGTATTTTAATCAGAATTCACTTATCTTTTTTTTTTAATAATATTAGCTTATTAAGAATTGATGAAGCATCCAGTTTTCTGATACCAGTGCCTTTAATAATAATAGTTAAGAATAAGAGGACCCATGTCTCATACAGTAGTGCTACCAAGTGCAATTCATTATAATCAATGGATGCAGGAAGGTTTGTACATAAAATCTCTATCTAATGCCTACTTATCCAACATCTCCAGACTAGTTTCTAGCTTATGGCTTTCATCAGTATGGAACCTTGGATTTGAGGGCACTGCACTTAGATCTTAAGATTTAATGCAACCTTCCAGCAGCCCCCTTTTTTCTATTTGGATAACTATAAAGCTAGGAGCCCAAGATGAAAACACCATAATGTTTCCAACCCAAATTCATTTGCTTGTGTAGTCATATAGATCTGAACTCGAGTTCAGAATCCATAAATTTTGGTGTCTTGTTTTTTAAAAGCTAGCATTACCATTATCCTATGGGCTGGATAGATATAAAACCATCAAACATCACATGATCACCATTTCATATGATTACACATGCTGTTAATAAGAGTATCAAACACTTCATTCAGTAGTACCACAAAGTGCAAGCCTTTGTAATTAATGGATGCAGGAAAGTTTGTCCATAAAATCTTTATCTAGTGCCTACTCATCCAATATCACCAGATTAATTTCTAGCTTGTGGTTTTCATCAATGGAGGAGCATTGGATTTGAGAGCACTGCATTTCGACTTAGTTAACTATAAAGCTAGGTGCCCAAGATGAAAACGCCATAATGTTACATTAGATCCTAAGGTCTAGGTGCAGTGCTCTCAAATCCAATGCTCTTCATTGATGAAAACGACAAGCTAGAAACTAGTCAGGTTGTTGGATGAATAGATACTAAATAGGGGTTTTATGTACAAACCTTCCTGCATCCATTGATTATGAAAGTTGGAAGAGTATAAAACACAAGTTGAAGAAATCATGGAAGAGTTGATTGGGGATGAGTACAAGGACTGGTACAAAGAAGTAGAAAATGTGGCAAATAGGGTTTTAGGTGAGAATATTCAGAAGAATAAAAGAAATAAAAAAATAAGAATTAGTAAAAGTGTAAAAGAGAGGAAAGAATCATGCAGAGAATATAAGTGTGCTATTAAGAACAAGGAAAGTGAAAAAGATATTAATGCTAAATGGGAAAAGTACTTAGACAAGAAGAAGTTGACTAAAATAGATCATTATAGAGAGAGAATGAAATTGAATAGTAAATTTTTGGAGGATAGTAATAAAAGTGGAAGAGATGGGAGTGAAAAATTTTGGAATTACATTAAAAAGAGAAATGTAGGAAAGAGATAGTATTACTAGATGATGAGAGAATAGAGTGTAGCTCTAGAGAAGATTTAGAGAGAATCTTAAATAAATATGTAATGAATATAGAAAAGTTGTTAGATGTGAAGGATAGAGTGATAAAAAACATAAAAGCATATAGTAATGGTAATATTAGGTTTACAAAAAATGAACTGAATGAGGTAGAGAAGAAATTGAAAAGTGGAAAGGCAAGAGGTTTAGATGGATGGGCAGCAGAGATGGTAATAAATTTAGGATATAGGGCAAAAGTAAAGTTATTATCCTGTTTTAATAAGATGGCACAGAATAGAGTTTTTCCAGTAGTGGGATTAATACAAGAGTAAGATTATTATTTAAAGGAAAGGGTAAGGATCATAGAAAGTTAAATAATTATAGACCGATAGCAGTAACATCAGTTTTATATAAAGTTTTCTCATATATGGTGGTAGAAGAGTTGTAAAATGGATGGAAGGGAATAATGTAGTGGGGGAAATGCAAGGAGATTTTAGATTAGATAGGCATATAGGAGATAGTTTATTTGTAATTACACAACTTATGGATATGAGTAGAAATTCAGGTAAACAGTTATATATGAGTTTTACGGATGTAGAGAAGGCATATGATAGAGTAAATAGAAATAGATTATGGATAAGTTTAGCAAATTTGGGAATGGATGAAGCTTTAATGGGTATTATTAAGAAATTATATGAAAATAATTATTATATATATCAATTAGGGAATATTGAATCAGTTAAAGTTAAAAATGGTATGGGACTAAGGCGAGGATGCCCTATGTCACCTATTTTGTTTGTGTTGTGTTATATTTAAGTGAAATGGAAAGAGCAATAGAAAGATTAGGAAAAGGGATAGAGATACCATTAATAGGTAGTAAGGGAATATATATTTTGTCAGGTCTTTTTTTTTTGTGGATATTTTTTTGTATGCAGAAAAAAGAGAAGATATGGAAGTTATGCTGATGACATGTGCAAGGGTGCAAGGATGGGTAAAGAGATGGGGATTAAATTTAGTGAAGAAAAATCAAATATAATGATGGTTAATACTGGAGAAAGGCAAAATGTAGAATTATTATTGGGAGTTATTAAGTTAAATGTGGTGAATAGATATAGTTATTTGGGAATTATTTTAAGGAATCAGAAAAATTATTTGGATGAAAGGGATTGATAAAGAAATTAACAGTGTTTTCATATAATAAATATGATGTAGCTAGAATTATATGGGAGTTGCAGTAGCAGGGTTAACATATGGTAATGATGCATTGTGTTAATAAAGGGGTATTAGATTATTTAGAAAAAGTTCAAAAGGAAGTAGGAAGACATGCATTGGATGCAGATGCAAGGGAGGCAATTCAAGGAGAAATGGGATGGTCAAGTTTTCATATGAGAGATGCAAAAAGTAAAATGAAAATGTTTGGTAGATTGCAATTTATGGATAATAAAAGCCAAAATTATGAGTAAAGTGCAGGTAACAAGATGGGTGAGAAAGGTAATGCGGTATGCAAGAAGATTTGGCTAAAGAATTTATATCAGTATATTTGTACAAAAGATGGGATGATTGTGTTAAGAGGATTGTTGAGTGTTATAGTAGTAAGGAATGGGATAAAAGAATAGATTTATTAATAAAGAATAGGGAGTTAGAGAGATGGAGAAATAGTATGGAGAGTAAAAAGAGTTTAAATATATATAGAAATAAGCAGAATATGAGGTGCGAGTTAATATATGATAATAGTAAGGAAAGTAGTTTATTGTTGAAGGCTCGAACGGGATCTTGAGCTACAACAGAATAGACATGTAAATGGAAAAATATGAGTGATTTATTTTGTAAATTATGTGAAGAAGGAATAGAAAATATTAGGCATTTGTTAACTGAATGTAAATGCTTGAAAACAGAAAGTGTACATATATTGAAGGTATGGAAAAATAAATATGAAAAAAGTGATTATACAGAAAGTGAATTATTGGTTTTTATGCTGGGTTTGGGAAAAGATAAGGGGGATTTAGATATGAAGGCTATAGAGTTAACAAAGATTATGTTGTGGAAATGTTGATGGAGCAGAATATGGGAAAATTTAGAGTAGGGAATGGAAATTAAAGTGGCTAACAGGTTTATCTGGGCATAATTGCTGAGATATTCTTGACTTCGTTTAAGGAGAAGCCTCAGTATATCACAACACATCACATTACTCTTGTTAACAGCATGTGTAAGGATGTGAAATGGGTAATCATGATATTTCAATGATTTTATACCTATTCTGCCCATAGGATATTGGTGATTGGTTTTTGAAAACTCAAAGACACAAAATATATGGATGCTGAGCTGAGTTCAAATCTATGTGATTGTACAAGAAAATAGCTCTTGGGTTGGAAACACTGGTGTTTTCTTCTTGGGCTTCTAGCTTTATAGTTAACCAAATAGGTAAAAGGTGGTTGCTGGAGGGTTGCATTATGTCCTACAGTCTAGATGCAGTGCTCTCAAATTCAAGACTTCTCACTGATGAAAGCCACAAGCTAGAAACTAGTCTAAGAATGTTGGATGAGTAGCCACTAGATAAGGATTTTATGCACAAACCTTCCTTCATCCATTGATTACAAAGGCTTGCACTTTACTGTATGGAGAGTTTGGTATTCTTATTAACAGCATGTGAAAACATATGAAATGGTGATCATGTAAATAGTACTTACTACTGACATAACCATATTATCCAGATAAGGATAAGTGAAATCTTATTAAAATATCAATCTATAATAATAGACGACAACATGAAAACTTTTTAAATAAAAAATCAGACTTATATATAGAACATTAATAGACACTAATGTATTATTGCTATGTTCACAGGTTTAAAGCAGAGTATTTTATCATTAATGATATTTTATCTGAATTAATATTAAACTGGATTCTTTGTCTGCTAATATATTGTATAGAAATGAGTAATGACTTTTTTCAGCATAACATAAAAATATTGAAATATTTTATCAATGCTTTCTAATATTTTGAAAATATGGTAAGATCTGTCATAATTATTTTCAGGTCATTGGTTGTGATAATATTGAATTTATAATTGAAGGCTATATCTCCATTGCATTAAGCATGCAAAATATTTGAAGAGAAGCAGACTTGATAAATAAATAAAAACAATATAGAGAGAATTTGATTCTATTTACATTATGAAGATTATCTCAAACAAAGTTTATTGATTTTTTTTTCATTGGTAGAATATAGATGAGGATGTAATTTTATTGAAAAGCTGCAATTAGGCAAAATATTGAAATCCTTCAGAAAAAAGGAAATTAAGGCAGCATCTCAAGATATGTAATAAATTGAAGGAGTAATACTCAATATGGAAATGATTTCATGATTTATGGATTAGTTTTGTATAGAGATTACAAAACATCTTTCATATTTTGTCTTCTTTTTTTTTTTAATAGAACATATATTCATATGTGCTGTATAAGTACAAGAGCATTAATATCAAGCAAATCATTATCTTATTAACATAATATATATAGCAAATAAATAAACAATTTGTAATAATATATCTTATAGATGAATTATATAGTAAGAGATGAGATAGTAATGATATTTTAAATATCATTGCGAGGATATTAAATCAAGATAGTTATTTGTTATTTAATATATAATTTGTATTAATAATAATTTTTAACTAAAATTGGTGATACTTAAGGAGTGATCTATGAAAAGTAAACAGATATCTATCAAAAGATTTAGCCTTTTCAAAAAAAATGATGAGTAATAAAACTGAATCAACCATAGCCAAATTTTGATACTAGATTAAATTTTTATTGGGATAGTGGTTATGTTACAGTATTGCAGCAGTGATAAAGTTATTGCACTCAGTTGCTCACCACACCTTTGGAAAGAGAATATAACTTATATACACAGTGAATAAGATAGATTACATGGCTTGCACAATTTGGCTGATTAAATTGCCTTTATTGGTGTGATATTAAATGAGATTAGTTAATTTTTCATATAGCTGATTGAGTTCCCACTCTCAAAGTTTTTGTAACCTCCAATTAAGTTTAATATGAGATAAATTAGTTTATTAATTTATTTAGTTTCTGAAATTGTTTAAAAATTCAAGAATTTCTATATCAGTTTAAAAATTTGCATCAGGCACCTATATGTACTTACACGTGACTAGATACATACTGAGTATGTTTAACATTTTAATAACCTGTATTTTAATTTTTTTAGTTTAAATAATATAAATACCAATTTTTTAGGATATAAAACTAAAAAATAAAGAATATGGTTAAATGTTTTTATTTAGATTCTTTGTTTAAATAATGTTATTTAATTTTTATATGTATGCTGATTTAATGTGTTATAATCTTCATGTTGATTTTTTAATGGAATAAAGTGAAGATTTTATTTTAATTTTTAAGCACACATAATACATGTTTGTTGATTTAATCTAGCATTCAGAGTGGCTACTTCAATTGTCTCAGTGCTTACTGTTTGATAATTCACTTATAGTTTTTTTTTTTCTGGATCATCAGTGAAATGATAATCTTAAATAGGTAAAGTATACATCACATAATGGTGATAAAAATAAAAATAGCAGTGTTACTACATAAAAAAATTTGAAAAAAATTATTAAATCCCTTTCCAAAATAGTAAACAAAAATGATTACACTTGCTAAATGTCATATAGTCAAAGTTTAACATTTTCTTGTTGTACTCCCATCTTAGAATAGCTGGAACTAGCTATCTGAAAGAAAAATTATAAGCCTCTTTATAACATGAACAGTTACAGTTGATTTAGTTTGAACTCAGATTATGGAAATGATAGAAATGTATGCAAATAAGTATAAAATTAGGTCTTTCTAATCATATATATATATACTCTCCTAAATATTTCCTTGACTAATAAATGTTTTGTACTTGTTACTTAGGGTTTTGTAAAATTGTATATTATTTAAAAAATCAATTTTCATTCTTTTGTTAAGGGGTTATTTCCCCTTATCTCTATTAGAGGTTTCCCTTCAGCTGGTGAACTTGCCAATGCAATATTTATAATTTTGCAATTAATCAAAATTTCCTCTTTTTTTATATTTGTAGTATTGTATTGCTCTTTTTTTTTTTTTTTTAGAAAAATCCATATTAATCTTCTCATTATTCACATATAAATCTTACATGGTATTTTTTAATTTAATAATTCCAGTTTTATAATCACAAATTTTACATTTCAAATCCATCAAGTTGCTGTTTTTTTATATTTATTTATTGATAAACTATTGTCTTATAAGCTGTATTAATATTTGTGTATATATATATATTACAGAATTATATTCAGAATAATGATCAAAAATAGTGTAGATATGAGTATGACTGAAAATTATAATCTATGATGCTCACATTAAATCAATTCAAACAAACAGTAGATCTTATAACTATTTAAGTTTATAATGTCAGTTAGTAAATATAGTTTGATGTAGTTGATAAACTGGTTGGAATAAAAACTATTGTTGGAAATAGTATATCAATTTTCTATATTATTATTTTTCATGTTTTTATTATTATTATTATTATTTTTCAGGTCATAAAAACTACAGGCTTCTTCAAAGGTCTTTATACAGATCATGAAATGAATTCAGAGAATGTTAAGGTGAATTATTTATTGATTGATTTAAAAATTATATATTTATAAGTTAAACAGACAAGGTAGTTTGTATTTTCTATTTATATATTAGGAGGCACTCATTCATATTAATCATGTTTTTTTTTTTTAATGTACTATATTGTTTGAAATCTATGTTACACTTTATATATATACATTGTATATGTGTACTCAATGTACAATATATATATATTGTAATGTTTATTTATATACGTTGCAAATATATTGGCATTTGGTAAAAGCTAAAAAAATAAAAGTAAATTTAGATTTTTTTTAAAAAAAAAAAAAAACGTACAATGAAAGTTAAATTATTCTTTCATTTTTTTTTTTATGTAAGTAGAAATAAAAGTAGAATTGGAAAGAACAAAAGAATTCCAAAAGTAAAAAAAGATAAGAGAAAGTAAAAATATTTTGGCTAATTAAAGATGGCCGAAAAACTTGATAAGAAAAGAGAACTTTATAACGTAAATTTTATAAAGAATCTACAAGATTATGAACAAAAAAAACACCATGATAATAGCATGCGCAGAAGTCTGAAAACTGGACCTCTGATATAAAAAGGAGGGATTCGGTTGGAAGAATGTCTTGTTCCGTTAGTCTCTCTAGTTGGTCCTGGATAACAATAATACATTCAGGATCGCCCTACACTGAAATAATTCGGCATGTCGAGTGAACCGGAGCTTCTGCGAACATCGTGCCTGAAGATGTACACCAGGAAAAGCCTTCGTGACCGACTAGGAGAATGGACCACAAGATCAAATAATAACCAAAAGGCCAAGATCATTCTACCCAAAAAAATTATGCATAGTTATCTACTACTGAATTCACAAAACTTACCGGTAAGTTATGCTTCATTATCCTGATTGTGACAAATTTAACCATTTTACAAACTACTCATAAAAATAAGCTTATAACAGGACCCAGATATAGACTTTCATTTAATTAATCAAGAGACTCTTGTGTATCAAAGAACTTTTAATTACTTATGTTAATTGCTTTATTTTATTAATATTTCACATCTGAATTAAGTGTGTTCTCTCCAATTTATTTGATAAATAATTTACTTCAAACATTTTTTTTTCTATTAGAATAAAAATATTTCTAATACCTATTTTCATTTATACGTTATTAATAATAGTTATTATTTTTTATTATTAAATTTATTATTAGTTTAATAAGATTTAAAATGTAATTTACCTTTGCCAATATGTTTCAATAAGCCCAGGAATAATAATCTTGAAAAAAATAATTCTCCTTACAGTATGATGCAATACCGATTAAGTTAAAAGTATTTTTTCTTTTTTTATTCGTGAGATGTTATTTGACAGATTTCAGTGGTCTCTTTAGAATAAAAGGACCTGGTGCCCATATTGAATAAATTAAAAGCTGATTTCGTCAATAGCATAATTCTCAACAATTAATAGGCGAGTTTGATCAGGAAATATAGTTATGTTTTTTAGAAATAGAAATACAACTTTCTTCTTTTCAACATAATTTGATCAACTCGCTCGCAGTTTATATTAGCATGTAGAGACCTAGCAAAACGGAAAATGCTATAATGGCGCCCAATGTGGGGCTTCGATTTAACAACTACAACCTGAGATAAGTTGTAATGATAAAGAACATCACAACGATGACCCAAAGAAACTCACAGCTGGAAAATAAATAGTAATTTTTAAAAAAAAAAAAAAATTATAAAAACTAACTAACTAATTAAACCCTGATTATTAAAATATAACAAATATTTTTTTAATATGACTTCCAGAAAGAAAAAAATATATGTATATTTTTTGATATGTCTAAAAAAAACACAATCGTGGCTGATGTAGACGTAAGTCACAAGTATTTGACCGGGTAGGCGGTTACTGAAGAGGGGAAAAACATAGCCCCGAGTCCTAGTACGCAGTATATTAACATAAGACCACCTTTATATGCCCATCAGACTATTTCTAGCAGGGATCCCAATAAAGGTGAAGGCGGACCAAGTTGCCGTGAGCCTGTAAGACTCAAAACGATGAGCAACGCTTGTTAGTGCTTATAACTTGGGCTTTTTATCATTAATATTACATTAAAGCGGAAAGGACACAGATGAATGTGAAATATTTTTCATTCCCACCGTGTTAGACCTAAAAGTGGGCATTAAAGCCGAACGTCGCTTGTGAATGAATCTACGGAATGTATCAGTACGCTACTACATAAAAAAAAAAAACCCCACGAATATGAATTTAAAAAACTTAAGAATAAAATTAGTGTAAACCGCTATTTTATTCTCATCACCCGGGCACTGGTGGTATTGTAATGTTTATTTATATACGTTGCAAATATATTGGCATTTGGTAAAAGCTAAAAAAATAAAAGTAAATTTAGATTTTTTTTTAAAAAAAAAAAAACGTACAATGAAAGTTAAATTATTCTTTCGTTTTTTTTTTTTATGTAAGTAGAAATAAAAGTAGAATTGGAAGAACAAAAGAATTCCAAAAGTAAAATAAAAAAAGATAAGAGAAAGTAAAAATATTTTGGCTAATTAAAGATGGCCGAAAAACTTGATAAGAAAAGAGAACTTTATAACGTAAATTTTATAAAGAATCTACAAGATTATGAACAAACAAAATGCCATGATAATAGCATGCGCAGAAGTCTGAAAACTGGACCTCTGGTATAAAAAGGAGGGATTCGGTTGGAAGAACGTCTTGTTCCATTAGTCTCTCTAGTCGGTCCTGGATATCAATAATACATCCAGGATCGCCCTACACTGAAATAATTTGGCATGTCGGAGTGAACCGGAGCTTCTGCGGACATCGTACCTGAAGATGTACACCAGGAAAAGCCTTCGTGACCGACTAGGAGAATGGACCACAAGATCAAATAATAACCAAAAGGCCAAGATCATGCTACCCAAAAAAATTATGCATAGTTATCTACTACTGAATTCACAAAACTTACCGGTAAGTTATGCTTCATTATTCTGATTGTGACAAATTTAACCATTTAACAAACTACTCATAAAAATAAGCTTATAACAGGACCCAGATATAGACTTTCATTTAATTAATCAAGAGACTCTTGTGTATCAAAGAACTTTTAATTACTTATGTTAATTGCTTTATTTTATTAATATTTCACGTCTGAATTAAGTGTGTTCTCTCCAATTTATTTGATAAATAATTTACTTCAAACATTTTTTTTTTTTATTAGAATAAAAATATTTCTAATACCTATTTTCATTTGTATGTTATTAATAATAGTTATTATTTTTTATTATTAAATTTATTATTAGTTTAATAAGATTTAAAACGTAATTTACCTTTGCCAATATGTTTCAATAAGCCCAGGAATAATAATCTTGAAAAAAATAATTCTCGTTACGGTATGATGCAATACCGATTAAGTTAAAAGTATTCTTTCTTTTTTTATTCGTGAGATGTTATTTGACAGATTTCAGTGGTCTCTTTAGAATAAAAGGACCTGGTGCCCATATTGAATAAATTAAAAGCTGATTTCGTCAATAGCATAATTCTTAATAATTAATAGGCCGAGGTTGATCAGGAAATATAGTTATGTTTTTTAGAAATAGAAATACAACTTTCTTCTTTTCGACATAACTTGATCAACTCGCTCGCAGTTTATATTAGCGTGTAGAGGCCTAGCAAAACGGAAAACGTTATAATATTAATTTAAAGATTTTTACAGCAATTATAATTATATACAAAGTTATTTAGAAAAATTCCTATTACATTTTCATAAAGTTATCATTAAATTTAGTTATTATTAATTTAGTTTCAAAAGTATTTGATTCTCCTGAATTTTTATTTAAGATTATACATTTTTGGAAACCGAATTTCCATTTTTTTTTAAAAATACAGTAACCATTTTACTTTTAACTTTAGATAAAAGTGAAAATATTTATATTATTTCAATCTATCTTAATAATATATTTTGTCAGAGTTTTGGACAATATATTCACCAATTTGTAATTGATAGTTTGAATGAGGAAATATTGCTAAAGAATATAAGAACGATTTAAGTTTTGTTAAATAGGATAATGTAGATTTGTTTGAAATATTTAGGAAAAATTTTTTTTTAGAAGCAGAAAAGCCTTACTGAAAGGCATAATGGTCTGTAAGATAAAATCAACATTAAACTGAGTAAAAAAAATGTTAACATAATAAATACAACAGTTATTAAATTAGTATTAATAATTTAACGTTAAGTGACAATGCAGTGTATTTGACATCAGTGGTAGCTAAATTAAGATCAGTTGTTGCTAGTTGTTCATGCTCCTATGCAAGTTGCTGAGATTGACTAATTTGCTGTAGATTATAAAATAATTGTATAGCTTAAAAGATTTCTTAGGTAGAGAGACCAGCATTAAATCGTTTTAATTGATCTTTATTTTTTACAAGAGATTTAAGGTTTAATCTGTTATATTTCTCTCGAAATACAGCTTTTTTTTCTTGATTACATAAACTCACTAAGTAAATGTATTTGTATGATCTTTGATAATCATTCGTTTAGTTCATTAATTCAAAATTACATAATAGTTTCTTTGCTTTGTGGCTGGAAATATTAGATGAATTATCATTGAGATAGTCAAATCTTTACTGCTGTCTTGATTTCACATTCTGGGAGAATGCTTTCATTTCAATTAGGTTGTATGTTTCTGAGTAAAATTTTGCTATAGATTTCTTGTTCATCTTCATCTTCTGAGAGTGTTATTTAGTTTTTATTCTTTTTTTAGGCTTAATTGTCAGCACTTAGATTTCATGAGTTTATTTTTATATGCCCCACTACATCACTAGAGATGCTGTATCTATAGTCTGTGTTTCTGTGATATTAATATGTTATTGGTTTTTTAATAAAGAGACTTAATTTTTAAGTGAAGATATTATGAGAGAACTAACAATAGCATTCTTAAATAGACATTAAAATAATTTAATTAGTAAACATTCATTGATATAATTGATTTTAAATATAAATTAAAATAATTTATTTAGTAAACATGTATTGATATAATTGATTTTAAATATAATACTATTTGCCATATTTATAAACACTTAACGAAAATTAAAAAATATTAAGTTAAAACAATTAGTAGATAACAATATTAAATTAAAAAAAAGTTATAATAAATTAATTTTTTTGTTCATATTTATGTAAAGGAGATTTATCTTTAATTAATTAAATTATGATAAATTTCTTCAAAGTAGAAGTAGGCAATTTCATTGTAAAAAATAAAATCACTAGATGATTTGCAGTTGGAATGATATAAATCCTGATATTAAAATAAATGTTAATTATGAAATTTTACTGGTTTAAAATGTTTAAGTAATATATATATACTGAACCAGGTAGGAAAAGATCACTCTGATTTTTAAAAAAATATTGATCAACTCCAGCTGCACTTTCACTACTGCAGCAAACAAGCCCTTCAAGCAGGAAAGTTTAATACAGAAGGTGGATAAGACCAACATCACCTATAACCAGGCCGAGGCTATACAGAGTATAACCTGCGACCACATTTCCAGGCTATAGAACTTCTCAGCTGCTAAATTTAAACCCCTGCCATCCAAAGCATTTTTGGTTCAAGGTAAATTCTCAGGTGCCAGCTAATCATAAGTTATAATTAGTATGTTTAGTTGACAGGTATACAATTTAGCACTTGATTAATCCCTAGCTAGCTCTTTTATTTAAGTATAAGGGAGAGAAACTATACATATTGCTTAATGCTTATATTTAACTATAGATTATCTATTAGTGGCATAATTATCAAAGAGAACCAACCAAACATTAATTAACAAACAAAACGGTTTATTTAAAACACTTCTAATCACAAAAAAAAAGTAATAAAAATATTATAAGAAAAGAATATTGTAAATTTGTTTAAACACACTCCTAGTTAAGATATATGATAATAAATAATACTATACTTAAAACATTTAAATCTAAATACTAACATACATTGACATATAAATTCATTACAGTGGAAAGCTTTGCAAATATTAAAATACATTATGAGAAAATTAAATACACACGCACATATTAGGATTCATTCTATATAATAACTTATAGGAAACACTTAAAGATTGCTATGGCTATCAAAGTTTAACAAAGTTCTTTTATTTGAACATGGATCAGTTTATAAATGGGAATAAGGAAGTTAACAGTTACCTGGGATTTTTGCACTTTACACTCCATGAGATTTAATATGATTCATCACCTTTTCTTGCTATATTGGTCACCAACCGGTTGGGTTTTTGGACTTCACTAATAGCTTTGGTTCCTGGCTATTCCTTGACTGTTCAGATCACTATGTCAGCATGAATTCTAGATGTAGGACTTCTGGTGTTCTGGAGGATTAGGACTGGCTGGCCACATACTCCAGTAATTTACTAGCACTGCATGATGTTAGATGATTCTTCGGTAACTGTGAAGACACCTACTCTCATGCTGGGGATGCTAGTAGCTTTCCCTGTCTTCTCTTCTCTGGAAACTCTTTCACGGTAGCTATATGAATATGCTGGCACTATACAGTTATAATAGTCTTAATCTTGATGATTAATATGCATAAAGAATAATGAAGAATAAAAATGAATGAATTTTCAGTCCTTTTATCTCTTTGTTGTTTTTCTACTTATCATTCCAATCTGGTTTAATTTACAAATTTTATTAATTACATTTCCATTGTGTTTTAATCTGCATTTTTTCGTAGATTAATCTAGTCTTCGGATCAGATATTATCTTGAATTCTTTTCCATTATTTTCATTTACTGCATTTTATAGTTATTATTCCCTTTTGTTTATCGTCCAAACAATCTTTAAATGGATTTAAGTTTTTACACTTTCCTTTCATATTTTAACTCAATTTTCATTTTACATACACACTTTTTTTTTTCTTTAAGTTTATGAAAAGAGAGAACTCTAGTAGTTTTAACTTTTTACTTAGTTAATTTCCCCCCATCACTTTCCTATTCACTATTTAACTATTAAAACTCATATATATATTTTACGATAAAATTTTATATATATATTTTTTTGTTTTTGGCGATTTGCATCTCTGTAAAAAAAACTCTTTAAACACTTTAGTAAATAATATTTCATTTATTAAAACTTTACTTATTTCTTTTGTGAAATTTAATCTGATCATTTACTAATAAATGATTCTGCAGTATTTTTATTTTTTTAAATTTTGTTGTAAAAATCTTAAACTAAGGCATAATTTTTCTTAAAAAATTATGAAACATGTTGCTCTATTCATTAGTACAATATATATAAAAATAAATTGAATAGAATAAAGTGTACTGCTAATTGTGAAATTTTTAAATAATGATTCACTTCAGTTTTATTAATGATATAAAATAATTCCCTAAAAATATTGAGATGTGGAAATTATTACCAATTTAATAAAAAATAAATTTTTTTGATTGAGAATTGGTCCAGGATTTTTTAACTCTTGAGTGTATTACTCTCACCATTATCCTGAATTATGCAAAGCAATGTGTCTAATGATATATTTTAATTTTCAATATAATAATCTATTTATGACTTTTTATAGCAATTAATAAAATAATAACTAAGAACAAATTGACATAAATATTCATTAAAGTTTCAATTACAGGATCAAGATTAGAATTGTAATTATAGAAGGTTTAAATTCTTATGATTCCCAGTGCAGATTGTACATCAAATCATTGAGCATTTAAAATATATCTGGGAAAAAGGATTTCACTTAATTTTTGTCAGTGCTTTGCACATATATGGATTTTGATCAAAATGTAGTTGATGCAAATCTCATAAAGTCTTTGCCAAGAAATGAGTGTTATATCACTTATTAGAAAATATCAACATGAGTAATTTGACTCTTGGAAATTACCAACTCCATGTGTTGATGAGGCTGACAGTGCATCATAAATTGATAATGAACTTTGATAGGTTGTATCGACAACATCTGAAAATATTAATCAGGACAACCAATAAAAGGATAATTTATTAAAATTAACTCATATCACATTTAATAAAATAATATATTTTCCATTTTATGAGTTTTCTGTTTTAAGTATTGTTAATAAAATAATATATTTTCCATTTGATGAGTTTCAGATCATGTTCATTTATTCTGTATTTACTTTGATGTAGTAATAGCTGTCAGATTATAAATATATTATACTTGTTTGTTGTTGCAAGACAAAAATTAAAACTTACATATATGATAAGATTTTTGATGATTTGTTGGATGCATTTTTGTTTGCCAAAGGCTTTATTATTATTAAAGTGGCCAACACTGATAGTGATAGTAATATTTAATAATATAGTAGCAACTTATTGCTCCACAGTAATGATGTTCAGTGATTTGATTATATAGTGAAGCCTTAGGATGAATAAATGATTACATAAATTGTACCCTTGGAATTGAATAACAAATGAAAATGCATAATCTCATATGGATGTACAGTGGAACTTCAATAACTCCTTAATTGAATTATATATATATATATGTATATTAAGCTACATCATATAAAGAATATATTAATAATAGTTATCATACTATTAAAAAAAATTTAATTAGATATTAAGTGAAATAATGAATATAAAGAGGTAGGTGTACATAATATTAAAAGTATATCTATTTTGGGTTTTAGAATGGAATTATTATCTAAAACATAATTTGATTGTGAGTTAGAAAGGTCATCTCTCAAGAAATATCGAATGAGTTTTAAAAGCCTTTTCTGGCTCATGTCAGATTGATGGACATCACAGCCTAGTGAAGGTGGAATTTGCTTATTGAGCAGGATATTTTTTATGTAAGTTCCTGAAATTAAATAGTACTTTATTTATAAAGATTATGAAATATACAACTGAATTTATTTCTATTAGTAGATTAATGTGCATGAAAGATTCATGTTGAATTGATGCTAAAATGATTAGTGATAGGTCAAAGCTAAATATATTCCAAGAATAGATTTTTATATTTATAATTAAATATGAGATATAGTGCATATGTTGCAGTAAATTAAGCCATTGAATGGTGAAGCAAATATAGTTTTAATGACACAGCATCAATGATCGGCTTCACATATTATTTATAGTCATGGTATTCTGTTGGCTAGTTTCTTTACCCGCTTTTAGATAATAAACATATATACATATATATCATTTGTCTGAAGGTTTGTAATGATGGTATATTATAAGATGTGATATGTTGGACTATTTCCATCAACCTGACCTGCTATGTGGCCGCTAGAGGCGCTGTTTCTGTGTTTTCACACAGAACATACAGGGTAGGGGCCTCGAAAGCAGACAACGCTTTTTCCTGCCGCTAGGTGGCGCTGTTCACCATGCGTACGCACAGGAACCTTCCACAAGCTAGCCGGCAGCTTACATCGTCTGCTAGCAAGAACCTAGGTGGCGCTGATTGCCGTAAACACATCTAGCTTATGTGTCGTCTGCTATCAGAAACTACCAAGATTCTAGCCCACTACGCGGCGCTGTTTCTCCACGTTACACACGGTAAAAACAGCAACCTCTAAATGCCTCATTGCTAACGTTTATGAACATAGTACTTAAAACATTCAGGGCCTATAATGTACAGGGGTGAATAATTTATAAAGTCATAACTATTTAAATATACGGTCAAACGTAATAATTTTACATTCTATTTCACCATTTCATGAATCGATGTATTTTTAAAGTATGACTTTGTAAAAAGCGATCTGTTTTTTTAATTATTTACTCTAAAAGTGGTTTTTTTTTTTTTTGTAAATAAAACAAAATGTAATTTTCGGTCTGTGTTTTTTTTTTTTTTTAAAAAAAAGCTAATTTTTTTTTCCTACGGCAGTATATCGTTCAAAAATGTATTATTTTAAAAGATTATTGTTTGTAAAACTTTTTTTTTTACACTTTCAATTAATATTTTCAATAAATTTTAAAGTAATATAAATTATATTTCGGTTTATAGATTACTATTTCGAAAAATAAAGTGTTATTTGCGTGCTGGGTATACCGTGTGCTTGTTACTCGCAAGCAATAATTCGAAGATCTGTTTATCAAAACTTCCTCTCACAATAATATTAAAGGCATAAATATTTATTGAAATTGTATTTAAAATTTTAGAATCATTTTAATAACTAAAAATGTCATATACTCACAAGGAAATTTCAAAATAATAGGTTTAATAAGTACCGTATGAGAAAAGTAAGATATTATACAGAGTCAGAAAAAAAAAAGATTTAGAGCAAAATATATATACATTTAATATCTTTATTGATGGTTGGAATTTAAAAAGTTTCTTTCAAAACTGATGCTCGTGTTAGGCTTGTATACTGTTAAAATTAAAACTATTAGTCCTCATAAATAATTTGGAAGACATTGCCTGTCAAAATTGGATGATCATTGAAAATTATATATGATCTTAATAGCCTAAAATTCAGAAGCCTGATAGTACTGTCTTTGCCAGTGCACTGTTTCTTTCTTTCATTATTGATACATAAGTAAGAACAGGTAAAACACATTTATTAAAAATCTTCCTTTACAGACACGTAGATATATTTCCTTTTAGTATCAAGTTATTTCTATTAAAAGCACTCCAACCAAGTTTAATCCTATGATTAATTTCATCCATTATGTTTCCATCTGTATTAATAATATGACCAAGGTGTTTGTAACTGTTAACTTCTTCTAACTCATCATAATCAATCTTTATTTTCATATTTTGAGCAAACACATAGGTATATTTCCTTTTAGTATCAAGTTATTTCTACCAAAAGCACTCCAACCAAGTTTAATTCTATGATTAATTTCATCCATTATGTTTCCATCTGTATTAATAATCTGACCAAGGTGTTTGTAACTGTTAACTTCTTCTAACTCATCATAATCAATCTTTATTTTCATATTTTGAGAAAATCCATTAAACATTACTTTAGTCTTTTAACATTTATCTTTAGTCCTACTTTCATCTGATAACTCCTGCAACATTTCCTGCAGCTCTGAAGCATAAGTTGCAAAAACAACTACATCATCTGCAAAATCTAAATGACTTAAATAATCTCCATTTACTTTCACTCGTTTAGCTTCCCATTTTAATCCACAAAATATTTCTTGCAGCACTGCTGTAAAAAGTTTTGGAGATATGGAGTCACCTTGTCTTACACCCTTCTCAATGTTGACTTTAATAATCTTTGTTAAAAAATAAATTTACTGATAAAGATTTCATAAGAGTTTTCCAATCAGCTTCTAAAAGCTTATAACTAAATCCTCTAATTCATTCCCAGACAGAATTATTTAGACTGCAAGTGAGACTTTGTTAAGAGAAAGCAAAATTACGCTGGAAAATGAGACACCAACAATACAAATCTAATATCACTTATGTTGAGAGAAAAATCTATTAAATCTTAAACTAGACAAATCTATAAGCATTCTTCCTGCTAGCAAGAGCAATGTAACATTTGTAAATGGATAATAGTAATTATGATACAATAAGAGCTTCTCCCAACAGACTAAAAGTCCCATACTAGCTATGAATCACAACTGTAAATATTATTCAGAAAGCATCCCTGATCACAGCTATTTCAATGATTCAGAAAAAATTAGATTGACATATTTTGGCAAAAATTCCACATCTTTGTGGTCATCTAAAATCAATAAAGGCCAGGTTCCATTAAGATCTATTGTTAATTCTGAAAACTCACTATATCAAAAATTCTAATGTTCTTAGTCCTTTGGCATACAAGAGACAGTTCTGTGTTAGAGATTCTAAGAAAATTGTAGAATTAATCAACATGAAAAGTGAAAGAACTAACATATTGGTAAATTTTGATGTGAAAAACTTAATCACAAAAGTACTCTGTGATGAAGCATTATCTAATGTAAAAAAAAGATTAAATAACAATAGTAGTGTACAAACCAGAATAATTCTTCCAATTGATAGTTTATTACACTTAACATTCTGCACAGCATACTATTATTATATACTATAGAATTCTTCCAACAAAATCAAAAGATGCTTTTTGATTCCTTATTGCTATCTCTGATCAGCAATATTTACATGGAAGAACTTGAAACTACAACCATAAATAAAATTCTATCTACAATTAAAGTCTGGCTTTTCTATGGCCATGTGGTAAAGCATTACTACAAACATTCTGGATACTATCAATAATTATGTTCTTTTAATTAAATTCACAATAGAATTAAAACAAGAACAGACACTACAGTTCTTAATTTTCTTTTGACAAGATTCCCTCATAGCAAAATCAAAATTACAATCAACAGAAAACTCACACACTCTAATCAGAATAAAAATTCTTATTCAGAAACCAATAACTTGGAAAAAGAAAAATCATATAGCATAAACTCTCATGAAAAATACTTATCCATCAGCTATCATTATGAAATAGCCAACTAAAAGAAACACCATAAGAAAAAACAATTATAGGTATTAAAGCGTATCCATAGATATTAGTAATTGCAGCTAAACTAAAGAAAATCTGTGATCAGTATATTAAGATTCCTTTCCAAAGTCATAAGTGCCCTATGAAAAAGTCTAACTTCTATAAAACACAAACTGCAAATATTGAAACACAAAAACTGCATCTATGAAATACCATGTGAATATGGAAGAACATATATGGCTGAAATCATCTGACTCATTTCAAAATACGTAATTAAAAGAGCAAAAAGTAATGATTAAAAAGAAAAACCAAATGCACCTAAAATACATTGGACAAGAAAAATAACGGGCAGAAAGTAAAAAGTAAAATTTGTATAAACCATTCACATTTATAGTAGATAACTTTATAAATCAGTCTAATGTAAATAATTCATAATATTTCAAAACTACTCATTAACCTTGCCCTTAAAAAAACTGGAGAAACCAAGAGAATCTTCATAGATAAATATATAAAATTTCTAGTGACTTGATTTTTCAGAATAGCCTAATTAGTAAGAGCAAGCATTATCTTAAATTCACAAAACTAAAAATCGAAGGTTCAATTTCCATGCTAGTACTGTCACTGGTAAGGCCAGCAAAAAAAAAAAAAAAAAAACAGCACTTAAAATGTTGTAATAAATTAATCTGTATGCTTTGCTAACAGTTGAATGTATTTAAAAGTTTAAATAAAGTTTGATATCTTTTAAAAATATTTCATAATTAATAACAGATGATGGAAATAGTTCAATATATAATTACAGGTAAAATCCCTATCATCACAAATTTTCAGATAAACATTTCCTGTTTTCAAGTCAATATGTATAATGCTTGGGACTGTTTTTGTTTCTCCAGAATAGTCTAAAGACTTATTTGAATTGAAACACCTATTGTAGTAAGGAATTTGACTGCAATGGTATGTTGACTAGATATTTTGAGGTTTTATTAATCAACTATCTGGCTGGGGGATTTAACTATTAATGGGATGTTGTTTATACACGTATATCATATTTTGAAATTCTGAAAAAGCTAAAATCAGTAACTTTTCCTAAATTCATTTATTTTTGTTTTTATAAAATATTTGCTTATCAATAGTTGTTCTTTATTAAAATTAAAACTGCAAAATTTTTATATGTTCATTCATCACCTGTGTTATTCACCTCCAAATCATAAGTCTTTGACTTAGTAAATGAGACTTATGCAAAGCATTACAATCAGAATGACATTGCTTTGGGTGAGATGAAAATCTATCAGAAGATAAGTCTGTTTTATAGCAGTCAAGATAATTTCAGGTCTAATGATGTATATTAAAATCACTGTTATTAAAAAGCTAGTAATTGTATTTGAGTTGACCGAATGCCAGACCATTGATTCTCCCTCCCCCAACACACACACAAACATTAATTTCTAGAATATTTAGCACTGCACATCGTGCTCTTGATTGAATGCCTCCAGTAGTTAAGTGACCAAATTTATACTTAAATAAAATTGGAGTGAATAAGGCATGGGCATTCACTATTTCATCCTAGCTCAGATTAATAAAAAATGATCAATGGTCAAAGATTTTCTTTGTCTGTTTTCTTTTTTTCTCCTGAAAATTTTTTAAAATTATTTGTTCCCTAATTGTTTTTAATTAAGATATGAGCATTGAAAGTCAGAAATCCAATGTGCACAGTAATTGTTTTTACTATAAAGTGCTATTAAAATGGTTTAGTATCTTTGGACTTCTCCATAGAATTTCATTTATAACTTGTACTGCAGCTACACCTTAATTTTGTGACTGGGCAATTATGTAGCCTACAACTATTGTAACTATCCAATTTTTGTATTCTTGAACCTAAATATTTAAATTATTTGACTAATCTCATAAAAATAAAAATTACAAACATTCTCAAATTGCATTAGGGAAGGGGGAAGCATAATTTGTGATTCATTTTAAAGATAATAATATACAAAATAAAACTCTAATTTCATTCATATCTAATTATGTACCAATAAAAGCTAAATACCTAAACATTTAATAACCTCTTAATTCTTATGATATTTAAGATAATTTAGAGTTGAACCTAACAATATGAAAAATTAGGTAAAAATATTATTCATTAGTAACTCTTTTGTCTTACTTTCAAATAATTCAAATTAATGATATGAAAAAAGATATAGAAAGTATCTTTCATATTAGGAACAAAGAAATTATAATTCTTTAACATACCACTCAAAAGAAAATTACTTCTTATATTTATTTATATTCATTAATTATAAAATTGTTAATTATAAAGCACCCATTACATTAAATATTAGAAATATACTTCAAATAATATATATAAACATGCTTTATAAAAATGTTTTCAATTTAATAATTCAAGGAAATTACTTTAATATGTTGACTTTCCCAGTATCATTATCTAATCTAATTGTTGCTGTTGCATTTTTATAAATATTCTTTAAAATATGACAATATCTTGGATCTATACCTGAATGATATCTCTAGAATTGTCATTATGATGTATTATAGCATTTTCCTGTAGATTTCAACAATTATTAACTTATGGGGTTGTGATCAAACAGAAAACAGTGGCAAACTTAAAGGAGATAATAAATATACTTGAATTTATTTACTGGTTAGAATCTCTACAGATTTTCTAATATAATGTTTGTGAGTAGTTAGGTGGTTTAATGAATCTATAAATGAATTTCTAAATAGACAAATTTTAATATATATCACCCAACAGAGACACTTAAATATTTACCAATTTCACAATATCAACTAATAAACTATAATTTACTTTGATTAATCATTAAGATTTGATTTAATGCAAGAAATTGTCTTCACTCAGGAGGTTACAAATTTCTTGTCATCCTATTAATTGAAAGGAAACCCTTTGATTCCTCTTGGAGGCCTTAAAGAAACTGATCAAGGCAAATTCTTAATGTCCACTCCATACGTTCTTGTCATTGCAGCTGTTATTACTATGTGATTATTCATATAGTATATAAACATGGATGGGCTGCTCACCAACACATTAGCCAGCACGACGAGGTTATTGGATTTTTACCTCTGAGATTAAGATCAAAAAACACCATGGACTTTCTTCTCAGTTGCCTGATAAGGCAGAATGAATGCTTGTGTAAATGATAATATTTTTCCAATATATATACAATTATGACAGACAAAAATAAATCATGGCCCTTATTCCCAGGAGACTGTAAAGTCACCAACCAAGGCAGCAGTTGGTGGCCAAAGGCAGAGGCTGCTCAGAACCCCTGATTGTGGACACAGGCTGCCATTTGATGATGCCTTTTTTTATTTAGGTACTTACAACAGATCACTTTCAAGTGAAGAAAGATTGCAAGAGTTAGAAGAAAAACTGTCTTATATTAAATGGGATATTATTGGACTTTGTGAAGTTAGAAGAAAAGGCGAAGAGACAATTGTTTTAAAAAGTGAACATGTACTCTATTATAAAGGCACAAATATTGGAAATACAAGTGGAGTAGTATTCATTATAAATAAAAAGTGAAAGAACAACATTGTGGAGATTGATGGTGTATCGGACAGAGTGGCAAGATTAGTTATACAACTTAATAGCAGATACCAAATGCAGATAATTCAGGTTTATGCCCCAACAAGTTCTCAAAGTGATGAAGTAGTAGAAGATTTTTATATGGATGCACAAAAGGCTTTTGATCAGAGTTAACAACATTTTAAAATTGTTATGGGAGACTTTAATGCTAGAATTGGTAAACAAATGAAAGATGAAAGTGCTGGCGGTAATTTTGGTTATGGTAATAGAAATGAGAGAGGACAGAGACTTGTGGAGTTTGCAGGGAAAGGAAAACTTTATATTATGAATTATTTTGAGAAAAATGTTAAAAGGAAATGGACATGGAAGCATCCAAATGAAAGTACAGCAGAATTGGATTATATTTTGACTAACAGAAAATACATATTTCAAGATTGTAATGTTCTTAATAAATTTAACAGAGGAAGTGATCATCGGTTAGTAAGATGTGAAATACATGTTAATGCAAAACTAGAGAGACAAAAATTATTAAGAAAAACAATATTTACAGTTGATATTCCTAATTTTCAGAAACATTCTAATGAATTTAAAATAGAACTTACAAATAGGTTTCAAGTATTAGTAGATTTTGAACATGATTCAGATTTGAATGAAATTAATATGAAAACAACTGATATACTTTTAAAAACTGCAACAGCACTTGATCAATAAAATTTCTACTGAGACTAGAGAATTTATGAAGAAAAGAAGGAATATGAAGATATACAAAAATGATGCGTTAAAAAGAATTGAATATCTCAAATTTTGTAAAATGATGCAGAAAAAATTTGAAAATGATATAAGAAAGTATAACTGTGAACTAGCAAGGAAAGCAGCAGAAGGGAATGAAAGTCTCAAAAGTGTAAAACAACATTTTGGTATTGGTAGGAAATTCATATCTGCAATAAAAAAAAAGCTGGAATTATTACTAAAAAGAGAGATGACATCATGAAATGGATAGAAGACTTTTATAAAGAATTATATAGTAATAAAGAACAAATACCTCCTATATCTATGACATCTTCTGAATTACCCAGAATTTTAAATGAAGAAGTGAGACATGCAATTAAATATATGAAGAAAGAAAAGATTCCAGATAATAGTAGAATTATAATTGATATATTTAAAGAAGCAGGGGAAAAAATAGAATTTTTTTTAGCAATGTTATATACCAAATGTCTAAATGATAAAGATGTACCAGATGATTGGAAGAATGCAGTATTAATATTAATATTTAAAAAAGGTGATAAAGAGGATATTAGAAATTACAGACCTATCAGCCTTTTATCAGTTACATACAAATTTTTTACCAAGATAGTTACAACTCGTCTACAGAGAACATTGGATTTCCCCCAACCAAGAGAACAAGCTGGATTTAAAAGTGGTTTTAGTACAGGAGATCATATCCAGGTATTGAGAGAAGTTATAGAAAGGACAAATGAATATGAGTTGCCATTATGTTTTGGATTTGTAGACTATGAAAAGGCATTTGAATCTATAAACTTTTCTTCAGTGATTAAAGCATTGAATCATCAAGGTATAGACCCAAGATATTGTCAAATTTTAAAGAATATTTATAAAAATGCAACAGCAACAATTAGATTAGATAATGATACTGGGAAAGTCAACATTGAGAAGAGTGTAAGACAGGGTGACTCCATATCTCCAAAACTTTTTACAGCAGTGCTGCAAGAAATATTTTGTGGATTAAAATGGGAAGCTAAAGGAGTGAAAGTAAATGGAGATTATTTAAGTCATTTAGATTTTGCAGATGATGTAGTTGTTTTTGCAACTTATGCTTCAGAGCTGCAGGAAATGTTGCAGGAGTTATCAGATGAAAGTAGGACTAAAGATAAATGTTAAAAGACTAAAGTAATGTTTAATGGATTTTCTTAAAATATGAAAATAAAGATTGATTATGATGAGTTAGAAGAAGTTAACAGTTACAAACACCTTGGTCAGATTATTAATACAGATGGAAACATAATGGATGAAATTAATCATAGAATTAAACTTGGTTGGAGTGCTTTTGGTAGAAATAACTTGATACTAAAAGGAAATATACCTATGTGTTTGCTCAAAATATGAAAATAAAGATTGATTATGATGAGTTAGAAGAAGTTAACAGTTACAAACACCTTGGTCAGATTATTAATACAGATGGAAACATAATGGATGAAATTAATCATAGAATTAAACTTGGTTGGAGTGCTTTTGGTAGAAATAACTTGATACTAAAAGGAAATATACCTATGTGTTTGCTCAAAATATGAAAATAAAGATTGATTATGATGAGTTAGAAGAAGTTAACAGTTACAAACACCTTGGTCAGATTATTAATACAGATGGAAACATAATGGATGAAATTAATCATAGAATTAAACTTGGTTGGAGTGCTTTTGGTAGAAATAACTTGATACTAAAAGGAAATATACCTATGTGTTTGCTCAAAATATGAAAATAAAGATTGATTATGATGAGTTAGAAGAAGTTAACAGTTACAAACACCTTGGTCATATTATTAATACAGATGGAAACATAATGGATGAAATTAATCATAGGATTAAACTTGGTTGGAGTGCTTTTAATAGAAATAACTTGATACTAAAAGGAAATATATCTACGTGTCTGTAAAGGAAGATTTTTAATAAATGTGTTTTACCTGTTCTTACTTATGTATCAATAATGAAAGAAAGAAACAGTGCACTGGCAAAGACAGTACTATCAGGCTTCTGAATTTTAGGCTATTAAGATCATATATAATTTTCAATGATCATCCAATTTTGACAGGCAATGTCTTCCAAATTATTTATGAGGACTAATAGTTTTAATTTTAACAGTATACAAGCCTAACACGAGCATCAGTTTTGAAAGAAACTTTTTAAATTCCAACCATCAATAAAGATATTAAATGTATATATATTTTGCTCTAAATCTTTTTTTTTTTTTTTCTGACTCTGTATAATATCTTACTTTTCTCATACGGTACTTATTAAACCTATTATTTTGAAATTTCCTTGTGAGTATATGACATTTTTAGTTATTAAAATGATTCTAAAATTTTAAATACAATTTCAATAAATATTTATGCCTTTAATATTATTGTGAGAGGAAGTTTTGATAAACAGATCTTCGAATTATTGCTTGCGAGTAACAAGCACACGGTATACCCAGCACGCAAATAACACTTTATTTTTCGAAATAGTAATCTATAAACCGAAATATAATTTATATTACTTTAAAATTTATTGAAAATATTAATTGAAAGTGTAAAAAAAAAAGTTTTACAAACAATAATCTTTTAAAATAATACATTTTTGAACGATATACTGCCGTAGGAAAAAAAAATTAGCTTTTTTTTAAAAAAAAAAAAAAAACACAGACCGAAAATTACGTTTTGTTTTATTTACAAAAAAAAAAAAAACACTTTTAGAGTAAATAATTAAAAAAACAGATCGCTTTTTACAAAGTCATACTTTAAAAATACATCGATTCATGAAATGGTGAAATAGAATGTAAAATTATTACGTTTGACCGTATATTTAAATAGTTATGACTTTATAAATTATTCACCCCTGTACATTATAGGCCCTGAATGTTTTAAGTACTATGTTCATAAACGTTAGCAATGAGGCATTTAGAGGTTGCTGTTTTTACCGTGTGTAACGTGGAGAAACAGCGCCGCGTAGTGGGCTAGAATCTTGGTAGTTTCTGATAGCAGACGACACATAAGCTAGATGTGTTTACGGCAATCAGCGCCACCTAGGTTCTTGCTAGCAGACGATGTAAGCTGCCGGCTAGCTTGTGGAAGGTTCCTGTGCGTACGCATGGTGAACAGCGCCACCTAGCGGCAGGAAAAAGCGTCGTCTGCTTTCGAGGCCCCTACCCTGTATGTTCTGTGTGAAAACACAGAAACAGCGCCTCTAGCGGCCACATAGCAAGTCGGGTTAAAGTACCGAATGTTGAATATATAGAAAATTTTAAACTTTCCAAACACAAACAAACTTGTTAGTAATAACACACAAATAGACAATACAGATTAGTAATTACACATTCTGAGTAGTATTATTCTCTACTCTTCTTCAAGCGTTGCTGGCCTATATGCACAGTGACAATATTCGAGTAGTATTATTCTCCACTTTTCTTCAGGTGTTGCTGGCCTATATGCACAGTGATAATATTCGCTTAGAAGTTGAGCTCGCACCTTTAGATTCTTGAATATCAAATTTAAGGTAAACGCTCTATCAACTGAGCTATTCTGTCAAAGGCAACATATAGTAGACATTTGATATATTTATATATGAGGGTTTGTTCAAATCCTCCTGAGTCCTTCAATTTTTTTTTTTTTTACAAGGCTAATTAGTTTTTTATTTTATTTTTTCATAAGAGCAAGATTAATTAGAGGCTTTCATACATTGTGTATTGCCACACTGGGTTGACTTATGGGATTATTTACCACTGTCATATTAGCAGCTTCCTCGGATTTTCTTCTATGCACAAGCAGAAGTCAAACATTTCATGTGATGAGAGGAAAGCTATTAAATCTCTCAAACACGATACATCTATAATCATTCTTCTTGCTGACAAAGGTAACACTACAGTTGTAATGGATAAAACTGATTATGATAACAAAATATAAGGCCTTCTCACAGCAGGCCAATACAAAAAAGTAGCAAAAAATCTAATTCCAAATACAGAGGTAAAATTACAAGCATTACTCCGGAAGCATCACAGGTATTTCAGTGATTCAGAAAAAAGAAAATTAACTTCGTATTTCAGCAAGATTCCTCACCTGTATGGACTGCCTAAAATCCATAAAGACAATGTTCCATTAAGACCTGTTGTTAGTTTTAGAAATTTACCATGTCAAAATTTGTCAAGATTTTTTCTCGAAGTTCTTAGTCCATTGGCGTACAGGACACAGTCTTTTGTCGTGGATTCTAAGCACTTTGTAGAATTAGTCAGGAACATGAAAATGGAAAGAACTGATATATTGGTAAGCTTTAATGTGGAAAGTCTGTGATGAGGCATTGTCTATTGTAAGGAAAAGTTTATATAATGATAATATAATGGAATTATTAACATTCTGTGTAACAACAACACACTTTCAATATAACTCAGAATTCTTCCAACAAAATCAAGGGATGGCCATAGGATCACCACTGTCACCCTTGCACAGTAACATTTACATGGAAGAACTTGAAACCACAGCCATAAATACTACTCCATGTCCACCTAAAGTGTGGCTTCGATATGTCGATACATTTGTGGTATGGCCACATGGCAAGGTAAAATTACAGTCATTCTGGATGCACATTAACAACATATCTCCCACAATTAAATTCACGATGGAATCAGAACAAGAACAAAAATTGGATTTTTGGATGTTCTTGTGACAAGACTCTCTCAGGGCAAAGTAAAAACAACATTGTATTGGAAACCAATACACATTAGCAAATACTTTGGCATATACATCCAATCATACAAGAAGCACTAAACAAGCAATTGTACTATCACTATGGAACAGAGCAAGGGAGGTTTGTTCAGAAACCAGTGGTTTGGAAAAGAAAAGGTTCTCATGGGACAAATGCTTATGAAGAATGGTTATCCATCAGCAGTTATCATGAAAATCTTCAATAGACAACACAAAGAGATACCAAAAGAGAAAACAATTATTGGTATGGTAGTGTATCTATACATACCAGGAATGGCGGACAAATTAAAGAAAATCTGCAGTCAATATAACATTAGAACTGCTTTCCAAAGCCATACCACACTTTGAGGAATGCTTACTTCTACTAAGCCTAAATTGGAAATGCTGAAGAACAAAAACTGTGTCTATGAAATACCATGTGAATGTGGAAAGAAATACATTTGTGAAACCTGTCGCCTTGTTGAACAGCGATTGAAAGAGCACAAGTTAATGGTTAAAAGAGGAAAAACAGATGTGTCTATCATAGCAGATCATGGATGTACTAATGACCTTATGCTTAAATGGGAAAATACAAAGATATTGGATAAGAGGAAAAAATGCATGGAAGCAAATTCAAGGAAGCTGCTCATATGACAATGGTAAATAATCCTATAAATCAACCCAGTGTAACAATACACAATATATGGAAGCCTCTAATTAATCTTGTTCGTAGGAAAAAATAAAATAAAAAAACTAATTAGCTTTGTAAAAAACAAAAAAAAATTTGAAGAACTCATGAGGATTTGAACCAATCCTCATATATAAATATATCAAATTTCTACTATGTGTTGCCTTTGACAGAATAGCTCAGTTAGTAGAGCGTCTGCCTTAAATTCGATATTCAGGAATGTAAAGGTGCGATTCTACTCAAAGAAACATTGTGTAATTACTAACCTGTATTGTCTATTTGTGTATTATTACTAACAAATTATTTGTATTTGGAAAGTTTAAATAAAGTTTAAAATTTTCTATACAGTCAACATTCATTCGTAAATGATGGAAATAGTCCAACATATCACATCTTATATATATATATTGTACAACTATATTTTAAATAAGAATGAATTTATATAATTACTACATTATTTTAAATTGTGATCAGATTTTTTTGTTTGTTTTAATTATTTGAATAATCTCATGTTTAATTATTATTTTCTATTTTAGGATAAAGATAGCAAAATATTATTTTTGCAGAAAGCTATTGATGTTGTTTGTAAGTATATAATCATAATTTTTTTTTAAAAAAATAGTGTTTTGTATAGATCATATTTGTTTATTCTTTGTATATAAATGTGCATATATATATATTTACACAAACACATATATTGTAATGGTAAGAACTCTTATGCCTTGTTAACATGTTGCAAAATTCCACCACCATGTTCGAAGAGCAGAGGTTTAGATGGATGGGCAGCAGAGATGGTAATGAATTTAGGATATAGGGCAAAAGTAAAGTTATTATCCTGTTTTAATAAAATGGCACAGAATAGAGTTTTCCCAAGTAGTTGGAGTAATACAAGAGTAAGGTTATTATTTAAAGGAAAGGGTAAGGATCATAGAAAGTTGAATAATTATAGACCGATAGCGGTAACATCAGTTTTATATAAAGTTTTCTCGTATATGGTGGCTAGTAAAGTTGTAAAATGGATGGAAGGGAATAATGTAGTGGGTGAAATGCAAGGAGGTTTTAGATTAGATAGGTGTATAGGAGATAGTTTATTTGTAGTTACACAACTTATGGATATGAGTAGGAATGCAGATAAACAGTTATATATGAGTTTTATAGATATAGAGAAGGCATATGATAGAGTAAATAGAAATAGATTATGGATAAGTTTAGCAAATTTGGGAATGGATGAAGCTTTAATAGATATTATTAAGAAATTATATGAAAATAATTATTATATATATCAATTAGAGAATATAGAATCAATTAAAGTTAAAAATGGTGTGGGACTAAGGCAAGGATGCCCTATGTCACCTATTTTGTTTGTGTTGTATTTGAGTGAAATGGAAAGAGCAATAGAAAGATTAGGAAGAGGGATAGAGATACCTTTAATAGGTAGTAAGGGAGTATATATTTTGTCAGGTCTTTTTTTTGCAGATGATATATTTTTGTGTGCAGAAAAAAGAGAAGATATGGAAGTTATGTTGAGGACATGTGCAAGGGTGGGTAAAGAGATGGGGATTAAATTTAGTGAAGAAAAATCAAATATAATGATGGTTAATACTGAGGAAAGAGAAGATGTAGAATTTTTTCTGGGAGATATTAAGTTAAGTGTGGTGAATAGATATAGTTATTTGGGAATTATTTTAAGTAATCAGAAAAATTATTTGGATGAATGGGAGAAAAAATTGATAAATGAAGCAAAGAAAAGAAAGGGATTGATAAAGAAATTAACAGTATTTTCATATAATAAATATGATGTAGCTAGAATTATATGGAAAGGAGTTGCAGTAGCAGGGTTAACATATGGTAATGATGCATTATATGTTAGTAAAAAGATATTAGATTATTTAGAGAAAGCTCAAAGGGAAGTAGGAAGACATGCATTGGATGCAGAAGTATGGACAGCAAGGGAGGCAATTCAAGGAGAAATGGGATGGTCAAGTTTTCATATGAGAGATGCAAAAAGTAAAATGAAAATGTTTGGTAGATTGCAGTTTATGGATAATAAAAGAATAGCTAAAATAGTATTTAATTGGGTTATGAGTAAAGGGCAGGTAACAAGATGGGTGAGAAAGGTAATGCGCTATGCAAAAGATTTGGATAAAGAATTTATATCAGTATATTTGTACAAAAGATGGGATGATTGTGTTAAGAGGATTATTGACTGTTATAGTAATAAGGAATGGGATAAAAGAATAAATTTATTAATAAAGACTAGGGAGTTAGAGAGATGGAGAACTAGTATGGAGAGTAAAAAGAGTTTAAATATATATAGAAATAAACAGAATATTAGGTGTGAGTTAATTTATGATAATAGTAAGGAAAGTAGTTTATTGTTTAAGGCTCGAACGGGATCTTTAGCTACAAAAGAATATACATGTAAATGGAAAAATATGGGTGATTTATTTTGTAAATTATGTAAGGAAGGAATTGAAAATATTAGGCATTTGTTAATTGAATGTAAATGTTTGAAAACAGAAAGGGTACATATAATGAAGTTGTGGAAAAATAAATATGAAAAGAGTGATTATACAGAAAGTGAATTATTGGTTTTTATGCTGGGTTTGGGAAAAGATAAGGGGGATTTAGATATAAAGGTTATAGAGTTGACAAAAATTATGTTGTGGAAATGGGATAGAGCAGATTATGGGTAAATTTAGAGTGGGGAATGTAAAAGAAAGTGGCTAACAGGTTTATCTGGGCATAATTGCTGAGATATTCTTGACTTCGTTTAAGGAGAAGCCATAATACATCACATCACATCACATCCTACTGTACCGTGTTCGAACATACTCATTTCATTTCACAACAAAACCCACATGACAACGCGTCTACCATAACAATAGTAAATATTTTCTAGGCCCGGTGGTCAGGTAAACAAGAGACTCTAATTAAATTATTTAATATTAAGGGCCACTGCTATATACTTAATACTAGTTTGATAATGAAATGAGACATCAAATTTTATTGTTAAATCAAACAGACACGCAAACATACAAATAGATATATATATAAATATTTAATAACAATTAATATACATGTAATTTATTATGCTACCAGGGTATCATATTCAATCATATCTCATGCCTCATGTTTAAGTTGCGAATGTTACGAGATTACGCTACGAAGTCATAATGATGAGAGCATCTGTCAACCCGGCAATCATTCCTTACTTTCTTAATAGTAATATACCCTAATAAATTATTAATAGATTAGCAGATGTGGGGGAGTGGAAATAGATCGAGCATAGACATTCATAATCATTATTTAAAGCAACCTGCAATAGTTTGGATGCTGCCGAGCTATAAAGAGAGTCAGCTTTTTAAGAGGCTGACCGCTGAGAAACGTTGGAGGCGAGAGGGATGGCCAAACATCAGGTCGGAGCCCTTAGGAGTGGTCACGAGTGCGGCGTCGGTATGGGGTCGTAGCCTTTCCATCCCTGACCGCGTGACAAGGTTAGTTACTATTGGAGTCATTTCGTATGCCCATTGATTATGGAAACTAAAACATTTAAAGTACCTCTACTTCGTTTCTGCGGTTTAAATTTAAGGCATCAATAAACCAGCGCAGTTCACACCTACAATGCAAACACATCTACTCTATGCTTTTAAAATATAAAATCTACCTCCAATCGCCACATGACTAAGCAAACAATTTACTGTTTACTGCCCCCCCCCTCTTCTTTCATAAAACAGTACTACTCTATATTTAAAGACTTAACAAACTAACTTTAAAATGAATGATCGCCAAATAGCTAAGGCACTATATTAATAATTATAAGATCTCGTCTTCGTAATACATATTGAATTAAAATTATAATTCCCGAGCTGAGTATTTATTACAAGATACGGGTTTACGTGAATCTAAAGTCGCAAAAGAGTGGTAACTCCTTTGCTAATTAAAATGGGAAGAAAACATCAGCTCGGAAATCAGGCAGGCATGAAATATAATATCTAACTAATAACAAACAAATTTTAGATACCCAAGTAGAAGAATAAGAATAGGTTGATTTAATGAGAGTTATAAATATAATATTACTTTACACAATTTACAAAATCGATATTAGAGTTTAATTTAAAATTACACTACATTGGATTTAAGATATGAAATATTAAAGGTACAGCAGAGAATAAAATTTAACTTTAGAGTTCAAAAGACAGTCTTTTAATCTTGGGTATCGTTTTACCTTCGATTAGTGGAAGTGTGCACACTTGATGGGAGAGTCCGAGGTTCCTTGTTGAATAGCGTTTACATTTAGGAGAAATGTGCAGGCAGCAGTCTAAGTTCGAGTTATTGCATTTTTATGGGAAGCTCCGTATCTCCATAGCCACAATCCAGAGAAGCACAGCAGTCGCCTACTCCTCGCACATTTCTAAATGAAAATTAGGATCTGGATAAGAAATAAACGGTTGCAGCATACTTTTCAATTTAATAGCTCTGATCTTTTTTTAATAACCAGTTATTGCTTTTATTCTCTTTTTCTTAATCTCTTGGATCCATCAAACAACTGTGTCATCCATCCAAACGGTCTCTTTGGTCTATGCTATATATCCCTTTAGGTCACGGATGCATTAGTGGCACATGTTGAAATTTCAATCCGACCACCTTTTTAATTTACCTTACATGACGTAATTAGAAATTCTTTTACCAAACCTTTTATTTACAATTATAAGTTTAAGAATACTTTTTAATTTTGTAATCTTTTCCCCCTCCCACTATGATTTGCACTCTAATTAGCAAGGGAATATCTATTTTTAAAATATCTTTATGTTTACAATTTAAAAAATTTTTTTTTTAGATTTATAATTTAAGTATTACATAAATCTGACCTAAATAATAATAAATATGATTTTCACTTAAAATAAAACTATTTTAGATTAAATCGCACGACAAATCTAATAATCATTTGTAGTGCATTATTTTAAAATAGACAACATTGGAGTGTGTGCATATATACGATGCTTTTAAATAACTGTACTTTCATGTTATAGTATTACGCACAAAGTCCAATGTTCCAGGTCAGGACCTCTGTAAACTAATAATGGGTGAGAGGTGGAGCGATGACAGAACTAAGGTGAAACTAAGATTTGAATACAAATCTTACTGTTTCAATATATACTAATTAATATTAAAAGAGAGAAATAATAAATTTGTTTAAGGAATCAGCAAGAGTAGCAAACATTAGTAGCAATGAAATTCTTTTTAAAAAATGGAGATTTTTTTTCAAAGTGTGATGGGATATATGAAAAGTTATTTAAAAATATAATTTATATAGCAATTTTTTTTTTGTAAATTTTGATTTCTTTTTTTTTTTTTTTCCGTTATATTTTTGCCACTGTGCTCTAGTAAATGAGTGCATTTAGTAATTTTCATTATTCAAAAAAGCAAAGAATTTTTAAATTTTTCTCTTAGTATGTACTTTGTTCATAAAATTTGAACTGTTTGTATTTAAAGTTAAAGCTTAAATTTAAATTTACATTAATAAATATGGGGGGGGGGGTATCATTTTAATTATTCATGTTTAAATGAAATATAGTATTTTTTTCAAAATTGATTTTGTTCTTTTATAAGGGAATGTTAAATATTCCTGAAATTTTAAGAGTACATAGATATTGAAAATTCAAAAAATACTGCATTATAACAATATATATTTTTTATTAAAATATTTTTAGGGATGAAAATTTAAAGAGAAAAAATGTCAGAAATCATTTATAAAGAAATTTTTGTAGCTGGAAAATCTTTTTATGCTGTTTACCATTTTATCACAAATTAATATAATGGTATTAGTTCTTTACATTAGTAAATTATATATTTCACAAAGGTTGTTAAATATACTATTAAGTTATCTTTACCCAAAAAAGAGAAAAGATAGATATTTATTATGAGATTTACATTTATGATTGTAAATATTTATTCTGATAATGATTCAAAAGTGTTAAAAAGAAATAAATTAGGAAACTAAAAAAAAAAAAAAATCTAGACTAAAACTAATCTAGAATGTTTCCATAATCTTTTTCAGTCAGCCACCTGTTTGATATGCACTTATTGTCTTCAGGGGTGACAGATTTTAAAATATTCTGTTTAAATAATTGATAACACAAATTTGTGGGAGTTCTTTCAGATAAATGCTAGTCATAATACTGAAAATGTTTTTGGAATTTAACTTTTACTAATTTTTTCTTTAATTCTGCCTTATTTATTTTATTACAAGTTCAGGAAATTGATCTTATTTTATGATTGCTCATTTTTTACTTCTGGCTTAATTAATTATTCTGCTATCCAAAATCTCACCAATTTGTGGATGGTTATTTTCCGTGGTTTTTCCTGGAAAATTCTCTTTCTGGCTAATATTTAAAAAGTACAGTCATATATCGTTGATAACTAAGTGCATATAAGCTTATGAAAGCGTCAATTTCTAGCTCCAAAAAATTTGCAATATAATTTATGCATTTCTTACATCTAATTTCAAAATTAAAAGTTAACAAGAATGATCATTTTTAACTATTATAATTTAATATTTCTTAAGAGAGAGAGAGAAAAAAGGTTGCTTTGGTTTTAATTCAGTTTACTAAATATTAAAATGAAAATATTAATTTAATATTTAGTTTAAGTCTAATATATAACAGAAACTACTTTTTTTTTTTGCAGTAAATGCCTTATATCTTCACTATCCAGTCATATTATTAAGAAGTAATCAAATTACTTGAGTAAGGGTGACTACTAAAAATGATTATTTTCATATATTTTCTAACATTAAAATATACATTTGAAGAGACAAATATAAAATTTAGATTTTAACATCAATGTTTTTAATGCAGTTGTGATTGAACTTTACTAAATTATTGTGGCATTATTGAAGAATGGATGAATAAATGCTTGTTTTTCTCTTCCAGATAATTAAGAAATATCTACATTTGTCCAACAATATTTAAGACTATGTATGATAACTCATTTCTAATAGAAATTTTAATAAATCGCCTGTGCATTTTAACACTGATCAGAGTGGTGTATATTACAATATCTTATCAAAAATTTATGAACAACTTAGAATAATATAGAATAATAATTTCTATAGAATACCTTGTAGAAACAGTAAAAACAATTTAAATTAATATGTTATAAGCAAAAATTCAATATTTCTTGGCTTCTAATTTAGTTATTCTGCTGGCTGAAATGTCATTGATTTCCCATGATTTTTCCTGCGAAATTTTCTTTGATTAGCATCTAAAAAGTACAATAACCTAATTGCAAGCGGCATATAGTAACTACTTTATTTGAAGGCAGCTATGGTATTGTCAAAACACATTGAAAATCACTGATATGAATTTAAGTGAAAATTGTTTTTTTTTTTTAATAAGCAACTATCTAAAGCATGCTCCTATGCTAGTTGGTTCTAGTTTATGCAAAATTTGGGTACATGAGATATAATTAGAAAAAACAATTTTTATTATATATAGATAAGTAACTGATGTAATAATTTATTTCATTATTTTACATCCTATGCTATTTATTTATTGTTGATATAATCTCTATATATAAAAATTAAAATTTAATTCACAGCATAAAGTGTTCACCCAAGAGCAGATACATCAGCTGGTTGTATTAGAAACTGCTCATCGGAGTAAAATATTGTAATAGACAATTTTTATTGAAAATATTTTTAAAAAATATTGCATCCTAAAATAAGTAAAATATTATTTAAGTATTTTTACTAAAAATCTAAATGTAATTTTTATTATTTAATTAATGTATCTGTATCTATTCTATTTAGGTTTAACAACAGGTGAATCTTTAACTGTCCGTCCAATAAAAATAGTAGCAGGTCAAGAACCTGAAAAGACCAATGAATTATTACAAATTATTGCCAAAGCAATTATCAAAAAGGTGAGTTAAACATTACAGAAACTTGACAAAATTTTCCAAATCACTTTGATAAAATGAAATGCATTTTTGCAATGCAAAAAGAATACCTTGCTGCACTATGATTACATACGTTTGTAGAAAAAACTATTATTAAAATATTGCAGTAAACACTAGTGATCTCTGTATATACTGCCAATTAATTTTACCAATGATTGCAAGGTAGCAACTTGAATAAAATGACCACTGGATGAATGCAATGCATTAATTTCACTTGAATAAAGGTATCACAAACTAGCCATTAAACTCATTGGATCACTCAACAACTATAAAAGATCTAAAAAAATGTTTTCAAATATTACATTGATAAAGACTTCAAAATACTGTGATTAATAAAATATACAAATAAGTGGACAAGATCAAGCTTGAATATAGAATCTGAAATGACTAAATTTAAGTTTTTTTATTTGAACATGTTATAAAAGATCAAATTTATTAGAAAATCCTTTATTGCATAGAAAATTAAAAAAAGTAATATGAAGAATGATATGTCCTGTAGGATCAATTCAACTATCATTCTTGTCAGCAAGAAACTTGAAGATTCAAAAAAAATTATCATTTGGGATTTGAGGTATCTCACAATACATATTGTTTTGATGGTTATTAATCTTTCTAGTAATATTATTAAATTAATTATTTTACTAAATTATATTATGCATGAGAACTATAATTCTTCTAGAAAATGAGATCTTTAATAAGGATAGTTTATAAATATATTTCTGATCCATATAGTATGTAATAATATCATCTACATTCTTTATTACTTTATACAGTGTTTTTTTACAATCCAGTATTGACAATTTTAATTGCTCCAGCAATCTTATTCAGAACTATACCAAACACAATACAAATATACACGAGCATATAATTTTACATTTTATATATATTCTATCTTATAATCATTATTTATATACCTTCATATATCTTTGTATAGCTCTCTAAATAATTATTACTTTTGTATATATTGTACATTTTACTCTTGTTATATTCTATATGTATCAATTAATACTTCATATAATCATATATATTAATGTATTATTTTTATTTCATTTATTTTTTTATTTTGCTCTTATTAATCTTTTAAATATTTAACTCTAACATTATATATTCATATTTTTTATATTTTACATTATTATTACTCATTATATTAACATTTAATATGTATAATTTTCTTTAACCTATAATATTATTTTTTAACATATTTTTATACCTACTTTCTACTTATTTTTCCAAATCTTAACTGCCAATTCAGACTTTAAAATTTTAAAATAATAATGAGACTTTATAAAAAGGGTATAATTGATTATAATACATTTGATTATTTAGGGGTAAAAGATTGTATAGCAGTTAAAATTTATGGAGCATCAAAAAATTTTAAGACGGTGTACCATTAAGACTGGTTATTAATGGTAGTAGTTCATATTATGATAAAGTATCTAAATAGTTGACAAGTAAGGTGTTAAAGAAATATATTAATACTGCTTGTAAATCATATATAAAAAATAATGAAGTTTTAATAAGTGAAATTAAAAATGTAATAAATAAATATAATTTGACATTGTTTAAAATAGACATTGTATCAATGTATCCAAATATTAATATGGAGAAAGCAATAAATATATTAATTAATAGATATGAAAAGGCTAATAATAAAGAAATAAATATACATCTAAAATAATTAAAGGAGATTATAGAAATATGTTGTAAAGAAATATCATTTTAATTTAATGATAGGTTTTATAAACAAAAAATTTACTAATAGAAGGAGCATTAAGTGGGGTATTGAGTAATATTTATATGGAAGAATCGGAGAAGTTAATGTTAGTGAATAATAATGCTCCAATCTTTATTAAAAGATATGTAGATGATTACTATTTAATTTAATACAACACAAAGATAGATAGATTTATTTATAGAGGATATTAATAAGATGGATAAAAATATTAAATTTACTGTAGAAAAAAAAGAGAATAATATACTGACATATTTAGATATAAAGTTGATCAAGTCATATAAAGAAGGGAAATGTAGGATTGAAACATCAAATCATAAGAAAAGTAATATAGATAATAATATAACTAATTGGTACTCAAATACAAATATAAAATAAATACAATACATTCTAGAATTCATAGGTCAGTAGATTATTGTTCAAGTAAAGAAGATTATGTTAAGCAAATAGATTTAATAAAAGAAGAATTTATAAATAATGATTATCCAAATAAACTTGTAAATGATAATATTAGGTTAATAGAAAATAAGATAGATTACATAAATAATAAAAAAGAAAAAAGTAGTAATAATAATATAAATAAATTAATTACATAGGTATACTGACAGGACATAACTATGTAGTTAAGAATTTAAATAAAATTATAGGTAAAATTAAAAAATTTAATTATATAATAAATGTTAGAATAGTGAATAAAAAGAGAAAAAATATGATTAATATTTTAGAAAATAAGTACATTACTGTAATTATAATAAAAATTCAGATAATGAAATATATGAAGTAATTGTAAAAAGTATTAAATTAATAATATAAAAGTAAGTTGTGTAGGAGAAACGAATTCAATATATAGAAGACTATTACAACATAAATATGATAAAAATTCACCGATGTATTTACATACATTAGAAACAGGGCATGAATTTGGAAAGGATTGTATAAAGTTGATACAATTTACAAATAGTAAAAGGGATAGAAAAATAAAAGAAGCTATTTATATTAATAATATTAAGCCAGTATTAAATAGAGATTTGGTCCTGAAAAAAATTTTGACATAAGAAAATAATAATAATGAAAAAAGTAGATTTAATATACAAAATAGAAAGAGGGAGCTACTAAAGTATAACTGAAATTTAAAAGTTTGAATTGGCAGTTAAGATTTGGAAATATAAGTAGAATGTAGGTATAAAAATATGTTAAAAAATAAGATTATAGGTTAAAGAAAATTATACATAATGAATGTTAATATAATAAATAATAATAATGTAAAATATAAGAAGTATGAATATATAATATTAGAGTTAAATATTTAAAAGATTAATAAGAGTAAAATAAAAAAAATAAATGAAACAAATAATATATATATATGATTATAGGAAGTATTAATTGATAAATATAGAAAATAAAAAGAGGAAAATGTATAATATATACAAGAGTAATAATTATACAGAGAGCTATGTGAAGATATATTTGAGTATATAAATAATGATTATAAGATAGAATATATGTATATAAAATGTAAAATTATATGTTCATGTATATTTGTATTCATATATTTGTATTGTTTGTTATAGTTCTGAAGAAGATTGCTGGGACAATCAAAATTGTCCATAGTGGATTGTAAAAAAGCATTATATAAAGTAATAAAAAATATAGATCATATTAATATTATATGGATTTAGCAAGGCAATAAGAAAAATAAAGATAGTATGTAATATGTGAATTTTTTTTTTTTATAAATTTCTTCATGTGATTATTTATAAAAAGCAAGGACAAAAAAGATGATGGTTTTCAGAAAAATATGGGAATTAAATAAACGGCAAAAACTTGACAAGATATTAAATGAAGCAATATAATATGGTTTCTTCTTTATTAAAGTCAGAGATTTCTGAGCCAGTATGCCAAAAAAAGTCTGTTAACCATCTTTTTTTTTTTTTTATCATTTTCTAATGTCCAAAAAAAAAAACGTTACTTATATTCATTCAATAGCTTTCACCCATATCATTGTTCATTCCTTACACAAAAATCAAGGACTTATTTTTTATATAACCATTTGATTGATATTTATTTTTCCATAATTTTATTATTTGCACCATTTTTGCTTGTGTTTATGTTGTATTAATAAATGATATTACTAGTATTAATACTAAAACAGGCAAAACTCTCCATACAGTAGTAGTGATCATGTGATGTTTAGTGGTTTAGTATTAATACTATTGATATGATAGTGATTCTAATTTCTCCTGCTTCTTTTTTTCTGCATTATTTCATTAAAGAAAGAAGATAAAATTATTTGATCAAAGTAGTAAAATAAGTGATTCAGTTGAAAACATACATTTAATATGGAAATAGTCATAGCTTTCAAAAATAACAACTATAGATAAATTTGATTTTCATTCAAAGAAACTTTCTTGGTTGAATAAAATATTTTCAGAAGTTTTGTTTATTTTTTTAAATTAATACTATTAGACTTTTGTAGATAATTGGTTATTTAGGATTTTAATATAAATATGTCATCAATATTCTCTTTAATATATTTATATTCTATTTTATCATTGGTCAATGAATTAAGAGAATATTTATTGAATATCCAGTATTTAAATCTTATTAAAGTAACCTGCATTGTTCTTTCCAGCATGAATATAAGAGTTATGTTTCTAACAATAGATTACTCATTGTTCTTGTAGAGTTTTACAAATTAAAAAATTCTAAGATCTTGAAGTAAAGATATCTTGTACAGAAAATTTTGACTTTCAATGTGCTCTGCAGATATTATTTAATGACTTAACCAGAAAAAGTGATATTAGAAAAGTTGAAACATTACAAGCTTTATTAAATTATATTTGGAAACAGGTTCCGTTTTATAAAATTTTTAAAGTTTTTTTTTATTATAAATTACTATAAAAAGAATTGCACAAGATACATTCTTAATGCTTTATCACAAAATTGCTTTTACAATTCTTTTACTGTGAAAATGAAGTTTATATATATATCACATATTGTCATTTTTTTGATATTTTTATATTTTGAAACTTTTATTTTGTCAGTTATATTTAATAAGTAATGTGTAATTTATTTAAGTGATTATCTATCTCTAATGTAGATTTTTTAATATGATTTCTGTAATTAATAAAATTTTATATGTTTTAGCTATGGGAAAGCAAAAGTTAACTATTAAATAGTAACCTCCTTTTGTAATAATCAGATTCTTTAATTTCTCATAAGGATTAATCTTTTACCATTTATTTAATCTCATCTCATGATTTTACTTGTTTTTGGAATTTTTTTTATGTACAATTTTTCTTTATGTTATTCTAGTTTCATCCTTATATCAGTCTATATGTGGTCTTTAAAGCTTCTCTAATAATTTTTTTTTTTTTTAGAATGTTACCCTTTTTTTTTTTTTTTTTTCAGAGTATAATTTCTAATTGGATGGATTTTTATGTGTGTGATTTTTTTTTTTTTTTTATAATTTCTGTATTTCTATTATTTTTGGCCACTATCCATCCAAAATACTATGGATGCATATGTTAATACATGTTGTTGATTTTATACTCCAATTACATTAGGAGCTTATTATCATCAAGATATTTGATTCTTATATATTTTTTTATTATGTATTGAATATTTTTTTATCCATAGTTTTATTTTATATATAGAAGTAAAAGATTTATTTTATTTACAGCTTGATAGTTCTGATTCCGTCCAAAGAGTACTTAATGGGGAAAAACCAGTTCCAATAAAGAAAGATAAAGAAAGAAAGTCTGAAAGAAAAGATAAAGAGAGGAAGGAAGAGAAAAAAGAAAGGAAGCCAACTGATTCATTAAAAAAATCAGATAAAGAGGTAAATTTTTATTTCTTGTAATATGTACAAACTTCGAATTATGCATATAAATTTATAATTCAATTTTTTATTCATAAATTTATGGATTTTATATAAATATATTTACACTGTCAGAAATTTATAATATATTTTAAATAAAATGTATTTTTAATTAGTAAATTTATAATTAATATTTTTATTCATAAATTTATACATTTTATTTTATTTACAATCATGCCAGACAAAAATAAATTATGGCCCTTATCCCCAGGAGGCTCTAAAATGACCAGCCAAGGCAGCAAATGGCAGCCAAAGGCTAAGAATCTCCTGATTGCAGACCCAGGCTGCCATTTGATAACGACCTACAACTACAAATCATTTTCAGGTGAAGGGGAATATTGGAAGAACTGTCTTATATTAAATGAGACATTATCAGACTTTGTGAAGTTAGAAGAAAAGGTGAAGAGACAATTTATTTAAAAAGTGGACATGTACTGTATTACAAAGGCACAAACATTGGAAGTACAAGGGAAATAGGATTCATTATAAATAAAAATTGATAGAACAACATTGTGGAAATTGATGGCATATTGGACAGAGTGATAAGATTAGTTATTTCATTTATTAATAGATATCAAATACAGATAATTCAGGTTTATGCCCAACAAGTTCACATTGTGATGAAGAAGTAGAGAATTTTTATATGGATGTACAAAAGGCTTTTGATTAGACTAAACAACATTTTAAACAGACAAAACTCTCCATATAGTAGTGCCACTCAGTGCAAACCAGAGTAATCAATGGATGCAAGAAGGTTTACTGTATGGAAAGTTTTGTCTGTTTTAACAATTTAAGCAAGCATAAGAAATAGTGTTCATATGTTGTTTAGTGGTTTAACATTTTAAAATTGTCATGGAAAACTTCAAAGTTAGAATTGGTAAACAATTGAAAGATGAAAGTGCTATAGATAAATTTGGTTAGGATGATAGAAATGAGATAGGTCATTGATTTGTGGAATTTGCAGAAAAAGAAAAACTTCATATTTTGAATTTTTTTTTTTTTTTGAGAAAAATAGTAATGGAAATGAACGTGGAGCCATGCATCCAAATGAGCAGAATTGGATTATATATATTGTGCCATTACAATTTAGTCATTAGCTAAATTTATAGTAATGTGCATGTAAGAAAATGTAAAACAAAATCATCATCACATTTTTATATAACCATAAAAGAAGCTGTAGGGCATCCAAGTTCAAACCCTACCAGATCAAAATTTTAAACGCTTTAGACAGAGAGTGGGACAGCAATTATATGCTTTACTTGTTTGTGTGTTAATAAATCTCAAAAAGAGCAGCACACACATTTAATATTTAAATTTTCTGTTAAAAAGCAAAGTTATAACGCATACGTATAGGCAGTGTATGTGTAAGCTATTTAATTGTTTCATATTTCAACTATTCAACATTTTAACTTTCTTTAAAACTAACCTATGCTTGATCAATTCTAATATCTTATTCTATGCTTCTATTTTTCTTTCTATAATTGTAATTGGGATTTAAAAGTTACAGATTTAATTAAATAATAGGGTTATAATTACTAAGCTAGCAATTATATTATTTAAGGTTAGTTTATGAATGATTTGAAATAATGAAGTATGTGTGTACATTACATACAGAAATTTACATTTATTAAATATTGAAAGAAAAGGAAGGGTTGAATCTGTCAAATTATTTTTTTTTTGTACAATTTTATGTTAAAAGAGGAAATCTGTTGAATAAGATATCTATTTGTAGCAATTTTGTTTTTGTAAATGATTGTTTGTCACTTTGGGAGCTTAAGATGGGTGGGAACTCTAATTTTGAAATTATCTTATCTTAAGATCTATAAAGAAGGAAGCTCAAAAATTTGAAATGTTACCTAGGTGTAAGAAAAAAAAAAGGATTAAGTCTATTTTTTTTTTTAAAAAACAAAAGTGTCTGGAAAAAGGATTAAACTTTTCAGTTGAAAAATAATTTAGTTGAAAATAAATTAGAGATCTAATTAAAACGAATTTGTCCAAAAATAGCAAGTGACGCTATCTCTGATTGGTTAAGTTAGCTAAAAATTGGATATAAAAAGCTGTCTGGAATTATTATTATTGTGATTATGATTCAGATTATTAGACTATTAAATTGAATGTTGAAAATATAAGAAATGGCTGGCTAGAAAAATTATATGTATGTCCCATCTTTGCCGGACCATCTGGGGGAAGCTGCACATCACATAGGAAAGAAAAGATGTGTCTAAAATAATATTCTACACCTTTCAACTGACCAGAGAAATAAGATGTTTTTAAGAGAAGGAAGAAAGCATTCACCTGCATTCAAAGAAGATGAATTAATCTACTGATAAATATTAATCATCAAGTCCAATTAATTGTTCCAACAACTGATTTTAAACTCAAGAAAATTTATAAATGTGAAAACAACGGCTGTATTTCATCTTCTAAAAGAATCATGCTTGACAGGAAGAGAAGAAAAATTAATATAATGATTTCCAAATTGTCCACTAAAGCAAATAACCTCAATAGAGTCATCATTATCAAATAGTTATATACCTCAAGAAAGAGATTGTTCCCACGTAAAACGGAAATGGTAGCTGCAGAAATATAGACATTTTACAAGCCAAGTTTGAACCCTTGGAAATTCGCCACAAACAAAAGATCGGTAATATGACTTTTTATATCTATTTTCTTTATGATATCAGAGTCTTAATAAACATTTTAGCAATAAAGTGGTATATTTTATTTAAAGAACTTTTAAAGACTATTCAGATCGATTAAAAACAAGAATGTCTTACTAATAATAACTTTGAGCTTCATAAATGATCTTGAATGTATCAAAATTATTTGTTTATTAATTTTACAGTTATGAAAAATATTAATGTGTAAAACAATTTTTTTTTAATGGTATTATGATTTTAGTTTTAACTAATATATTATTATTATTTTGGTTTTAGATAATATTTTGTTATTATGGGATAAAACACGCACATACATAATAATATTTTTATATGTGTATAATTGCGAGTGAATGTGAAGTAACAAGTAGTATTAGAATATTAGATTATTTTGTTTCAAGTTAAGTATAGCATTTCAGAGGTAGAAGAGAGGGGGAGAAAATAATTTAAAACTTGTTTCTAAAACTTGCTCTTTCAATTCTATTAACATTTTTTTTTAACATTCTACTTACATGTTAGATTTATAAAGTATGTGTGCTAATGAGCGGATAATATTTTTTTTCTTGAAATACTTTTCTCATGGAGTGAAAATCATGGTCAATGTGACATCCAACTTAATACAATATACATTTGAAGGGAAAGGGGGAAGAACTTGAAATTAATCTGAGGATTGTTATATAATCAATTATTATCATTATTATTATATTATTCATGTCAATTTTCATGTATATCTAGAAAATTTTATGTATATGTTAGAAATGCAGTAATAAATATTAGTTTGTTTTATTAAATGAGGCATATATATTTCATTAAGTGTAGTCTTTGTTAAATGTGATCATTCATCATCATCAGTGGTTAAATATCAGTTATTTAAGATATAAGTAAATATGCTAAAATTAAGCAATAATTAGGAATTTCTGTATAAAAATTAGTTTTATGTTTAGGCTTAGTCCTAGAGCTGTAGTTGAAACCCTTGTCATTATCGTTATTATTATCATCATCATCATCGTCATCAACGTTTTAATTAATGAGCTGTTTAAATGTTTACAGGCCAAAAATAAATATTAATTTTATAATATTTAGTGATTTCTTAGTATTATTATAACCACATCCTGTCATCTATTTCATGCAAGGATGAGTGAATTGCCATCCTAAATTAGTTATATATAATCTGAGCTAGTAAACTTATAAAAATATTGAAACACATTTGTTATGTTAAGATCTGAGAAATGATTTATGTTTAATGAACTCCACTGTGGTTTAAAGATGTTTTACTTTTACCTAAATATTAGTGCGTATAGTGATATGGCTCAAAAAAGCAAAATCTCCCATTTTTATTAGAAATAAAGTACCAAAAAGGGGATTCAAATCCGGTACATGTGAAAGGTTATTAGATATAACCGTGTCTAGATTCAAATAATCTAGTGGTGCCCTGCTAGACCATATTCACTTAGTATTTGTTTAAACATGCACGTAACATCAAACCAAGAAATGAAAGTGGAGAAGATCTACTGTCTGTATACCTGAGTTATATTTTATTGAATTACTAGTGTACTCACCTCACGTGATTTCATATACCTGAGTTATAATACTTGTTATTAATAATTTGCTTATAATTATTGATAGTGGGATATCTTGAGAAATCCAACGTTATTTTAAATATTATGATCTTATATATATTGTAGACAACTCAGATATGGTAATATCATTTGATCATCTTTAATTTTGTTACAATATATATGTATTTCAAGATTACAATATTCTTAATAAATTCAGCACAGGAAGTGAACATTGATTAGTAAAATGCAAAACTAGAGAGATAAAAATTATTAATAAAAACAATATTCACAAATGATATTCCTAATCTTCAGAAACATTTCAAAACAATATTCATAAATGATATTCCTAATCTTTGGAAAAATATTTCAGTGAATCTAAATTAGAATTAGCAAATCATTCTCAAATATTAAAGATTTCGAACATGATTAAGATTTGAACAAAATCAATAGAAAGATAACTGATACACTTTTAAAATTTACAATAGAGATAACTGGTACAAAAAGCAATAGTTGACCAGTAAAATTTCTACTGAGACGACAATTTATGAAGAAAAGAAAGAATATGAAAATTTATAAAAATGATGCATTAAGAAGGTTTGAATATCTCCAATTTTGTAAAATGGTGTGAAAAAAGAGTTGATAGTCATATAAAAAAGTATAATTGTGAACTAGCATGGAAATCTATAGAACTGAATAAAAGTCTCAAGAGTATAAAACAACATCTTGGTATTGGTAGGAAACTTATTTCTGCACTAAGAAAAAAAGATGGAACTGTTATTAAAAAGTGTTGACCATCATGAAATGTATAGAAGAGTTCTATCAAGAATTATATAGTAATAAAGAACAAAGAAAAGTACCACCTACAACTACTATATTTTCTGAATTTTTCAGGATTTTAAATGAAGAAATGAAACATACAATTAAATTTATGAAGGGGGGAAAAGCTCCAGTTTAATGATGGAATTATAATCGATATTTAAAAAGAGCAGGTGAAGAAATAAAAAAGTTTTTGGCAATTATATAGCAAATGTCTAAATAATAAAGATGTACCACATGATTGGAAGAATACAATATTAATATTTAAAAAAGGCGATTAAAAAAGATATTAGAAATTACAGACCTATCAGTCTTTTGTCAGTTCTATACAAAATTTTTACCAAAATAATTACAACTCGTTTACAGCTAAGTTTGGAATTTATTCAATCAAAAGAATAAGTTAGATTTAAAAGTGGTTTTAGTATAGTGGATTATATCCAAGTATTAAGAAAAGTTAAAAAAAAGACCGATGAATATTAGTTGCCATTATGTTTTGGATTTTTCGATTACAAAAAGGCATTTGATTCTTTTAAAAGCATTTCTTCAGTGATTAAATCATTGGATCATCAAGGTATATATCCAGGATATTGTCATATTCTGAAGAATATTTATAAAAATGCAACAGCATAATGATACAAGGAAAGTTAACATTGAGAAGGGTATATGATAGGGTGACTCCTTATCTCTAAAGCTTTGCAGCTGTATTATAAGAATAAATGGAGATTATTTAAGTTATATAGATTTTGCAGATGATGTTGATTTTGCAAATAATGCTTCAGAACTTCAGGAAATGTTGCAGGAGTTATCAGATGAACATAAGAAAATAGGATTTAAGATAAATGTTAAAAAGACAAAAATAATGTTCAGTGGATTTTTACAAAAAAAAAGAAAATAAAGATTGATAATGATGAGTTAGAGGAAATTAATAACTACAAATACCTTGGTCAGCTTATTATTACAGATGGGAACATAATATATGAAATTGATCATAGAATTAAACTTGATTGGAGTGCCTTTGGTAGAAATAATTTAATATTAAAATGAAATATACCTATGTGGTTGAAAAGAAAGGTTTTTAATAAATGTGTTTTATTATTTCTTACTTATGGATCTCAGATTTGGATGCCTAACAGAAGAGCAATATAGAGACTTCGACCACTTAATGAAGTATGTAAAAATGCATGTTAGGAATAACAGGAAGAGATCGAAAATGAAATACATTGGTAAGAGAACAAGGATTGAAAGAATTAAGAAACTGAAGTGGAGTTGGGTTGGACATTTTTCTAAAAAAGATAAAAATAGATGAACAGTTGACATTTTAAACTGGATTCCAAGAGATTGCAAATGATCTAGAAAGAGACCACCTATGAGGTAGATAAATGAAATAAAGAAGTGTGCTGGAAGGATGTGGAGAAGAGAGACTAGAGATCAGAGAAAATAAACTGGACTTAGAGAGACCTTCTTTCTGCAGTGGATTGATAGTGATGAAAGTGATGATAATATTGTCATTTTTCGGCTTTATACAGTAACTACATCTTTCTTTAATCATAATATATGACATTTAGTGTGGCGTGCACATAATGAACACAAAATTAATAACTGATAGAATAAATAACAGATAGAATATTTTTTAAAACAAAAGCATAGCTTTACTTATTATACATTTTCTATCTACAGCATGTTTTATAATTTTATTAAATCTCATTTTTCTGTTCACTTTATTTATCTTTAAATTAAAGCATCTCTCACATATCTTCATTTTTCAAATCCTTGATCAGATTTTTTTTTTTGTGGATTTTTTTTTATTTTTCTAGTATTTCTTCAAAATATATTTTTTGTTCTTAATATTTCCATATTTCAATAACATCTACTTCCCTATTATTTCTTTTTTTTAAAATATCATGATTCTGCTTTAAAAGATGTTCTAGTGCAAACTGAGCCTTTTACTTATACTTGTATTCTTATTGTTTGCAAAATGAATCTTTTTTACTAATTCTCTCTTCCACTTTTTCTTTTAATTATATTTTTTCTAGATGTTTAAAATTATTGATTCGATCAATTTATGTTTCAATTTTTTTTATGGAATTACTTATTATGATGTCATATTTTCATAATTTTTCTTCAGTAATTTTCTCTTAACAATTTTTTTTTTTTCTAAATGAGCACAAGCACGTTATCAAATCTATCAAACATCAATATTTATATTTATTGTCTTTTCCAAATATATATTAAACAAAACCGGCGAAATTTAATATTACTGTTCACTCTACAATTTATAATAGTTCCAATACAATTGAAATAAAACAACTTTTTCAAAATAAAGTGTATTTTGAAAAGGCCCTAATATAGGGTGAAAACCGGTTCAATAAAGAAAATATTTATTATTTTTATATAGTTGTTTTATTTCAATTGTGTTGGAACTATTATTAATTATTGAAAACAACATTATGGACAAATTTATGTTTGACCATTATTAAGGATTACTCTACAATTTAATATTAATTTCATTGGTCAGTGACATTTTTCAGTGTGTAATTTTTTTTATTTTGAGTTTATTTTAATAAATAATTTTTTTTATTTCTGTTTATTTTCCTAAGAATATGCACTATTATTAGCATTATTAAATACCATTTTTAATTATACAAATGTTCATAAAGTTTTTAGATATATTTCAATAGAATTTTTCAAAACATTATTTACAGTTTTAACATTTTTTTTTTTTTAAATCTGAATCTTAATATTTTAAAAATTTCGGTAACCATAATCTTTGTTTATGTATTTCATAGCATTTGCTTCTTTTAGAAAAGAAAAATTTGTTTTTTGATAAAGCAGAATATTACATGACTTTATCACATGACTTGAGCTTGCATATTACTGTTTAGTAGCATACATTTTTTCATCATTTCTATGTCACCTACTGTAAGTTGTAGTTATTTATAGATTTGAAATGATAATGCTTAATAAATCTCTATCTGGTGCTGTTCTATTCAATATCCTCAAACTGATTTCAAGGTTATGGTTTTCATCAGTGAGAAGCTTTGGATCTTGGAACATTGCATCTGGATTTTCAGGAGTTAATGCATCTTCCTTCTAGCATTCATCATTTACTTCTGTCTTATACTATCAAGCTATCAATCCAAACTGAAAAACAATAAATGTTTTCAATCTAAGCCAACTTGTTTGTAATATTAGTGGATGACATAGAGATGATAATAAAAAAGTATGTTGCTAAAATTGTAATGGATAAACTAGAATCATGTGATATTTTATTGGTTTATGCCAAGTCTTAGCTACAGTGTAGAAGTGCCTATAATTGATAAAAAACTAAGAACACTATAATTTATAAAACTGAATTGTTTTCAGATCTAAATGATTAAGCAAGCAAGTTGACTATGATTGAAAACGTTTGTATGTTTTGCAGTTTGGGATGATAGCTTGATAGCATAACAGAGAGGCAAATAATGGTGGCTAGAAGAAAAATGCATTTATCCTAAAGATCAAGGTGCATTGTTCTAAGATTCAAGGCACTTCAATGATGAAAGTCATAAGCCTTGAAACTAATCTGGGGATATTAGATAGACAGTATTGGATAGGGATTTATTGAGTACTATCATTTGACATTTATTAGTTACTAAAGCATGCAGTAGATGGCATAGAAGTGGGGGAGGGGGGCAATGTGTAAAAGCAGAATGTTCCAATAAAGCTAAAAATAACTATAAAATAGTTGTTAATCTTTAATGGAATTTTTTTTTCTAACTCACTAATATTAATTGCAATATAGTTGTTTAACCAAAATGAGTAAACTTATAAAATTTAGAAAAAATCAATAATATATATTGTAGACATTGAAAATAATAAGACTTTTATTATAATTTCAAGTTTTAAATCATGAAAACCTTTACGAATTAAGAAGATCTAAGCATTTTATCAGAACTTTACAATATTATGTAATTATCTAAATCGCATGTTGAAAATTGATAATAAATTGAAAGTATGTTAGCCTTTCTCACATGCGCAATTATAACAGAGAAAGCCAATCAGATTTTAAACAGATATCTAATAAATAATCTCGTGTCTAAGCTTGATTATTTATTAGATATTTGTTTAAAATCTGATTGGCTTTCTCTGTTATAATTGCATGTGAGAAAGGCTAGCATACTTTCAATTTAATATTATGTAATATAACTAAGAGATCTTATGATTATATGTAGGTTTTTGTGATTTTCATTTACTTATTTATCTTTGTTTTGTCATTTCATCATATAAAAATGTTTTATAAGATCATAATGAGATGTCAACTAGTTAAAGTTCTTTTATGTTTTGATAACACTTACCGAAGACAAATATCTATGAGAGTTGTATTAAAAAGTATCTATTTTTAAATAATAATAATAATAATAAAAATTTAATGTAAAATAAATTATTAAAACAAACTAATTAAAAAGAAATAATAAAAATATTGAAAATTTAATATTTTAACATTTATTTGGCAAATGTACATTTTAAAAGCCTGTACATAGAAGTAGAAATATAGATTTATTAACCTCAATTGGAAGTCTTACGTGTGATTTTATCATTAATTATATTTTGCATTGCTTTCTTCTTTTTGAATTATAGTTTAATTTTTTTACTAAAAACGAAATTATAATAATGCATTGTGATTTTCTGGAAAACGGAATTTGTTGACTCTAATATGTTTTGGAAGAAGACTACGAATGAATAATAAAAAAATACTTATTACCGATTTTTTATAGAAATTATTATAGAATTTTGTGTTTAAAGTTAGTTATAAAGTAATTATGAAACAAAATTAATATTTTAATCTAATTATTTACAAAAGGTTACATCTAAAAAATGCCAACAAACTTAGTTTTAATAATAATTTTTTTTATTTATTATAAATATTTTTATATTCCTATTTTATTATAATTAAACTGTAATTCATGTTTCACTAATTCCTTTTTAAATAAATTAACTATCATATAAGTTTGTTGTGCATATGTTATTTTGTTCTTTTAAATTAACTTTTATTTCTGTTGACCACAACAAGTCTTCATTATCTGCTGTTGAACATCATATTTAATATTTTTAAAAAGTTATTTATATTTCATTCAATGATATTGAATTAGATTATAAAGTCTTTGTTTTTAAACTTATTTATTTTTTTATTTACACCACTGAAAAAAAAAGGCAAAAATTATTAGAATAATTAGATTTTTAATCATAATTTAATATGTTAAAACATTATATTTATTTCATAAATAAAAAAGAAATCAAATTAATGTACTTTGTGCTTTTTTGATATTGTTCTATTTGTTTAATTATTAAGCAGTTTTAAAATCTTAAACATAATTATTGATATGTTAATACTAAATAACCATTATTCATTCTTGTCATAAAATTTAAAAAATAACACTTTTTATTTTATTTCTATATTAAATAAATAAATATTTAAACAATGCCACTTAAATAGATTAATCTTTTTTTCTCATTATTTTCTGTTATTCAATCATCTTCACTTTTTCTTGGTTTGTAACTTCTTATTAGAAATGGCATTTAAGTGGATTAATTTTTCTCTCTCATTTTTACATTTTCACTCACCTTCAGTTTTTCTTTTCTCGGTAATAAATTCTTAATTCATTAGTATCATTTTTATTTTTTTTTTTAATTAAGGAAAGAAAAATTCCTGTCAGAGTTAAACCTAAAGACTCCAAGGTAATGTTTATGTCTGTGAGCTTTTAATTTTCTCTGAATAATAATATTACTATCATAATGCATGTAGAATTTCAAAAATGATCAACAGTTTTAATAAGGACACACACAAAAAAAGAATGTTTAAATACATAATGTCATTTATTTTATTGGTAATTTTTTTTTAATTTTTCCTAAATCTTTATTTGCAATATAGGATTAAAAATATATGCTTATCTTGTCTATATTTATAATTTAAACTGATGTCATTTAAATAATAAAATAGAATGCATTACAAAAAAAAAAAATCATAAATGTAAATTGTAATATTCTTCTACTCTCAGTTTGTACTAATTTGTGTTCCTTTATTTCTAAATTTCTATCTCAGTGGTTAATGTAAATTTATGTTCACTTGATCTAAAACAATTATTTGATTTATTTGATCATTATCAGTTCATATGCTCTGCATTGTTTTTCCCTTACTCTTTTTACCCAGTAAACGTGATGTTGTGTTGACTTCTAATTTTTAAGAGCAACCATTTTTATAGAAATAAATTTTATCTATAAATTTTAATAAACTTTTGAACTCTTGATCATCAGAAATATTAACCATTATTGAAATATTTGAGTTAATATAACATTGTGATTGGTTGTTCGGAAGGTTGTATGAAATTGTGATTCAATTCAGGGATTTATGCCATTGCATAGAGAAATATTTGATTATTAGCTGAGATACTTTTTGCTTTAAAGGCAGTTTATTAAATATGTTTGCTTCATTATTATTACTAATATTTTATATTTTTTCAAAGTTTAAAACATATTTTCAGTATATTATTTTTAAGCAATTTAAATCTCTTTTCATTATTCTCAATCTCTTCATCTGTACATACTTAATACAAACATGTTTATATATATATATTTTAATCATATTAGCACTTTTAACTTTTTGGATATGTTCATAACAGAAAAGTTGTCAGGCAGATGATTTTGACATGTAATCAATTGAAATACTGCCTTTAAATGGCCTCTGTATTACAACTGTTATTAATTTAACACTGAAAATTTCTTGAATATAAATTTCTTGCTTAAGTTGCCAGAATCTAGATCTCAATTTGTTAATTACACTATTCTCCCAGTTGATTATTATTCAAATAACTTTTCATGCCCTGCCATTTCTATAATCATATTTCATATATTTTCTCTAATTGTTCAAGCTATGACTGTTATCTTTTCCTTTAAATCAGATATTATTATATTAATATACTACATATGGCTTTAGAAATACAGCTTTTCATTCAATTAGGATATTCATGGTAATTTTTAATATCAATTTTTATTTTTTATAGATACAAATTACATATTGTAATGAATAATATCATACTTACATTTGAATCATGAAAACTTATATTGGAAGTCATAATGATTAACAAAGTCCTAAGACAATTTAGGAATGAATTACTATATTCAATCACCACTGTGCTTCACAATTTTGCTTTTTAATAAAAAGTTTGAAGCATATTTTACTGTACAAAATGTATGCAAATAATAACTTTAAGGATCACTGAACAAAAAAAAATGTACAATATGAATCAACTGTCATTTAGTTTAGATTAATCAGTTACAAAACAAAGCATCATAACATATTCATATACTTTCAACATCTTAATTATAAAATTAAATTTAAAATGATAATTATAGAAGATATTAAAAATTTAAAAAAATATATATATTTTTACTGATACCTTATATGCTTGTTCAAGTTATACTTCTAACAAAGAATCATTGTTATGAAATTTTTATCTTTGCTTGTATTACTAGTCAGTCCAAAATAATTACCCAATCATTATTTTTAGATTGTATATTACTAAAATGTATGTCACTTTGATGGGCTAATATAGATATTTTTCTTTATTAACTCATAAAAAGATATTCTTTTCCCATTGTTTCTGTTAAATCAAGGCAAAAATTATCCCATGAAGTCATTATATAACTACTCTATATGGTTTAGCATAGAGATGGAATAATAGATTTGGGAGCTTAAGAACTTATTTATAATGCTTGAATCTCTCATAACTTCATAACAACTAATCATTTAATTATTTATTATTATATAAATAGGACAAAAATTTATATGAAATAAATGTGTATAGGCAATTGCTTCAATCAACTTCAAAATCTGAAATTTTTTAGTCATGTTGTGAAATATAAATGATTATTTTATCAAATAAAAATAAAATATTTACTTGAAAATGAATTATTTTTTTAATGCTGCTATAAGCATTAGAAGATTGACATACATTATAATCAAAAAACTATCAAAAGTATTAAAAACACACTTTAACAATCTTTCATTATTTTTGATATGTTCTCATGCTTCTAAAGTTTTATTGAGGCTTTTAACTCAAAGAATTTATGGGAAGATAGAATATTATATTGGAAAAGAACAGTTTGATTTTTAGAGAAAGAAATGTACAAAAGATGCTATTAGTGTTGCTAGAACAATTGCAGAGATTATATATTAAAAAGGATAAAAGAATTAGTTTATGTTTCGTGGATTTGGAAAAAGCACTTAATAGAATAATCTGGAATAAACTTATGACCATCTTAAAAAATAAAGAAGTATTTTGGAAAAAGAAAAGATTGATTTGGAATATGTATTTTGGGCAAAGGGTAGGAATAAACTGGAGAATAATGAGACTGATGAAATGAATATAGAAAGAAGAGTTAAGCAAGAATATAATATGTCACCTGCTCGTTTTAATATTTATTTAGAAGATGTAAATAATTATTTAGACTGTGGAGGAGCAAATATTGGTGGTAGAATAATAAAATGTATGAGATTTGTAGATGATCTGGCTCTTATAGCTGAGAATGAAAGTGTTTTCAGAATATGTTGAATAAAATGTAGGAAGAGGATATATTGAATATGGAATGAAGATTAATGTTGAGGAAACCAAATGTTTATAGATAGGGAAAAATACAAAAAAAGCTGCATGCTGAGATTCATGATAATATAGTTCAACAGGCAAAGGGATATAGCTATTTAGATAGTTAATTGTGTGAGGATGGAAGAAGTGAAGATGAAGTTAAAAGAAGAATGGCATTGGCAAAGAAGGCATCTATTAAGAGACAGAAAATATTTTGTGGACCTTTGAAGAGAGAATTAAGGAAAAGATTAATAAAATGCTATGTATGGAATACTATTGTCTGCTTGTGAAACATGGACAAGGAGTAATAAAATTAGTAACAGATTGAAAGCCTTTAAGATATGGTCATGGAGAAGAATGGAAAAAAATTAGTTGATTGAATAAAATAACAAATGAAGAAGTTTTGAAAAGAGTAAATGAAAAAAGAAGATTGATTGAGGAAATTAGAAATAGAAACTGGATTAGACATATATTAAGAAGTATAGTCTAATGAAAGTTGTTTTGGAGGGAATGTTAAGTGGAAACAAGAAGAAAGAACAGGAAAGATTGACATTGTTGGATGATATAAGAGATGAAGTTACATGGAATTGAAGATCTGGGCAATGAAAGGAATAGAGTGGTAAAATGGATGAATTGATAATGTGACTACTCTCTGGGACTGTCCATGGGATAGAATACTATTTATGGTGATGATATTTTATTTGTATCCATATTTATTTCTGAGAAATATTTGTATTGGTAAACTAATAATTATAGTCTAATAATGAAACATGTAATTTTTATCTAGTTTATATATCGGTCATTAACTTTTGCTTAACGTATCATCATCATCATCATCATTATCAACCATTATCAATCCACTGCAGGATGAAGGTCTCTCCAAGTTTAATCCATCTTCTCCGATCTTTAGCTTCTCTTCTCCACATCACCCCTACACATTTTCTTATTTCATCCATCCATCTTACATGTGGTCTCCTTCTAGGTCTTTTACAATCTCTTGGAATCCAGTTTAAAATTTCAATTGTCCATCTATTATCATCTCTTCTAGCAATATGTCCAGCCCAACTCCACTTCAATCTTTTAATTTTTTCAATGAGGTCAGTAACACCTGTTTGTTCTCTTACCCATACATTGCGTTTTCGATCTCTTCTTGTTACTCCCAACATACATCTCTCCATACTTCTTTGAGTGGTCTGAAGTCTCTGTATTGATCTTCTATTAAGTGTCCAAGTCTCAGATCCATAAGTAAGAACTGGTAAAACACATTTGTTAAAAACCTTTCTTTTCAAACACATAGGCATATTTCCTTTTAATATCAAGTTATTTCTACCAAAAGCACTCCAACCAAGTTTAATTCTATGATTAATTTCCTCTATTATGTTTCCATCTGTATTAATAATCTGACCAAGGTATTTGTAACTCTTAACTTCTTCTAATTCATCATAATCAATCTTTATTTTCATATTTTGAGCAAATCGATTAAACATTACTTTAGTCTTTTTAACATTTATCTTTAGTCCTACTTTCATCTGATAACTCCTGCAACATTTCCTGCAGCTCGGAAGCATTATTTGCAAAAACAACTACATCATCTGCGAAATCTAAATGACTTAAATAATCTCCATTTACTTTCACTCCTTTAGTTTCCCATTTTAATCCACAAAATACTTCTTGCAGCACTGCTGTAAAATGTTTTGGAGATATGGAGTCACCTTGTCTTACACCTTTCTCAATGTTGACTTTCCCAGTATCATTATGTAATCTAATTGTTGCTGTTGCATTTTTATAAATATTCTTTAAAATATGACAATATCCTGGATCTATACCTTGATGATCCAATGCTTTAATCACTGAAGAAATGTTTATAGAATCAAATGCCTTTTCATAATCTACAAATCCAAAACACAATGACAACTCATATTCATTTGTCCTTTCTATAACTTCTCTCAATACTTGAATATGATCTACTGTACTAAAACCACTTTTAAATCCAGCTTGTTCTCTTGGTTGGTGAAAATCCAAGGTTCTCTGTAGACGAGTTGTAATTATCTTGGTAAAAATTTTATATAAAACTGATAAAAGGCTGATAGGTCTGTAATTTCTAATATCTTCTTTATCACCTTTTTTAAATATTAATATTATTACTGCATTCTTCCAATCATCCGGTACATCTTTATCATTTAGACATTTGGTATATAACTTTGCTAATATTTTTTCTGTTTCTTCACCTGCTTCTTTTAATATATCAATTATAAATCCATCATTACCTGGAGCCTTTCCTTTTTTCATACATTTAATTGCATTTCTCACTTCTTCATTTAAAATTCTGGGCAATTCGGAAGATGTAATAGATATAGGAGGTACTTGTTCTTTATTACTATATAATTCTCGATAAAAATCTTCTACCAATTTCATAATGTCATCCCTCTTTTTAGTAATAATTCCATCTTTTTTCCTTATTGCAGATATAAATTTCCTACCAATACCAAAATGTTGTTTTACATTCTTAAGACTTTTATTTTCTTCTACAGCTTTTCTTGCTAATTCACAGTTATACTTTCTTATATCATTTTCAACTCTTTTCCGCACCATTTTACAAAATTCGAGATATTCAATTCTTTTTAATGCATCATTCTTGCATATCTTCATATTCCTTCTTTTCTTCATAAGTTCTCTAGTCTCAGTAGAAATTTTATTAGTCAATTGCTGCTTTTTTCTACCAGCTATCTTTGTTGCAGTTTTTAAAAGTGTATCAGTTATTTTCATATTAATTTCATTCAAATCTGAATCATGTTCAAAATCTACTAATACTTGAAACCGATTTGTAAGTTCTAATTTAAATTCATTAGAATGTTTCTGAAGATTAGGAATATCAACTGTAAATATAGTTTTTAAACCACTAAACATCACATGATCACTATCTCATACTAGCACAATAATTGTTATTAAACAATTCAAAACAAAACAACACTCTCCATATAGTAGTGCCATCTTGTGCTAACAAGAGCAATCAATGGATGCCAGAAGGCTTGTGCATAAAATCCCTATCTAGTGCCTACTCATCCAATATCCCCAAAGATAGCACTACTATATGGAGAGTGTTGTTTTTGTTTTGAATTGTTTAATAACAATTATTGTGCTAGTATGAGATAGTGATCATGTGATGTTTAGTGGTTTAACACCAATCCTGCCTAATAGGATAGTGGTGGCTATGGTTGTTAAAGAGCCAAAGACACCAAAATGTATGGGTACTGAATTGAGTTCAGACCCATATGACTATATAAGCTATTGAGCTTGGATTGAAAATATTAATAGTGTTTTCAATTTCATTCTCATAGTTTTGTAGTTAAATAGAGTTAAAAGGTGGATGCTGGAGGGTTGCATTAGATCCTAAGATCTAGGTGCAGTGCTCTCAGATCCAAGGCTCCTCACTGATGAAGGCCACAAGCCAGAAACTAGTCTGGGGATATTGGATGAGTAGGCACTAGATAGGGATTTTATGCACAAGCCTTCTGGCATCCATTGATTGCTCTTGTTAGCACAAGATGGCACTACTATATGGAGAGTGTTGTTTTGTTTTGAATTGTTTAATAAATATAGTTTTTCTTAATAATTTTTGTCTCTCTAGTTTTACATACCCCTTACTAATCGATGATCACTTCCTGTGTTAAATTTATTAAGAACATTACAATCTTGAAATATGTATTTCCTGTTAGTCAAAATATAATCCAATTCTACTGTACCTTCATTTGGATGCTTCCATGTCCATTTCCTTCTAACATTTTTCTCAAAAAAAGAATTCATAATATAAAGTTTTTCCTTCTCTGCAAACTCCACAAGTCTATGTCCTCTCTCATTTCTATTACCATAACCAAAATTACCTACAGCAATTTCATCTTTCATTTGTCTACCAATTCTAGCATTAAAGTCTCCCATAACAATTTTAAAATGTTGTTTACTCTGATCAAAAGCCTTTTGTACATCCATATAAAAATCTTCTACTACTTCATCACTGTGAGAACTTGTTGGGGCATAAACCTGAATTATCTGCATTTGATATCTGCTATTAAGTTGTATAACTAATCTTGCCACTCTGTCTGATACACCATCAATCTCCACAATATTGTTCTTCCACTTTTTATTTATAATGAATCCTACTCCACTTGTATTTCCAATATTTGTGCCTCTATAATAGAGCATATGTCCACTTTTTAAATCAATTGTCTCTTCACCTTTTCTTCTAACTTCACAAAGTCCAATAATATCTCATTTAATATAAGAGAGTTCTTCTTCTAATTCTTGCAATCTTCCTTCACTTGAAAGTGATCTGCAGTTGTAAGTACCTAAATAAAAAGTCGTCATCAAATGGCAGCCTGGGTCCGCCTCCAGGATATTCTTAGCACCCTCCACCTTCGGCCACCAACCGCTGCCTTGGTTGGTGACTTTACAGCCTCCTGGGATTAAGGGCCATGCTTTATTTTTGTCTGTCATAATTGTATAATTGGGAAAAATCTTTATCATTTACACAAACATTCGTATATGATATTCTTTATAAATTATTTATTTACTTAGTATATGGATTTTTTTAGACACTTTAATTATTAAAATATTATAAAGGAATCTGTAGTTTCCAATCAGAAAACAGATATATTAATGATTTTATTTTTTGATTTCCACCTCTGTAATTTCAGATTTAACAATCATTAACTATATAGTCCATAGTTTGTTTTTGTTCACATTACATAGATCAGATGACTGTCAAATTTCATTCAAGTGCAACAGCCATGGACTATCCTGAATCTGTTGATGAGACTCCCATAATATCTAGGAAGATCAAATATAATTGACTTTATTGGATCTGGAAAAAAAAAATTTGTTTAGAATTGCATAAGAAGTCTTTTTTTATGGCATAGTTCTTTGGTTGAAGATTCTTCTTTGAACATCCAGAAGGAGAATCTTAATTTGAAACAAGTCTTAAGTGGTGAAACAATATCTTGCCACACATTTTATAAGACAACTTCTTTTCTGATGTATATGGAGATGTGAAGCTATTTGCAAAGAAATAGACTTGTGTATCCCAGTAATAATTCTTATGATAATATTTGAGTATCCAGAAGTTTTATATGGATACTTTTTCCTAAACAGGGGCACACTATTTATTAATAGAATGTGGTAATGCCAAAGAAAATGTAAAGTGTTGCATTATTAATCCCAAGTAGTTCCATCCACCTTTCCAAGAAAGTTATTCCTTGAAATTATTTTAGATGTAACTATAGATAAATTGGGATGATAAGTTAGGTATGTTCCAAGGTTACTTCTTAATAGCCTAATGTAGAATTCTTTTTCAGTCTATTGATGCAGATATATTCAGATTTCAAAATATTTTTCTATTGTTTGATGAAAAGTTGAGCACATTATCTTTGATGGATTAGGAATAAGATACAAATCTTCAAAAAAGATTTCTAAACTTTTCATATCTGTTATTAAGAAATTTTTTTATTTTTGTAAAGAAACTCTTTTGTGAAGTCTAAGCAATATCATGCATTTTCTGTATTCTTTATCTGGAAGATCACTAAATTAGGTAGGTGAGAATTAACCCTATTATAGATCATTAAAATTTTTTATCTTCTATGACTGACTATCATTTGAATTTTTCTATCGAAAATTATTTTCTTAAGAAAATTAATAGTTTTTCTTTTTTTAAGAACTTTTAAAAGATAATTTTTTTCTGTAGAATCATAAGCTGAGATTAGATCAGTAAAGATAGCATTGTGAGTTGTTAAGGATAAAATTTGTTTTTAGCAGTTTCTTTCTGTCCTAAAACCAACATGCAGTATAGATAGATGATTCTAAACTATTGAAAAAATTGTAGAAAACACATAATAATGATATTGGATAATAATTTTTCTAATCATTATTGAACTTATTTGATTTTAAACTACTATAGTTTTGCTGTTACCCAAATTTTTGGAATACTTGCCCTACTATTAATGTTGCTGATTAGTTGCTTTGATTTTAGATTCTAAATTTTTTAGAAACTAAAGTATGCCATCTGCTCCTGAGCTCTTTTTGGTTTAAGAAAATCAAAAGTAAGTTTAAGTTTACCAATATCTTCCAGTTTTATTAGATTAATATTAAATGAATATTGTAAAAAAAGAAGCTTGATTTTCTATCATAATAATGCTTTTAACATTTTGTTAATCTTGGATTTAGAATTCTTATTAGCAGAAATGTTTATAGAATTTAATGTTTTTTTATATTCTACCATTTTAATGTAAATTGTCAGTCAATACTCATACTTCTTTCTAAAAGTTCTCTTAGTATTTAGATATGACCTATGTGCTGTAACTATTTTTAAATCTATTTTATTCATTTGATTAGCATGAGTTTGAAGTTCTCTTTAAATAATTTATAATATTAATAGTAAATATCTTACTAAGAAATATATATATATATATTAATTTATTTTTAATGTCATGGATTTGACTTATGTCATCTAAAGAAATGTAGAATTTTTTAAGTAGCAATCTTATCCAGTGGAGATTGATTTGATTTTTTTTATCAAATTATCACTTAAAAGATTATAAATTTTTACAGATGCCATAAGTTAACATTATTCACTATTATTATATGTTTACGTGATATTTGATTAATTTTACGCACACACATACATATAAGTTTTGATGTGTCTTTAAGTTATTTTTGTTAAAAGTTGTGGTTAATTGTTTAAATAGAAATTTCATATTAAATACAGATTCTTGTAATTTTGTTGCAGTTTTGATCTATTAATCTGAATATGATGTGATTAGTTAATAATTTTTATAAATTTGATTTTAATATTTTCAATTAATTTTTTTTTTTTTAATTTGATTTAAAGGTGTCAGAAGCTTTGGCTGAAAAGAAAATAGTTAAAGAAAGAGAAAGAAGTCGACCTCGAAAAGAAGACAGTAAAGTCAAACATGTAGATACTATGCGAGAAAAAGAACATGAGAAGGAAAAATCTCGGAAAAGAGAATCTGCTAGAGAACATGATAAACATAAATCTAGGGAAAAATCTTCTAAAGATATTGATAAGGAAAAACATAGAGTAAAAAGTTCCAGAGAAAATAAATCAAATATTGAACAAGAGGCAGTAACTGTCAATGGTTTAGATCAAATACCAGAAACTGAAATAGAAGAAAAGAAATTAAATAGTCCTAGCTCTCTCAATGAGGGAATAATTAATAGGATAAAAGAGGATAAAAATCAAGGGGTAAGCTTTTTCATTTCAGAAAGAGAAGTTTTACTTTTTTATACTCTCAAATTTATGATTCATAATTTAATATTATTGAATTATATTGGATGTATTGTTTGATATTATTCAGATAAATTTGAATGTTGTGAGTTGTATACTTATTTGGAACAAATTTTCTTTTTGAAAGATCTTATAGTATTTAGTGCATAACCTGGGGTTTGAATATAGATAAAAGTAGTAAATTATATATGTAGTTGAGGATGACAGACTGAATTCTTGAAAGATTATAATTTTTTGTAATCAGTCAGTAGTCAATATAATAGCAATTTATTTTTAGACTTGAAGATTAAAAGTCCTAATTTAGTCTAGATTGGTTATATGAATGCTGATGCATCTATAAAATATAATTATAATTGTAATATGGTACAATTTTCATTCACTACTAGTGAGAGAAGTATCATATTTCTATAAGCTTTAAGCCCATGTTTTATCTTTTAATTATACTATATAAAATAATACTGATTGTTAAGTATTTATAAAATAAATTTATGTGCTTCTAAGACAGGTTTCACAAAAACATACTTTTTTTATTAGCTGTTTATACTAATTATAAAATAATTAATTTGGAATTTCAATTATTAAGTCATTTTTATTTTTTATAAAATTAATTAATAAATGTAAAAAAATACTTTTTTTTTTAAGCCAAGCTATTGTGAAATAATATATACATCTTATTTAAGGCAGCAAATAATTATAAAAGTATTATGTGAATATGAATACATTTTCTTATAAATATCTTCATTTTGAAATTTGTTATGCATATATATAAAGTACATTATCTTAGACTTTATTGAAAATCCTCTTTAGGATTAAGGTGGAATAACTTTTTACATATAACTAGTAACATTTTAAAACAAAAATTAGCAACAATTTAGATATTTACATTTTTTATTCTTAACTTGTTTTTTCTATATGGTCAGATTCATTAAAATGTAAATTTTTTTAATGATTATTATGTAATTTAGAATTTAATATATGGTTAATGCTGAGTGGCATTTAATTCATTATTAAATAATTTATATAATATTGAATTATATATATATATATTTTAAATCTTTATCAAAATATCATAGACATACACATTTACTCTTTATTTATTTTTATTTTTTTTTGAGTTGGTACTTAGCATTGATATTTTACTTTCAAAATCAAATTTATTCACATTTAGGTCAATTACAATACATTGATAATTTTAAATTTATGACTATGTTTCAAAGCAACTTTATTAAGTCACTAAAGTATGATCCACCTGTGCGGGGGCTATATTCTGTCACCTGCAGCAACGGGCAATAGAGGCTACAATGATACATTTATATTCTACAACTGGGTGGTGGCTCAAAGCAATACAACCGCCTTATCCAATAGATTAGGTATTACAGGTATCTGAAAAAGAAAAATACATTCGGAGTAGAAACATCTAGAAAAAAACACCAAAAAAAAAAAAACAGGGACATGAATTATCGCACATTAAATGTCAGTCAATCAAGGGGATGCGACGTCCATTCGAGGCAATGTCTATGCGGGACAATCGCCTCTCAATCTGCCTGGCATGTCCCCAGGCAGCCCCCCAGACTCCATCTATGACTCATCAGCCAAAACTCAGTTTAGCGAGAACCCAGACCCACTCCTTGGACAAGGTTAAACCACCTTGGACCCTGCCATAAGTGGGTTGCAATTTATCTGGGTGTAACGTTAGTTCAGCATATCCGGAACACCAAGCGAATCAGGGAGGGCCACGAGAACCTTGCCAGATTTATCCCCAAACCTGGGTGCGGCTATAATTGCTGACCGATCTGCCAATCAACTAACCCTTTATGGCCATTGCCTCTACCCTTGAGACTGAGAATTCAAGCAAAACCCAAAAAGGAAAAAAAACCCAATTAGTCTCATGGTCCCATTAAGTCCTCAGGGTTCATGATCCAGCTCATATTATATAACCTTGTTCTGAACTAGATTGTGATAAAATTTCAATTGTGATTCTGCTTTACTGATCCTATTGAGTTCTTCTAATCCAAGTTGAGTTCTAATTCTTGATTCTTAAAGTTCCAATTATAAAATCTAACAATTTGTATTTAGTCTTTGGGTTTTTCTTAATAATTTAAATCTAAAGGGATTGAATAATTAACCACTTATGTTTCTGTCTAGGCCTATAACATCCTATAAACCCATTTTTATCTCTAAATCATTGTTTTTTATCTTCTAATTCACTTCGTCATAATTCTAAGTCAATTTGAAACTTTTTTGAAAAAATTTTATTTTTTGTGGCGTCCCAATCGCACCGGGAGTGGCCCAATAACTTTTGATCTAATCATCATAAATTTATAATTTTTATGCAGGGAGGTAACTTAAATCATAATCCATAATGTTTAATTCTTAATTTGAGATCGAATTAATATTTAAAATAATTTTCTTTCCTGCAAAGTTTTGCCGCTTACGACCACTTCCGGTTTTACATCACAATATCGTTATTTTTCCTTTATGAACAATTTAACATTTGAAAAACATTTTTCCATGGTTTTGATTAATCTTTACATCTGACATGTTTCTTCAACTGTTTTCCGTCCTCCCTGACAGGTTTGTAGTTGTTGAAAGCAGTTTTATTTCTTGGTATCAGGAGTTACATTTGAATTCTCAGGAATATCATTGTTGAACATTTTTTCTTCACTTTTATTTTTACAGGTATTAATTTTCTAATCGTTTTAAATTAGTTCCATCATCAAAATTAGGATTTTTGTTATTAATTCCTATTTTGAGTTATTAGATTACATTTTAAATTCGTTCATTTAATTCCTATTTTGAGTTATTAGATTACATTTTAAATTCGTTTTCTCGGTTTTAATCTTGTCTTAATGATTCTAGTAATTACTTATATTAGCTTTCACTTGATTAATGGTGGCCATTTGCATAGAATAAAACGATTGATAAGTTGAGTTATCCTGACTTAAAATTTCTTGAAAAGGTGTAAAAGGTTTAAACAAGTAACCACTTATGTTTTATCATGCATCTTCTTACCAATTCCCGTCTTGAATATGTGAATCCTCCCATTCTTGTGGAGCCAGTGAACAGCGAACTTCTCCCTCTCTCAACAGGAAGTGGACTTTATTGTTTGTAATCTATAATATTGTAATTTTTATTTTTTTACATAAGCAGTGAATTCACTGGATAATTATATGACAAATCTTCCAGTTAATTTTTCAGAGTTTGGACAAAGTACCAGAATTCCCATCATACTAACTATGTTTTTGACCTTGCTTAGGATAGAAATGAATATGCATATCTCATTATAACATTTTTTTATTTTTTTTGTTACAGATAGAAATTTAAAGGGATTGTAAGGAGTACCTTACAGAAAATTAACTTCAGTTTTATAAGCCTATGAGAAGGAAGAAGGTCTTGTCGGATTAGCTAGAACTTCAGTTTTAAACTGCTAAGTTGTTTTGTGTTTCAAAACTGACAGTCTTAAGATTAATTTTTGCATCCATTCACTAAAAATGGGAGGCTGAGATTTATCAAAACCATCTATAGCTGAATAATGAATATTATAAAGAATTTATAAGCAAACTGTATAAAACTAAGCTGAATAAGGTTAACTCATATCAAAACACTTCTATTTCTACTAAAACAATTTGTCATGAGCTTTATAAATAGAATATTTATAGTCAAGCTTTTATTCAAGACTATTGGTTTCTGATGAGAATGCTTGGAAATAGAAATAGTGGTAGTGGTATTACAAGCATATGAACTGGACAATATTTAATAGAAATCTTGTCATAAGATTAGATGAATCATTTGTTTATACTAATCTAAGTCTATTAATTTGTCTCTTCTGGGAAATCTGATTTTGAAACAGTGCAGTCATTAATCTACATCGCTAAATTAATTGCAAATTTGAAAAGAATCAAATTTATTCTTTGATAGAAACCTTTTTTCAGGCGACACTATCATCTTCTTACATACCATTGCTTTAATTTATACCTAATCATATACTCAAGTATTGGTTTGAAAAATTGAATATGATGCTAAACATTTTATGCAGTTTTCCTTCCCATCTGCTTTATTATTATTGAGTCTTTGCTTGCAATTCTTGAATAGGGATTGAAAGGTCAATATTCTTCTAAATCTATGTTTCCTAACCATTTCAGTATCTTGGTATCTTTGAGTTTATTCTTTATATCTCATAATATCCTTGAGGAAATTACCTATTTTTTTAAAATTGATTTACTTTCTAATTATTAGTTATATGAGAGACATAATAACTTATTGCTGTTAAGTTTTTGTTTATTCATTAATTAATGATGTGAAAATGGATATAATTTAAACTAATTAAATTAAAACAGTAGTGTAATATTAAAATTACAAATTTAGTTGTGCTATGTTCTAATACAAAATAAAATAAAAAAATAATTTCTTTAAAAAGAAATACATGTTCTACTATTTTATAAATGTCAAATTTAACTTGAAATGAGGATCAAGCAATGATAGACATCTCAGAGTTATCGCAACCTAGAGAAGAAATGCTCTTGAATGTCTCAATAATATGGTGGCAGTTTTATTTCAATAACAATTCATTTTAGAAACCCAGTACCTCAACAAGTATGTCTATCATGACTGAAACGTTTATTCGTCCTATATCACATCTTTGCACCAAACATAAAAAGGAAAATTTTTGTTGCATATTTAAAGTATTGGTGGTTATTGTATCAGGTGTACTTGAATTTATCTGAAAATTTGATAATATTATTTATTTGTTTCTACATCTCATGGTATTTCTAGGAAATATTCCAGGCACTCCAAGGTATCATGGAACTCTGATTGGAAATTGCTACTCTAGAGACTGTTTAAATGTTATATAATTTCATGTAAAATCCATCATATTTACTCAGATGATGACAATATTAGTCAAATTGCATAATTTGACAACAACAATTAAAAAGAAATAAAATTGATATTTTACTCGAGCATCCTCACTCAATTAATAAAATAATCCATTTTATTAAAGTAATTTTTCACATGAGGAGAAAGGGGGTAATATATTTTGTGAACGGTTTCAAAGGTAAAGAAAGTCAATTTTATCAGTAATCTATAAAACTAAATTAGTATTTTAACTGGTAAATATAATTATTAACAGATATCTTTTTTTCTCATCAAATCTGTGAAATAGAGAAAGTTATCAGATGAGACTTAGGACAGATAAAATTATTGAAATAATGGTTTAAACAAGATTTTAAAAGTTTGTTGAAGTAGCTTTTTGCAAAATATAGTGGATATGAATCTTATTTTATAGAACAGGGGGAAATAAATCACATTTTACTGTTGCTCATTGAAGATTAATATTTTAGATTGGGCGATTTCTGAGAGGCTCTTCATTAATATTATTGAGTACAAGAAAATCGGCTATCTCATCTGATATATATTGTAAGCGGATTGGGACCCTGCCTACTCTGGTGGTTGGTTTATTTCCTGATGAGCATATTGCAGGAAGGAAAGAATGATTGGCATTACTCAAGGCTGATGTCACCCCCTCCCTTCTTTCTTCAATAATATTTTCTGCTCATCAGAGAATGTAGCATTAAAGAGACTGACAACAGCTAGAAATTTATCTGTTTGGTTTCCCAAATGATGCCACTAGAGTTCCAACTCACTATAACCTCACTCACCCAGATCAAGTTATGCCAGACATAGCTTAGGAAACATGAGATTCCTGTGAACAAATACACTGATTGATGAATGATGCAAAATGAAACTGATAAAGATATATTGATTTTATATAACAACAATTTATTTAAATAATAGTACTTTGGATAATAAATCCTTCAAAAATGTTCATTGACAGTTCAGCTTCCATGGATCAATTAGTCTATTTTATTGGTAACTTCTCTGATGCTTAATTCCCTCGCTGATACCCATACAGTGTCCCTCATTTATGTAATAGATGTTTGCGTATGCCTATACATCTTTTCCAAGGGTAAGTTCATATTTTAGGCAACACTTGGTCAATAATCCCTTTCGACTGGCATTCCTATAACAGGGAATTACATATTCATGTATACATCATGGATACTTCACTTAACAGTTCATAAGTTTAAATTATCATTCTATGAGTTTACATTCTACTTGTATGTGCATATATATATATATGGGTCTTAAATTTGGGTTAATTCCCTATGGCAGTATACTCCTAGGCCAGCTTGATTTATATTTGAATCAATTCTTTTCATTCTATCATTTAGTAATCAATAATTATATTCGAGTATATTTGCATGTTCAATTCATGTATATAGATGTACATCCTTTTTTTATATGCGAACTCACATATATAAAGTATTAATCCTTTCTCGGTTAAACATTAAGCATTTACAATATATACATATATCGGGGTATGTCTACTTTAAATTAATCCTCTCATTACAATTTCTGAACTCACATATATAAAATATTAATCCTTTCTTGGTTAAATATTAAGTATTTACCATGTGTTACATATATCATGGTATGTCTATTTTAATTTAATCATTACATTACAATTTTTATATTTCTTTATCAGATTGCAATTTAACAATATTATGCACATTATTTTTTCTTCTTCATTCTAATAACACTTGTAGCAATTACATTATTCTCTCAATAAGAAATTAACTGGGTTCCTAACTGTTTTCATATAAATACTGGGTCTTTATCCATTACGACATCTGTTTTTAAATTTGATTTGAATATTTTATCATTTCATCGAATTAATTATTTTAAATAACTTTATAACTGCATTTCATTTTACCCTGTTCAAAACACTTTCTTACAGCATTCGCGTAAATATTATTAAATACTTCAAATGTTAAAATAAATTTTTTATATAATAACGGATATGCATAATTATTAAGTAAATGAATATTGGTAATATCCTTACATCATAGCCACTTACATCAATCTTAATTAAACACGTTTTAATAACTATCTAGAGTTTTATTACCTTTTTAAATCTCCATGATGGTCTTTATGTTTGATGTTAGAGCTGAATGGTAGTCTTCACATTAAAAGAGAGATTGATTTTTAGAGCTGAATGGTTTATTTACATATGGCCACTTAGGCATATTTCTTCATCTCCATATCCTCTTCCATGATATGGAAAGGACAGCGAGCTATTCCTTTACTAGCCAGACATTTTAGCATTTATCGTATTAATAAGTTGTTTCTTCATATTGCTGTTTTATGGTAACCTTGGGTTTCTCTTTAACTGCAGCACTTTCTTTAATTAATGGCCACGGTGGCTTCAATTTTAGTTGGTCCGATTATTTAAACTCTTCACTGAACTATGATTTACTGCAAAGCAACTATTACCATCATTCAACTGCAACTTCCTGGAATTGATTGATTGCTCTCTTTATATACTCTTATTTCCCACTGTGTTTTTCAATATCTTCTTTGATCTCACACTTGCTGACCAACATGTTTATACAAATGTATTTACTTCCTTTGCCTAAGGCAAGAAAGTAACGCTATTATTCTTGATGAACTAATTACTGTTTCTGTGCTTTACTTTGGAAAATGTTCAGCCTAACAAATAAACATATTATATTGGTAACATTTTAATTTGAAACCGCAAATTTTTCAATGCCAAAGATTCAGTTAATTTTTAACTGTAAATGTTATTATTGATTTTTTCCTTTTCTTTGTCAAAGAATTTGACTTCACACATCTTGTTTTATAACATGAATGGAAAATCATCCATTTTTCTAAATTTCATTCGCTGAAATGGTATCAGCTGTTATTTTAATTTAAACTATTTTAAAATGGGGCTTTCAGTATATATATGAAACAACTTGTCTGTTTCAATATATATATCTTTATGCTAGACAAGTCTTTTCCTAATGTGTTTAAATAAAAGCAACATTTCTATGTGATGGAAGATATAATTCTAATGTTAAGTAACAAGATGTATTAATTTTTCAAAGATACACTTAATTATATTAATTAGAAGACTAAGCTAGGGATGGTCATTGAGATGAAAGTTTAAGTGAAATTCATTATTTTTCTCAATTTTCCATTTAATATCAGAGAATTTCAAAGTAGATTATCTGCCAGGACTATGAAGGATTTGTCTTATGATAATTTGATAATAGGGTATATCATGTAAGAAAGGCCATCAATACATTATAGATAGTTGAAACAGATTATTTACCTTAAAGTGTATAAATAATGAATGAAGCAAATGTGACCCCTAGTTCTTTATAAAAAAATTGATCCAGAATAATTTTTGTTACTAAGGAAAAATGTTTTGGAGGATGCCAGGGGAAAAAGAAAGTGCAATAGTAACATTATAAAACATAGATGAAAATGAAAAACTTAGAGATAGTGTAGTAAATTTTATCACTAGTGTTTCTGAAGTGATTGCATTGTTATTGTGTTTGCAGATTTTTAAAATCAAGATTAGTAATAAAATTTATTTGAGGTCATATTAAAATTTAAAGTTAGATTTTGAGGAAAGTAGAGATAATAGTAAGAAAGTTGTTAAAGAGATAGAGTGCTAACAGAATCAAAAACGTGATTGAGAAAGTAATGGAATTAGAAAGGAATGTTAAACTGTATATTGTTTTTACCCTTACCTTAAATAATAATTGCAATTATTCAGATAATGAGATGCAATAGTTTGAATGTTATTAATAGATTTTAGTTATACAATGATTACAAATGAAGGCTATTTGAATGTTAAAACAATTATTGCAGAGATTATTTCAATTCGAAAGGTAATGATTTTTATAATTTAAATAATAGCATTATTCCAGTTCTTTGAAATGTGAAAATATTAATAATATAATCTTACACTGTAGTATGTTAAGAGTATCAGGGAAATGACTTATACATATGTTTCATTTTTCCAAATTTTAATTAATTGAGAGAATTAAATAATATTAAATTATGATCTAATTAATCTTTTAATGTCAGATATTTTTGTTAGATTTGAGTTCTTCGCTTTGAGAAGTTAATATTTTTTTCTTTGACTTAAATTATGTTTGTTACTTTGATGCTAGGATTAGGAAAAGTTCCACTCTCTTACATTTTTTTGGACTAGGTATCTGGTGGTGGGATTGCTGCCCTAATGATCATTTTAAGTATTAAAAAACGATATACCAAAAGATAGATTGTTATTTTATGCAGTTAATACTTAAATAAGACTAATAAAAGAAGTCCACAAAACCAGATTATGTTATATAAGAAAGACTTTTAAAATATTAATGAAAAAATATTAAATAATACCTGACAAAAAAAACAAAACTGTTATTTAAGATATTTCCATATTGTTTGATTGATGTCCTCATTTGCAATTTTCTTTGCTAGCTGAGTGATTTATCTTTAACCATTTTTCACTGTTGTAATAGGATCTCATTCCTTTAGAGATAACTGATTAAACTAATAGTCATTATGTTTGATATATTAGAAACAGGCGACTTTTTTTTGAATATATATTCATCTTTAAAAAAACCCCTTTCTGTTTTGCTGAATTTACAGTAATTGTTCTGACAATATTTTTAACTCTTTGCACACTTAGGAATTGCAGAACTCTGGGAATTTTTTAAAACATTTTTTATGAAATCTCAATTATCATGAATATCAGTTTGATAATTAAAAGGGTCATTAAATATGAGTAACTGTTCTTCAGCTGTCATTTTAACTACTGATTTGCTGAACTCAACAAAAAATTAAATATCAGTTCTACTGAACTGTTGTGAGCCAGTTAAATCCCACCACTGAATGTACCTCTATTAAGAAAAAAAATTAGATTTATAGTAGTTAACTTTAATACTACCATTGCTTCCTGTTTTACTACTATTAACAATATTATTACTTCTATCGCTTAAATTATTCTTTAGGCATGACACTATAGCCAGACTGTATGAGACAGGCCATTTTTACACCACATTTTCTAAGTCCATTATATTTCTGTAATAGGCAGGGAAATTTCTAAATGAAGTTGCTTAAACATACAATTTTTTATACAACAGACTTCCTTTTGCTCATCTGTAAATTGCTCTACTATTCATACAGAAGCCTAATGAAATACATTATGTATTCCATGTAAATATGATGAAAAAAGTTATCTAATAATCAGAATTTTTAAGTGATCAAAAAACTTATTGCTTTAAATAGTTGATAGTAATTTTTTTAAGAAATGTTACAATGCATTTTTATCATAATTTTAAAAATATTATTTCTAATCAGTTACAGTAATTGAATTTTTAATTTTATTGATTCACTTAAAGTTTCTCAAATTATTAATTTTATTGCAATTTTTTTGAATCTTAAAAGGTTATTTGAATTATATATATTTAAATATTTTCATGAATAAAAGATGTTTGTTTTTTGGTTTTTGAATAATATAGTAAATTTCTTATATATGGATGAAAACTATTTTAATTAGTAAAACCATTTGCATTTAAATCCTCTTGAAATAAGACATTAATCTTCTACACTTTTCCACTTTGTATTTTGAAGATGACTAAAAAAGTACATGGCCATAGTCATATACATGAAAATATTATTTTTTATAGAATTACTGTTATATAGATGCAAAATTATTTAGTTGGCATTGAAATACACAGTAAAGATGTATGATAGATTAATGTCTTTTTTGAGGGACTTTACATGCAAATAATATTACTAGTCTGAATAGTTTTCAGTCAAGTACATAAAAAAATATTTATATATAACAAAATAGTTATTGTCCATAGTGTCATTAATTGTAAATATTTATATTATAGAATTATTGGCATAATATGTAAAATGTTATACATCTATATATATATTAGATTCCAAAAGAAGATACTACTTCCCATCCATTACATACAGATTCAAGCCCAGCAATTTTGAATGATCAAGTTACATCTTCTAATACAGATGAATCTACAGTAAGTTACATAATAGTAACTAGTTTTCATTTTTATTTGTTTATACATCAAATTTTTATTACATTTTATACAATGTACATGCAAATAATTTTTCTATTTTATTAAATTTATTTTTCACTTAGTCATGAAAATTTAAAATTATATAAAGTAGTTATGATATTTTTTTAAACTGGATAATAAAGAGATTTTGTTAGATTTTTTTTTATGTAAGAAATAAAGATATATTTAAAATAGCTAGCTCATGTTAAAATATTGATGTGAAGCATTTATAAATGTTTTTTCCTCCTGAGATTAATAATATTAAATACCTATTTATGTCTATATCTTTATGTTAGGTTGTGAGGTCAATTGTATACCAGTAAAATGATTATTTTTTTTATATGCCAGATTCTCATTTAATTTTTAAAAAATCTTTGTAAGCATTTCGTTTTAATTATTCACATTAAAACTGAGTATAAGTGGTAATGGTTTAATGTGAGACTGCATGCAAGATAAAGTAGTTTTAATCAGTGGCTTATAATATAAGTTTAAACTACTTTCTTGGAATATTGTAGGAAAGTATCTATTTTTTAAAAAACAATGAAGAAACAAATGTAAATTTAAATAGCAAAAATTATAGATTAGCAAAAAAAAATTTTTTTAATAAATCAGAATCTAACAGTGAGTCTTAATGACTATCAAATGTTAATCCTGTGTTCTCTTCTTGAAAATAGCAATTTTAAACAATCTTTTGTATGAAATGAGATTTAAAAAAAACAACAATTCCATTCATTGAATTTTTTTTCTAAATGAAAAAAAACAAAACAATTTTTATTGGTTAAGTTATTTAATTTGATATAGCAGAAAGTACAGATAAATATTTTTTTTTATTGATCTAGAGAATAAGATAGAACTTTTTTCTCTGAATTGAGAAAATGAATTATGGGAAGTATATTAAAGAATGTAAAGAGTAGTGATAGACCATCTTCTTACCATGCTATGATAATTTGAATCTGAATCTAGATAAAACTTGAATATTTTTTTAGATAACCAATTTATATTCAATATTACAAACAATTTTTTTCCGCTTATTATTTATATTGTATATATAAACATATATATTAGTATAGTATATATATGTTTATATTCCTTATTCATTCATTTAAACAATTTTAAATTATATTTATACAAATATAAAATGTAGTCTATTTGAAAATGATTTTGCTGTTTTATACTCTTAGTAAATAATTGAGTTATTTTAAAAATAATAGATGTTACTTAATAAATTAATTGATGTTTTCATGTCTAATTATTATTTTGCTTTTACTACCTCTGGTTTGGACAGTAAAAATTCCTTTTTGAGTTAATAAATCCATGATATTGTACTATAGCCTAAATAATTTTGACATAGTTGTAATATTTTAAAATTAGAATCTTTCAAAATTAATAAAAGAAAAAAAAAAACATTAATAAAACATTAACTTAATTTTTTTTTAAATTTTCTTTTAGATGGTAATTTTTTTTTTTCTTGAATTTTGAAAAAATTACAATTGAAAAATAGCTTCTTTTTTTTTTAAGTTGATTATTTAAAAAGTCATTCTGATGGATTTGATACTGTCATGAAAGAAATTTTTATCTGAATAAATAAATTATACAATATTTTATTTACATCTACTTGCATTTTTTTCTGATTTAATTGCTAATTACTTTGTAGAAGCCTATTCAGCGGTTGCAGACTGCTCGAGGACATCGGAAAAAACTATCTGGTAATTATTTCCTTACTTTTTTTATTTAAATTGAGCGATGAATTGCTTTATGATATTTTCAAAACTATTTTTAAACTAAATAATAATAATAATAAAGTATTAATATATCTTGTTAATTTTGGAAATTTTATCGTATATTTTATTAAGAAAAACATGTTAATAATTCTGTTCTATGTTAAAAGTATTAAATAATAAATATTGAAATAGATTTTAATTAACTGAATTAAGATAGTTTGCTCTCTTGTAAATAAATTAATATTTAGTATTGCTAAGATTTAGATCGTTTTTAAAGCTGTGATGCTAACTTTTATATGCTTCTAAATTAATAGAGCTTGATGCAGTTAAAAATGTGTATTCTTTACACACAAACACACACATTTTAAAAATGATTTTAAAAAAAAGATCTGTCTAGAAAATTGTAATTATTTATTAGTGCTATTCAATTTATTTCTTTAATTTATAAAGTAATAATAATTTTCTTTCTACATTTTTTTTTCTTCTAGCACTTATCTTCCAATTTTTCTTAATATTTTTTCATTTATTATTTGTATTTTTACCCACCCACCCCCAATCATTATATTAACTTATACTTTTTAGTCATCACAATTGTATTTGATGATTATTGTTAATATTTAAAATTTAATATTTTTAAAAAATATTTAACTATATATTTATGTTTTAAAACCCAAAAAATTGAAATAATAGATTCTGTGATCAAGCTGTTGAGACATTTGATCATCACTGATGATAGTGAATATAACTTTACTTAGTTCATAACATGCTTTGATATTAAAGATTGATTTAAAACAGTTCTTTCCATATCTGTTAAACATTTACATTAGAATTTTTTATTTATTGCCTTAATAAATTTTATATTCATCTTGTCATTTCTAAATGATTTTGTTTTCTACATATTATACGTGTGATTTTTTATTATTAACACTAAGCTACAATTAATTTCAACAAGTAAGTTGGACGTTTTTATAAATTATGGTGAATACTTTAAACTTCTTACATTTGTTTAAACCTTAGATATTTGACTTTCCAATCTTGGGGAAAATTATTTTTATTTAAAAAGAGTAAATATAAAGAAGCTAAATTATTTTGTTTAATTTATGCAACTTGCAACTTTCTCAGATGTATTACTTTTGGTTTTAATTTTATGGAATTATTAAATTAATAAAAAACATATTTTAAAAGAATTTTATTTATAATTCTAATAATGTTTATGTGTCAATTCTCATATAGTAGGGTTTTGTTTTGTGATCAAAAAAATATTGAAACTATTTAGGATTTAAAACGTTAAAAAAAAAAAGTTTTTAAAAAGAGTCTTTGCAAAAAAAAATTGTATTGTTTATTATTTTTTAAGTAATAGTTTTTATGTTTTCAATATATAAATATTTTATTCTTATATTGATTTGTTTGTTTTATTTTTACCCTAACTGAATTATAGAAGAAAGGAATGAAGCAGGTACTTATAATAATTTTCAGTGTTACATAGTAATTATAAATTTTTTTTTTTTTTTTTTTAAAGTGTATATTAGTTTTTATATTAAAAATCTATGTTATTTTGTTTGTAATATATACAAATATATATATATTAATTTATTATCTAATTTTTTAATTTAGATTCATAATATTGTAGTAAAATCTATAATTTAACGAAGAGAATTATTTTTGTGCACATTTCATTACAAATTTTCAGATTTTATTTGAATAATTATAGAACTTGATGAAAAAAATTTCTCATAATTTCACAGAAACTCATTAAATATAACAATTCCACAATGCATCACGTTTATGTAAGTAGTAATAGCAGGAATTAGAAAATTAATGTTTTTAATGGGCTTCATTTTCAAATTATTTTAGATAATAAGTCAAAATGTTTATAGATTTTAAGTGAAAATCATTTATGCTCAATTAAAATCATTAAGAAATGTATATATTAAATCACAAGTGAAACTCCCAAATGCTAATGAAAATAAAAAGATGGGAATATTTTGTTCTAATTAAGTAAAGTGAATATGTGATAAATTGTTTGATTTTTTTTTAAAATCTTAATATTTTAATTCATTTAATATCACAAGTCAGATCTTTTGTTTTATAAAAGAATGCCCACCCCCCTTTATTTGAAAACAATAGAAGAAAGTTGGAGACATATTTTTTTGAGTGTTACATTGGTGGCTAGTTTGATAAATTATTATTATTTTTAATTAATCCAAAATTAATATTATATATTTTTTGGGTATTACATATAATCCCTGCTCTGGAAGCTTGCCAGGTGTTTTCTTTTTAATTATCCATTTCCAAGGGTATTGAAGTATTTGTTTATGTTTTTTTTTTTTTTTTTTTTCAAAATTATTTTGTCTTATTTGTTAACTTTAAAAAATATTAACAAATTCCTGTTAAATTTAAAAAATATTAATAATTCTCTTATAAATTCCAATATTTAATGAATAATTTTTTTATGTATATTATAACTTCTTAACATTGAAGTGTTTATTTTGTTTTTTCTCAAAATTATTTTACCGAATATGTATTATTTGTTAAGTTTAAAAAATATTAAGAAATCGATTATAAGTTTTTGGTTTTTCAAAAAGCTCAATAATTCTCTTATAAATTTCAACCACAAGATTTAATTCTTTTTTTTTTTTTATGTATATTATAATGTAACAAACATTTAACACATTATTGAATATTGTCATGATTTTTTTTACATTTACTGAAAGTGTATACAGCAGGGAGGGGGGACATGGGAGCACTTCAATGGCCTTTTCTGCAGAGAGATCAGCAGGTGATTTATTGTAACTGTTATATGTAGATCAGTGCCTATTCTTATGGATACAATCAAAGAAAATATCACTGAAGGATCTACTATTTATTTGGATTGTTGGAAGTGTTATAAAACTGAGGAATTACACAGTGTGGGATTTAAACATTTCAAAGTAAATCACAGATATAAATATGCGGATCCACATTTATTTTAATTACAATCAATTGTGTTACTTTTGTATAATTTTTTGTTTTTATAATCATATTAAAAAATAAAAGAAAATATTAAATACAATAGCTTGTAGTTAGCTATATTGTTTGCAAGATTTATTTTGAGTCCTCTTAAAATGGATAATTAAAACAAAAATGCCTGACAAACTTCTGGAGCAGAGATTATATGTAAGTACTATTTTTTTTGTAAATGTACATTTAAATTGTATTTATTGATTAACATCATTTGCACTTTAATAGGATTTTTTTATTTATTATTCATATATCCTTAATAAGAAAATAGAAGTTATTAAATGTAATTGATACAATAAAGTTATGGAGAGAATAAGGAAGAGTGAGTACAGCTATTTGTCTAAATGTCTGAAGGATAATAGAGATATATAAATATATAGAATTATTTTATATTTAAAATAATATTCATATTTGATGTTAAATTTATATTAAATACTTAGTCTATATTTAGAAAAATTTAAGTTTTTATTATTGATTAATTTTTTTTTTTTTTTTAGGTGGGGATGGTCCTTCAGAAGAAGATGTTATCCACAATCGAACGGCTGGATTTGAACCAGAAGTTGTGCCAACTATGACTGGTATTACTAAGTGAGTTATTGTGAAATATTGAAAATTTTGTTTTCTTAACATCTATGAATTAATGTAATTGTATGACAAGATAATTCCATTTTTCAAAATTTTCTATAGAAGTTTCTTTGTGGATTAAAATAAAAAGTTAAATATATAAAACATAAATGAAGATATGCTATCTAGATATCGCAATTGATTGTGAATGTTTTTTTTACAATGCTTTTATATCATGATGATAGAGGATCCATGTTTAATTTCTACATAATAAATTTTTATATAACAGCAGCCCTATTACTAATAAATTATATTTTTCAAGTTCATAAATGAAGTAGCATATCGGAATCTGTATTGCATTCTCAATATCCAAATCTGTTTTTCTATTTTGATATTTAAATTGATAATTCAAGCTGATAGCTATTCAAGCTAAAAAATGTTGATGATTTTTTTTCTCTATCATTAGTTAATAAAGCATTTGAACTTTTTAAATATTAATCATTAAATCCAAAATCTTTGTAGGAAGTATTTGAAATATTAAAATCATTTTTTCAACAGGCAAAAATAGCACAATTAATAGCATACTGTAAATCTAGAAACTAAGATGATAAAATTCTTGTTTTTGTTTTTAATCTGTTCACATTAAAAGCTACAAATATTGAGCTTATAATGCATATTGATGTCTGCTTCATAAAATCACTAATAATTTGATTCAAAGATTATTGTCTTAAAAAAAAAAAAACAAAGTTGTAAGCAGTATATATACCTGTTTAACACCAGTTTTCATTTTTAGTGCATTGGATTTTTCAGTGTTAGTAATAACACTTATTTTGTTGGTGAACGAACAAGTAAAAACAAGTAGTATAGAATTGATTAAATATTATGGCAGTGTAGTTTTACTAGGAAAGATACAGAAACACATCATCTATTATGAAAATTGAATCAATGTCAGTGAGGTATTGCAGAAAAATAATGTTGATTATGTAGTATTTATATAAAATTATTTAATTTCTTTTTGGATTACCCTTATTTAATGATAATTAAATGTATATAATGTAGGTAAGTGTATATATTTTCTAAGTATATATTATAAAGTATAAATAAATAAAATATTTTAAACAATTCATATTATAATGTCAGAATAGGTGTTTTAAAGCTTACATTATTTATAAAGAATGTCCGGCACACATATACAGCCTATTAAAAAAATAAGAATTTTAATGTACACTTCAATAATGGTGTATACATGCTTCAAAATCATCAGGTATGAATTATGGAATATTATTTTTTAATGACAGTATTTTTTGTTGATTTTTTTTTTTAGTATTCGTGTAAGAAGTGCTAGACCAAGTAGTGCTCGACCTGCCCCACCAAGAATTAAAAAACAAGAACATCTAATTGAAGAACCTGTTAGGTAAAAATTAAGTTAATATTTTGCTTATATTTATTTAGGTGTAGCACAAAAGGCATTTTTCATAAAGTATTTTGAATATATATATATATGTGTGTGTGTGTGCATATATATAACTTAATCAAAACAGTCATTGGACTTAGCAGATTTTACTGTGAAAAATAAGTGTGAATATTAAAAGGAATCAGTTTTAAAGTTCTATAATGATAACTCATTAACTATGAAAAATAATTTGTTGGCAAGTTGTTGACCTTGTATTAAAGAGCTGTAACTTTTTCATAATCAGTTTACAAGGAATCTTCTCAGTCTTAATGATTGTAAAGTTGTGATCAGTTTTATGTTTTACATAAAGGCAATTTTATTTGAAAATCACTATTTAACAACTAACATAAAGTGAAGAATCTAGAAAAGATGAGTTTAAAAAAGTTGTCTTTATTACTGTTCAGCATAGTAATCATAGGATGCACTTAAGAGCTAAAGATTTCTGGATCATAATTCCAGCTGTCACACTGGTGCTCAAATATTACAGATCTCTTGAACAGGTGTGTTTTTTTTAAAACTGAATTAATAGATTTAATTATTATATTCGTTATATTGTACTTACAGAAATTTGAAATAAATTTCAGTATATGGTATAATGTCAATTGTAAAAAAAAAAATTTTGGTTTGATTTTAATAGTGAATATATTAATCTGGACTGCATTGAAATATGTTGCTATGACAACATATAATATTGAGAAAAAGAAATGTTTATTATTAATTGTAGTGTATAAAAATTATGAGTTGACTTCACAATGAATGTGTAAATTATAAAGTTTATAGTATTGATGAAATTATTATTCTTTCTTTATTATATATTTTTTTGTTATTGCATTCACAATAGTAGGTTACAAATAATACATCTAAATATTTAATGTCTCAAGTATATTTGTTATTTTATTAATATAATATTAATATAATGTGTTGAAAAATATGTGTAAAAAGTCTATTACCATTGTAGTATGGAAGAATGTAGTCTTAATTACTTAGTTTATGTTGGAGTGAAAGGAGACTATTTCTATTTTTAAATTAAAATATCGTATTTTATTATGTAATAAGATTTTTATTTATGGGACACTGGCTGAAATTGATCAAAGAGTTAATGCAGAGTGTTGCTATTGTGTCTCTGATGTCATTTAAAAAAGTTTATAAATAGAACTAAACAGTTTAAACTCCTGATTATTTATTTATTTTTAAAAGTATATGATTATTAAATGAATAGAATGATGGTGGTGAATGCAATAGTATTCGTCCATTAATTGGTCGGGATTTTATTGGAAATTTATAAAAAGCGACAATTTATTGAAAGAATGAAAATTAATTTATAGCATTTAAACCTCTGGAATATTTCTTTGCTTTTAAAAAAAGATATTTCTTATTTTTCAAGGATGAATATAAAGGCTAACAATATAAAAATGTACACAAAGATTATGATTATGTTTACCTGCTAATATAATTTTATGAGATCGATGAATTATTTATACGCAAGATAGAAATTGGTTCAATTTCAATAGCATTATTATGGCTGAAACTAGCCTCTGTTCATTTGTAATGTTTTATGAATCAAATACTTGTTCAAGGAAATGATAGTTATATTGCATTGTCATGGATATAAATGAATGTTTGTACACTTATAATGTCACATAGATCAAATACCTACTAAATGAAAGAATAATTTGGATATTTGGAAAATATCGGAATTAATAAAATGTGCTTCTAACCTAATAGCTTTTCATATTTCTACTTTTTCTGTAATAACAAAACATCGTGATTAAGAAATAAACATTAGAAATATGATACTATTTTGGAAATGTCGTATATGAGGACAGTTGATCAGGTTGTTTGCTAATGTATATTATTATTTTATGTATTGAAGCTGTGCATATATATACAATTATATATATATATGCTGGCTTCACCATTCACTGTAGACTAGCTAAGACCCTAAGTCCAACCACATTGAATGTATATTCTTTTTCTTAAAATAAATGATGACCACAAATAGTTATATAAATGAAGAAGGAAATTATTTAAAAAAGTTAATGAAATAAAAAGAAAGTTTTAAATTATGATTTATAATTATTTTAAAATATGTGATGACAGAAGTAGATAAGGTAAATTTCTTAATTAAATAGAATCCATTAAAAAAAGGAATTAATTTATAAAACATTTTTAATTAGATAAAATAATAGATAACAGGGAAAATTTCAAACAATGGGTATTATTCGCTACTAATGAGTAGATTAAAATATAATTGGAAAAAGTGTATAAATAAAGAACTTTTTTTTTTGTTCTCTCTCTTACACCAGCTATAGCTCTTGCTGAAGAATTATTTTATATTAAGAATTTTTCTGTAAGAATTTTGCTGAAAAATTTTACAAAAGAAATTCACTGGGAACTCTTGCTTTCTGTACTTACTTCAAGCTGTAGTCTGTTTGTTTTGCATATATATATGAAATCCAGAAATGTATTACTTTGCAAAAATGCATGAGTAGATCTCTTTGCCTTCACTCTCCCATACGGCTCTGGGACCGGAGTTGTAACCATGTGAATCAGCCAGAGAACTAAAGAATTGCCTGACCAATGCCTGCCCTGTATTAATGACCGATGCCTACCCTGTATTAATGAATCCCTACAATCAAAAAAAAAAACATGGAATAAACTTGAAGAACCGAGAAGACCTACTAGTAACATCACATGAACCCTTCTTGACCCACCCACTCTAGTTACCGGTAACTATTCCCTTATTTAAAATATATTTGTCCTTCTAAAAATAAATCTAGATTTATGTTTTGAAATTATATATGTACGTCCTGCAAATAATATTATATATATTGTTTTTTTTTAATATTTTAATTGGTGTTGGTTTAATACGTATAATGGTGATGATGAATCTTCTTAATTTAAGTGGAAAATGCCTCACTAAAATTGATATCCTTGTACTTCTATAATTAAGTCTTTTTTTTAAGTATATGTTTTTTTTAAAAAAAAAAAAAAGAGAGAGAAAGCAAATCACAGAAAGCGCACACACACACCCCTCTTCTTTAGAAATAATTTTTAGCTATTAAAGATTCTGTTTTTAACTATTAAAGATTTTATTTAACTATTAAAAATTCTATTTAGTTTTTTTTTATAAAAAGAAAAGGAAGAACTTTACCTATGTTCTTTATATTTTCCTTTTTTTTTTTTTGAGTCAATGGAAAGGTCACAAATATATATATATTTATTTTTGAAGAATGTAAAATAAAAACATAAAACGTTCGTAATTAGTCTATATGTAAAAGAGAGAGTATAGTACCACTGTATATATATTAAAGTTTTAAATATTTATTGACTTTGTGGACAAATTGGTTAAACAATAACTAATCATTAAAATATCTGTACTTTTGTATAAGTGATCTAAATTTTATAAAGGAAAAGTAATAATTATTTTATAATGGATTTTACTGTTTGGTTAGACTTTCATAATGTTTTATATATTTTTATAAATTTTTTTTTTTTTTTTGATTTAAAGGTCGATTGACCATATTTGTATTATATTGCTTACTGGGTAATCTGTGGGTGTCTCGGCATGTGTTCAGCACTCTTTTTACCAAGTCTTCATTAGGCTAACATACCTTCCCTGGGATCGCAATGAAAATTATAGATTGGATCTCATATTCTTCAAATATAAATGAATACATAACTGGACACAAGCATCAAACTTCGTGCCGGAATTTGAATCATATTTTGGCGAACAAATTCCATTTTTTCTAATTGCAGTTAGAGACCGAGAGCTATCCAGGCTCGTGTTAGTCTCTTGATTTTGCCATCATGTCTCAGGACTCATCCTAGCCCACAATATTCGATCACATTAGGACACAATATTTTATATTTATTTTAAAAACCTTCTGTAAAATATTGAAATGTTTTTAACAAAACTGAATAATATCCGTCGGGAGTCACTATTAATTTTTAGTCATTAGAAGAGGGCTGTACTTTAAATACCTCCAAAAATGTGTTTAGTTGGTTTAACCATTTATTTCTTACTATGTGCTCTCACCATAGAGTTAATGAAATTATGTCTTTCTCTTTAAATTGTGTAACGTGACCATTAGCTAGAAATATTCCCAAAAATTATAATATAAATTTGTCTTTTTTTGTTCTCATGACATAAAAAGGATTTTCCTACATGTCTGTATGTAGTTATGTGAAAAAATAATCTGCAGCACAACTAATTAAGCTTTGTGTATTCTGCTAATGTAAATAATAAAGTTTCTTTTATCTTTCATTCACTATTATTAAAAGTCTGTAGTATTGTTTTCTTTTTGTGATATATTTATGTAAACCTGGTCATTATATATTAAAATTCCTTTTTGTGGTCTCTTCACTGCCTGACCACCGGGCATACATTAAATAATTAATTTTTGTGAGGTTTGGGGAGTAAGTCTCTTGGTAGTAATCTGGAGGAGTAGGTGAGCAGTAGTATAATTCAAATTAAGTTAAGAGATTTATTTTATATGCTTACAGTATAAGAGCGTTACATTTGTCTAAATTTAGATTTATATTTCTTAACTTAGTAATTATTACTTTTAATTTACTTATTTCCTTATTCATTAGTTATAAATTAATCTCAAGTATTTATTTTTATGTTATTCTCTTAGAACACCAACAAATAGGTAGATTCACCTTTAGTATATATTTTTTTAATTTTAATTAAATATTTTTTCATATATAAAGGTTAGTTATGTCCTGAACTCCCTTATATTTTGAAAAGTGCATATGTATTACAATACATTTGTGTTACATAAACATATTATGATTGTAGCATTTGATAGGTGAAGTTTGATGTACAGTCACCTATTTTATTTAAAAGAATTAATATCAATTGAGAACTTATTGCATAAGGCATAATCATGTCATATGTATATAATTTAAATGTTTATTGTTTTTACCATATATATACTTTTTTTATTTATTTTTTATCCATTTGTTAATAAATTTTGAATTAATTTAAAACAAATAAACTTGGTTGTCATTCAGTTTTACAATGCAAATTTATTAGTTAATCATATTTGGATGAGATGATATTCACTAATTGATTATACCACATGATTCATTAGAAGCAGTTACAAAATAGCTCGGAATCCAAACCACAGGATAGGGAAGAGTGTATAACTACATATCATTTTTTTTTGTATTGAATTTAATGTTTATTATCTGCCCAGATATAGATTTTTATATAACAAAACAATAATTGATTTGACATTATTAAATATTTAATAAGTAATTTGAAGCTTATTGTAATTATTTTGTTAGTAACAAGTAACAGTTATATTAAGATAGAAATTATATATGAATTGACTCGATGATTGATAAAGGTACAAATATGATAATTATTGAAAATGAGTAAGGTAATTGCAATAAAATGTCCGCGTATTTTATATTTTAAGTCATTATTGATTAAAGTGAACATAATATTAAGTAAACAAGGCAAAACTCTATACAGTAGTACCACCCTGTGCCAACCAGAGTAATCAATGAAATGCCAGAAGGCTTGTGCATAAAATCCCTATCTAATGCTTACTCATCCAATATCCCCAGACTAGTTTCTGGCTTGTGGCCTTTATCAGTGAGGAGCTTTGGATCTGAGAGCACCTAGATCTTAGGATCTAATGCAACCCTCCAGCAACCACCTTTTATCTCTACTTAACTATAAAACTATGAGAATGAAATTGAAAACACAAAAATATTTTCAATCTAAGCTCAATAGCTTATATAGTCATATGGGTCTGAACTCAGTTCAGCACCCATACATTTTGGTGTCTTTGGCTCTTTAACAACCATAACCACCACTATCCTATTAGGCAGGATTGGTGTTAAACCATTAAGCATCACATGATCACTATTTCTTATACTAACACATAATTGTTTATAGACATGGCAAAACTCTATATAGTAGTGCCATCCTGTGCCAACCAGAGTAATCAATGAACACCAGAAGACTTGTGCAGTGATCATATGATGCTTGATGGTTTAACACCAATCCTGCCTAATAGTATTGTGGTGGCTATGGTTGTTAAAGAGCCAAAGACACCAAAATGTATGGTTGCTGAACTGAGTTCAGACCCATATGACTATATAAGCTATTGAGCTTAGATTGAAAATATTTTTGTGTTTTCAATTTCATTCTCATAGTTTTTTTTTTAAAATGTCATAGCATTGGCCGGGACACGAATCCGCAACCCGGTCAACTGCCTGCAAGTGCAAGGCAGTTAAGCGCTGACCTCTTGACCACTAATGCAAGACTTCATTCAGTAAAGATAAAAGGTGGTTGATGGAGGGTTGCATTAGATCCTAAGATCTAGGTGCAGTGCTCTCAGATTCAATGCTCCTCACTGACGAAGGCCACAAGCCAGAAACTAGTCTGGAGATATTGGATGAATAGGCATTAGATAGGGATTTTATGCACAAACCTTCTGGCACTCATTGATTACCCTGGTTGGCACAGGGTGGCACTACTGTATAGAGAGTTTTGCCTTGTTTATAATTAAGTATGTGCTAGTATAAGAGATAGTGATCATGTGATTATATTAATTCAGTATAGAGCCATAAAGATTGTAATCTTATTCAGTTATAGAATTGGTAATAGCAATAAATTTTATTCTGTTATAAATCAGAGTGATTTGCTTTAATTATATTTAAAGTTCATTGATGTAAATCATAAAATCAGTTTAAATATTAAATGTTAATATTAATATTTGACCAAAATAAACACTAATAATCTTTCAGTTTCAATAATTATAGTCTAAAGTTTTAATAACTTATCTTTATTAAACTGAAGAATAATTGAATATGATTGGTCAATTGTGTTTGAATAAGCATCAAGTAGGAATCGATCATTTATTTTATATATTGATAAAATTGTATATTATAAACTTTAATGTTGTTTAATAAGATGATTTTATTTTATAGTATTATAAATTGGTGAAAGTGGGGAGAGCTGTTAGGTTAGTTGATTTTGTATTGAATATTTAGTTTTATTATAATTGACTTAATTAATAAGAGCATATTGGTGTTAGTGGAATAACATGACTAAGTTAGCATTATTTTTTTTTTTATTTCGTTATAATTAGAAATCAATTATTGAGTTATCTATTTATTTAGATGTCATTGATATTTTAGATCTGTAGGGCATATTTAAATTATTACTTCATCCATCCATGGATTATTTTGTTTAAATATAAATGTTTAACTTTTAGTATATTTGTATTATTGTAAACAGTGTTTTGACTCATAAATAATATTAAAGTTTATTTATCTAATTCTTTGTCATTATTTTTATTATATTATAAACAAGTCATTATTTATAAAATAATGATATTTGGTTTTATTGCTTTATCTTTTTTTTTTATTACAAATAACCCTCTGCTTGTTTTCTATTTATTCTAAATGCTATATGATTTCATGAGATTACAACAAAGATTATTATCATTGATTTATTGAATTAAGTGTTAGATTGTTATCGATTGCTTGATATTCACTTTTGTTTAATTTATTGTTTTCATTCTATAATAAATGATGCTATAATTCACAGACATTATTAAATTAAGATGACAGGCAATATGATCCATATTTTTATTCAATTTTAAATGGTGTTCAACTTTAGAGTATATTTTTATTTGGTTACAAATGGTGCTGCAATTCGCAGGATATTATTAAAACAAGACCATTCTTTCATGGCCCACATTTTTATTCAGTTACAAATGGCAACCAACGATTGGGCTATATTTTCATTCAGGTTATATTAAAGTTATCATTTTCCCATTGTCATCATTTTTATTCAGTTACAATATATATATTAAATTTAATATATTCATAGACTCAAAATGTAAACATTGAAATTATAATGTGAATTTTCAATGTATTGAACTAGAATAAATCTTCAACTATGATATAAACTAACACCCAAAAATTAAATTTGAATATCAAACTTGCTCTAGTAATTAACAATACAGCTATCTGATATATCATAAAATAAAAGGCCTACCTTTATCTTGAGGTAAATCAGACAAATGCAATGGTTAATTATTAAATGACATAATTTAGATTACACTGACTTAATTGCTGGTTGCCTGATTACATCATAATTTATTCTAGTTTAATCCTTAGAAAATTCTCACTATAATATAAATGTTTAAATATATTATATGTATGATTGTATGGTTTTAATAATATTAAAAATGATACATTTATTCAGATTTTAGTAGTAATACTTATATTCTTATTAAAAGTTAAAAAACAAAAATTACATCAAGCGCATTATTAGGAGGGAAAACGATTAAGTCCTTACCCAATCTGAATGTAATAAGTGTGTTGAATAATATCTTCTTTTCTAATATTCTGGAAAGTTGAGCACCTTTTGATTATTTAATCCTGTTATTTCAAAATTCCATTGTATTTTAATGGAAATAAAGAGAAATTACCAAAGCTTAGACAAAATTTTGTAACTTTGTTTATATGAATTTATATACAATTATTATTTTTTTTATATCCTTTGTGGTAAATATTTATTATTTTAATTAAGTAAGATTATTTTATTATTTCTGCACATAATTGATTTTTTGTAAATATACATTTTACTTCAATAATTTACTGATTAAGTTACTTATTTATTATATAGGTTAGGAAGTGCCAAAACTGTTACCAATGTTATTGAAGATAAAACAGAAGAAGAAATAGAGGATGATAATTTTTTAGTAGAAGAACAAACAGTTCCACCAGTTGAAGAAGAGGCTGTAAGTATTTAGCTGTCATATTTCATTACTTATGTGAATGAATATGTTTTTTTTTGGTAGTGAAAGTTTTCATAGCTAAAATTTGAATTTAAAAAAAGATTTTGGGAAACACAATTGTATGTTGCTTATATTTGGGGAACAGAGTATTTTTTATAGTTTATACAAAATAGATTAGGTTTTTGCAAGTTTTGCAAAAGATGTTGATCTGACAGCATAAAAATGTTTTATATAACTAATATTTTTAAATAAGATTAAGTGGTCGTGGTTGTCAGAC